>JAVGWX010000016.1:41738011-42338011 GCA_036924085.1 Ariolimax columbianus
TCGCACGAGATATATAGGGGTCGTTGAGTTTCCTGGCAAAAAGCATTAAGAAAGCTCTGCCGATCATACGCGCTTTAACTGTCATGTTGACACGCCCAGTTACGACACCGACAAATGGCGGTATGTCGTTGCCAGACTTGTCGTCTGGAGTGTTAGTTATCACTTCCACATTAGATTCTCTCCCTTTATCTTGAAGTTTGAGACCAACGCAAGAAATGTTGAATGTGTACCCTTCCATGATTGTTGCCACTTGCCCTGCAGACGTTGTTGCCAATATTGTATAGATAGTGTCATAAGATGTGCAGTTGAGAACGTAGTCCATGTTTATCACGGATTCCGACTCACGGTTATAAAGTAAAACACCGGGTCTGCCAATGTTGGAAATGACGTCAACAATCACCGGCATACCATGGGCAGGATCTGACGTAGATACACGAGAGGCGTTCCCGCTTCCTTGTACAAATTGAAAGGCTGCAAATATCAAGATAACTGAGCTGGTATGCATTCTACAGCCCATATTCAAGTCGGGGAAAGTTAACAAAAACAAAAGAGAATGCTAGATGTGCTTCATGCATTTAACTATGGACACCGTGTATTCCAGCTCTTTATCCCGCTTAGCAGCACGCGCAGTAATATTTAACTCGTTCGTAGAGCTGACATATAGGTCGACACAGTGAACATATGTGCTATGCTAGTTGTACTTAATTAAGACCAGCTTAAATGTTCTATTATTTCTCTTAGTCAACGTCATTGAAATCGAGGCTGCAAAGTTGTCCAAACCATATCGATTGTACAAAGAAGACACTTCCGGACGACTCAGTAACTCCAGTCACAGATGGCAGCAAAGACACGATTTTCACGAAGACCTGAGGGTATAAGGCATGACACTGTCAACTGTGTTTCAAAGTATATCATTTCTGGTCAAAGTCAAGTTTTAAAAATTGTTTATAAAAGTAATAAAAATCGTAATATGCGTACACATCATAATGAGAACGTGGTCACGTTCAACTATAGAAAGGGAAACTGGTGAAAACTAATCTGGCTTTGTTAATTATCCGTGTTGATTATCAGTACACCTTCCCAGAAAGGGAGATGTGTTCATGTCTTCAACGAACTGATATCTCATCTTTATGGGAAACTATATATTTATCATCCAGGGCATCTTAGGATTCCTAAGACATGCAGATGATACAGTTACGCTCTCAAACAGCGTTCAGTGCCTGGAACATTCGCTTACGTCCGTTCAGAAACACAATGAAGATCAGAATCTTTTTATAAATATAACAAAACAGATAATGTCCATCGGCACACACAGACCCCAACCAAAGATAATGTTGTCCATTGGCACACACAGACCCCAACCAAAGATAATATTGTCCATTGGCACACACAGACCCCAACCAAAGATAATGTTGTCCATTGGCACACACAGATCCCAACCAAAGATAATGTTGTCCATTGGCACACACAGACCCCAACCAAAGATAATGTTGTCCATTGGCACACACAGACCCCAACCAAAGATAATGCCCATTGGCACACACAGACCCCAACCAAAGATAATGTCCATTGGCACACACAGACCCCAACCAAAGATAATGTTGTCCATTGGCACACACAGACCCCAACCAAAGATAATGTCCATTGGCACACACAGACCCCAACCAAAGATAATGTTGTCCATTGGCACACACAGACCCCAACCAAAGATAATGTTGTCCATTGGCACACACAGACCCCAACCAAAGATAATGTTGTCCATTGGCACACACAGACCCCAAATAAAGATCAGTATTGGTAATGATGACATTGAACACGTGGATTACTTTGAATACCTTGGCTCTTTGTTACTTTGAATACCCTGGCTCTTTGTTACTTTGAATACCTTGGCTCTTTGTTACTTTGAATACCTTGGCTCTTTGTTACTTTGAATACCTTGGCTCTTTGTTACTTTGAATACATTGGCTCTTTGTTACTTTGAATACCTTGGCTCTTTGTTACTTTGAATACCTTGGCTCTTTGTTACTTTGAATACCTTGGCTCTTTGTTACTTTGAATACCTTGGCTCTTTGTTACTTTGAATACCTTGGCTCTTTGTTACTTTGAATACCTTGGCTCTTTGTTACTTTGAATACCTTGGCTCTTTGATAACGAACGATGGGGACTGTGTAAGGGAAATAAGGAGACGATTGTCCATAGTGATGCAGAAACTGAATAGTATGCAATGTGTGGCACAATACTAACAAAGAATTACAATTGAAGATCCTCAGAACTTGAGTATTGCTGGTGGCAATGTACGGACGCGTGACATGGACCATCACACAAATATTAGAAATGAGGGTCGGGGCTTCCGAGACAAAATGCCACAGAAGAATCCTCAAAATAGCTTGGGTAAAGAAAATAACAAACAAAGCCATCCTGCAAGATCTGAGTGTCGAAGAGAGCTGGCTCATAAACCAGGTTATGTCTAGGAAACTGAGCTTCTTCGGCCACATCAAGCGCCATGGCGAACTGGGAAAAGCGGTTCTGGAGGGCGTAGATTCCAGAAAGACGAGGCAGAGGCCGACCAAGACGTAGATGGACACAGGACATCAAAGGCACCCTAAACATGAACATGGAGCAGGCGGGTAGACTGACTGCTGATCGAGACATCTAGGACACCCTAAACATGGAGCAGGTGGGTAGACTGACTGCTGATCGAGACATCAAGGACACCCTAAACATGAACATGGAGCAGGTGGGTAGACTGACTGCTGATCGAGACATCTAGGACACCCTAAACATGGAGCAGGCGGGTAGACTGACTGCTGATCGAGACATCAAGGACACCCTAAACATGAACATGGAGCAGGTGAATAGACTGACTGCTGATCGAGTAGACTGACCGCTGATCGAGATTACTATCGAATGGCTCTGATGAGAGCGACGTTTTACCAAAGCAGCTACATGATGATGATGATCTATCTTCAGTCTACTTGTGTTGTTAGACGTCGTGGGGAGGTGTGACCTTTTTTGTTGCATATCATTTGCAAGGTGAAAATATGCTGGTGACTTGCAAGGTCAATTCCAGTATCTATTACCAACCGTTAGGTTGGTTGTCCCTGGAATATACAATCTCCTTTTGGGGATTAATGGGTGTGGAAGCTCAAATTAGAACAAGGTAGACCCGCAGCCTGCTAGGCGCCATCTATGTCAGATATCTGTGACATTGATTGTAGATCATCTGTGCGTCATTCAGTCTGTATGTGACATAGGTTGTAGCCCATTTGTGCGTCCGGCAGTCTGTGCGTGACGTTATTGGTGGTCTAGGTATGTTGCACGACGTTCACATACGTACCTGCTGTGTAGCCTTGTCAATAATGTGTTCAATGTGATGCACGTTTCTCCTGGGTAATGCTCTTTTTGTTCTTTCTTTCTCTTGTTCAGATCCCAGTATGGTTTCCTGTTCAGATCCCAGTATGGTTTCCTGTTCAGATCCCAGTATGGTTTCCTGTTCAGATCCCAGTGTGGTTTCCTGTTCAGATCCCAGTATGGTTTCCTGTTCAGATCCCAGTATGATTTCCTGTTCAGATCCCAGTATGGTTTCCGGTTCAGATCCCAGTATGGTTTCCTGTTCAGATCCCAGTATGGTTTCCTGTTCAGATCCCAGTATGGTTTCCGGTTCAGATCCCAGTATGGTTTTCTGTTCAGATCCCAGTATGGGTTCCGGTTCAGATCCCAGTATGGTTTCCGGTTCAGATCCCAGTATGGTTTCCGGTTCAGATCCCAAAATGGTTTCCGGTTCAGATCCCAGTATGGTTTCCGGTTCAGATCCCAGTATAGTTTTCTGTTCAAATCCCAGTATGGGTTCCGGTTCAGATCCCAGTATGGTTTCCTGTTCAGATCCCGGTATGGTTTCCGGTTCAGATCCCAGTATGGTTTCCTGTTCATAAAAATTCATGCCGAAGCCGGATGCACTGGGTCGACAGGCGCAAAATAAAAATAGCCCAACGCACACCGCATTTGCAAATAGAGAAATAAGGCGAAGGCAACAAAATATAAATGTATATTCCTGTGAGATTATATCTCTCCAAAACGTCGAATATTCCATTTTAAGTCGGTGAACAAACTAACATTTCTTTTTGTCTATTAGTTTTGACAGCTTTCACAGAACTCATAACTTGTGTTTTCTCAGGATGTTCTCGGCTGTATCTTCGGCATTATTATCAAAAGTTGCATTGTTTTCCCAAGCCTACCAATGGAGAAATCAGTAAAACTGAATGCCAAGTGGAAGAGACAAGCGTACAGCTATTTTACATAAACTGAATGTCAAGTGCAAGAGACAAGCGTACAGCTATTTTACATAAACTGAATGTCAAGTGGAAGAGACAAGCGTACAGCTATTTTACATAAACTGAATGTCAAGTAGAAGAGACAAGCTTACAGCTATTTTACATGTACACAAACAACGTCAAGTCTGTTGTGGTAATGTAGTTATGTCCGCGTAAAACTGACCCAGCCATACGCGGCTCTACAAGACTAAACTTTCCCTAGTCTCCCCAGATACCGAGTAACATGCGATTAACGGTCCACAATGTATTTGGTCACTCCTTAGATTTATTTTAACATACCTTACTCGTGGTGGTCAATGATCCATAAGTCCAGATTTCGGTTTCTTGTACACAGCTTAACTTTCATCACGGTAGTTGGGTCACGTCTGGGTCGTGAATGTGCCCCTTTTATATTGCAGAGGTACCAAAGGGTTGACTGATTCTACTAACCAGGTCTTCAGATTCCAGAAAGCTAGAACAGATAAAACTATTTTTTGGCTTCTTTCTCCGTACCTTGCGAGCCACATGCTGCCGATAAATGTCCTGAGAAGTTCTAGTTCATATTTTATCAGACAACTTAACAGTTCTAAGTGGTTTGTGTCTGTCTGTCTGGGTTTGTCTCTGTCTATCTGTCTTGTCTGTCAATCCTAAACATTCCTCCATTAGTACAAGTGTTTATCCATCGAGCCGACTGTCCATCCGTCTAACCATTTATTGGGAATTATTGTTGTTCATGTTTCTATCCATCAATCAGTATGTGTTTCTATACATCAATCAGTATGTGTTTCTATCCATCAATCAGTATGTGTTTCTATCCATCAATCAGTATGTGTTTCTATCCATCAATCAGTATGTGTTTCTATACATCAATCAGTATGTGTTTCTATCCATCAATCAGTATGTGTTTCTATCCATCAATCAGTATGTGTTTCTATCCATCAATCAGTATGTGTTTCAATCCATCAATCAGTATGTGTTTCTATACATCAATCAGTATGTGTTTCTATACATCAATCAGTATGTGTTTCTATCCATCAATCAGTATGTGTTTCTATCCATCAATCATTATGTGTCTCTATCCATCAATCATTATGTGTCTCTATCCATCAATCATTATGTGTCTCAATCCATCAATCATTATGTGTCTCTATCCATCAATCATTATGTGTTTCTATCCATCATTTTATCTATCAGTGTCTACCCGCTACGTATCTATATTTTAGCCTCTCCATATACCTCTCCTTATACCTCTCCATATACCTCTCCATTTACCTATCCATATGCCTATCCATCTACGTATCCCTAAAATAGTCTGTCCATCCATCTAGTTATTGGTCTTTCCGTCTGTCTATACATCCAAAATGATGTATCTCCATTTGTCTACCAATCTATTCGTCTATATATCCATCGATTGTTCTGATTGTTGACCCTCAGATTCATCCACCAGTCTGTCTTTATATTTCTTTACGTCCATTCTTCTCTGTCCATCTACTCATCGAGCCAGAAGTTTATCTAAACGTCTTTAAATCAATATTTGTGTCTGTTTGTCCATCTATGGGTCTGTCTTTTCTATTCATCAATCAGTATGTCTGTCTGTCTTTTCTTCTTTCAGCCTGCCTGACACGATCCCTCACCTCGTTAGCTGACCCTGACTTACCTGTCTGATGAGTATGTTTTGCCTGACACTGACTTACCTGTCTGATCAGTATGTTTTTCCCTGACCCTGACTTACCTGTCTCATGAGTATATTTTGCCTGACCCTGACTAACATGTCTGATCAGTATGTTTTGTCTGACCCTGACTTACCTGTCTGATCAGTATGTTTTGCCTGACCTTGACAAACATGTCTGATGAGTATGTTGTACCTGACTCTGACTAACATGTCCGATCAGTATGTTTTGCCTGACCCTGACTTACATGTTTGATCAGTATGTTTTGCCTGACCCTGACTTACCTGTCCGATCAGTATGTTTTGCCTGGCCAGCCGTTAGTCTTCCTCCCCATATCGCGGTGTGGACACACAGAAGAAAGCCAAGCATGGTGCAGGTTTGTTGTACATTCAGAGAAAGCAGTTCATTGAAGAAGCAGAATACACCAGTGAAAGACTAAAAGTTAGTTGCCCGTCGTAAGCGAGGATGCCGACATCAACAGACGGATTTGTCTTGATGATGTAACTTGTGCTGTATTTGGATTATGGTGAGGTAAGAACTGCGCTGATCATCAACCTCACTATCTGGTCCTGAACTACCTTGGACCAGTGGCAAGACATAAGTCAAGACGACTGGAGGTAACTCAGTATGCATACACTCTGGTACCACCTAATTTGAGAACAGGGCCACTCGAAACCAATGGAACTCGAACATACGCCGTTTCAATTCTATAAAAAGTCGAAAATTGAAAAATAGCAAGAGTAACTGATAGTCATAATGAGGCAGACGGGACCGAACTGTTGGAAGTCTCTGGGCCGTTGCCAAGGCAGCCAATGAGAAGCATGTTCTAATGGAGATGGACGATTTTAATGGGAGAACAGGGAAGAACGATCATCTGGTGTTACATCCAGGCCTAGGAATGAGGTTAACTTTTATGGATGGCATCCTCACATCCAGGACTAGGAATGAGGTTAACTTTTATGGATGGCATCCTCACATCCAGGACTAGGAATGAGGTTAACTTTTATGGATGGCATCCTCACATCCAGGACTAAGAATGAGGTTAACTTTTATGGATGGCATCCTCACATCCAGGCCTAGGAATGAGGTTAACTTTTATGGATGGAATCCTCACATCCAGGCCTATGAATAAGGTTAACTTGTATGGATGGCATCCTCACATCCAGGCCTAGGAATGAGGTTAACTTTTATGGATGGCATCCTCACATCCAGGACTAGGAATGAGGTTAACTTTTATGGATGGCATCCTCACATCCAGGACTAGGAACGAGGTTAACTTTTATGGATGGAATCCTCACATCCAGGACTGGCTAGGATGGATATGAGATGGTCATAGACATGAGACTATAGAAGCATATCACAGTGGGGTGTCGAGTCAAACTCTCCGGCAAGACCGGTGGGATGTGGGGTGTCGAGTCAAACTCTCAGACAAGACCGGTGGGATGTGGGGTGTCGAGTCAAACTCTCAGTCAAGACCGGTGGGATGGGGGGTGTCGAGTCAAACTCTCAGACAAGACCGGTAGGATGTGGGGTGTCGAGTCAAACTCTCAGACAAGACCGGTGGGATGTGGGGTGTAGAGTCAAACTCTCAGACAAGACCGGTGGGATGTGGGGTGTCGAGTCAAACTCTCAGACAAGACCGGTGGGATGTGGGTGTGGATTCAAACTCTCAGACAAGACCGGTGGGATGTGGGGTGTGGAGTCAAACTCTCAGACAAGACCGGTGGGATGTGGGGTGTGGAGTCAAACTCTCAGACAAGGCCGATGATATGTGGTGCTCCTTGAACATCTCAATCTCCATAGTAATGATTGACTTTCGAAACATAACCATTGGTGGGTGTGTTATTGATAAAAGCGACAGCTTGAGATATCTTGGAGTGATCTTTGATCTTTGATCTTCAATTATAAGTACCATTTCGATGACATCATTCTGAGATGCAAGAAGGTTCTGACAGATCCCGATACAATGATGACAGTCGACCCGTGGCATCTGCTGATTGTCGTCCTGTGCAGTCATCTGGCCTCGCCCTGCCCATTGATCAGCCGGGCAGCCTCACATTATCAAGCTTGCCGTGAGAAAGGTTGGAACGCATTCTGCGTGAACGAACACTACTGGTCATTGGGGACTCATTCTGGATGAAGGAATGTTACTGGTCATTGGGAACTCATTCTGGATGAAGGAATGCTACTGGTCATTGGGAACTCATTCTGGATGAAGGAATGTTACTGGTTATTGGGAACTCATTCTGGGTGAAGGAATGTTACTGGTCATTGGGAACTCATTCTGAGTGAAGGAATATGACTGGTCATTGGCTGCACAAACGATACTTCAATCGTGAAGATTTTTTTTTAAAAATTGTTTGCCATCGCCTTATTTCTCTATTCCTCAAGGCGGTATGCGTTGCACTGTGTTTTTCTTTTGCGCCTAACGGCCCAGGGCATCTGACTTTCGCATATATTTTATGTAAGGGTCTGCTTCCTCCTGCATTTTCTAAAGGTTTGCTTCCTCGGGGTAACGGTCGGTGCTGTGATGGGGAGCGAACCCAGCACCTTAGGATTGTGAGCTGTGTCACTTAACCACTAGCCCACGCCGCCCCCTAACCATGAAGATGAAATCATGCTTGGGCTCCTGTCTGTAAAGTCTAGATACGAGCTGACCAAGGCTAAAGCCTTCACGCGAGTAGCCACAGACAAGAGACACTCACTGACCAAGGCTAAAGCCTCCACGCGAGTAGCCACAGACAAGAGACACTCACTGACCAAGGCTAAAGCCTTCACGCAAGTAGCCACTGAGAAGAGACACTCACTGACTAAGGCTAAAGCCTTCACGCGAGTAGCCACAGACAAGAGACACTCACTGACCAAGGCTAAAGCCTTCACGCGAGTAGCCACAGACAAGAGACACTCACTGACCAAGGCTAAAGCCTTCAAGCGAGTAGCCACAGACAAGATACACTCACTGACCCAGGCTAAAGCCTTCACGCGAGTAGCCACAGACAAGAGACACTCACTGACACAGGCTAAAGCCTTCACGCGAGTAGCCACTGAGAAGAGACAATCACTGACACAGGCTAAAGCCTTCACGCGAGTAGCCACATATAAGAGACACTCACTGACACAGGCTAAAGCCTTCACGCGAGTAGCCAATGAGAAGAGACACTCACTGGCACAGGCTAAAGCCTTCACGCGAGTAGCCACAGACAAGAGACACTGAAACAGGCTAAAGCCTTCACGCGAGTAGCCACAGACAAGAGACACTGAAACAGGCTAAAGCCTTCACGCGAGTAGCTACAGACAAGAGACACTCACTGACAAAGGCTAAAGCCTTCACGCGAGTAGCCACAGACAAGAGAAGCTTACTGCACACGGACACTGCAGATATCAAGGACACATGAATCAACAGAGGAATGTTGTGGATGGCACAGGCAGAGAGGACGATTAATCAGGTGACCCCGGTTAAGACATAAAGAAATGGGAAAAATTGACTCGAACTAGAGATACAATGCCAGCCTACTATCGATCCACCATCACCCTGGGGTAGTGGTTGCAACGGCTGGTGCAACGGAAGAGCAACTTTCGAGGTGAAACATTTAATAACTGATGATACTACCATGATGTTGATGCTGGTATGCATACTGATGGATCTATAAGAGGGACGATTGGCATTTATCTGCTAGGATGAGAGGTAGGATCATTGCCGAGACGAGGGGGGCACATATGACAACAATCTCCAATATGAGAATTAAGATTTAGACAATGACTTTGACTCTGCTTTGAATATCTGAGACTTCTTTAATGAGTGCTATAATTATTTCTTACCACTGAGTTATACAATCATTTCTTACATTCAGTCATTGTGTCATACTATACGAAAGAGTTGATAATGGTTTGAGGGGATAATATACGCACATTTCTCGAATTGTCGTGATCTTGTGTTGATTCTAAGTTCTGGTCATGCTGGGGTTTACAGGAATGAAAAAGCTAGTTTGTGGGCATCCGTTGTTGGAATATTAACAAGGGATAGAGGTGAAATGCTGAAGTTGTCAGTCGATCAACGATCACCTCTTGAGTGGAGACACTGCAAATTGACGATGCAAATTTCAAATTTTTGTGGATCCAGCCGAGAGTGGATCCTAAGAGGATGGTGCATCAGTGCGCATAATCAGGGAGTTACGGTAACCATAAGTATCTACACTCTTAATCATTGGCTGAGATGGACTTATCATCTTTGGGTCTGCACGGAGAATTACGTCGATTTTATCGGATCAAAACCCCAATAGATCAACTAACACTTTTTTGCTAACTCGAACATTCATCTTATTTTGAAAATCTCTCATCCTACTGTTTTGTCTACCTTTAGTTTAGTTGTTTGTCGTTGATTTGTTATTTTTATTGTGCACTTTATGGTGTTCTCGAGATAGTAAGCTACGTAGTGTTTGCTTGCGATGATTGCAATTTAATTAAAGTGCAGTTTGACATAAGTACAATTAGCAGACTTGTATGCTTGGTGGTAATTTGAGTGTACAGTACAGCAGACTTATTTATTACCTCTCTTTGGCCCCATTTTTTGGAACTAAGAAACCAATAAAAACGCATGTAACAGAGCTCTCTTTTTTCAGGAGACACATTTAGGTTGGATGAGAAAGTTAGAAATGGAGTTGTCTGATGTAGACTGGCTTGTTATGCGAGCTAGAAACTTTCCAAAGTCAGATCCATACTCTGCTAAAGCATGGCTTCTCACTGCCAAATCGCTGTATCCCCAATCTTTTGTTATCCAGGTAGAATTGTTAGGTATGGTCGTGCGTTATTAGGCACCACTATCGAGATTATACTAATAACTCGTCTAACAAATAAAAACTTGTTGAAGTTATTGTAACATACTAACAACAACTAGTACTAGTTGTTATTGTTCATTTTGATATTATTGTTAATATTAGTTGCTATTAATTACTCCTATAACTAAGTTGCTTTCTGCCCAGTATTAATCTATTACTATTAGTCTTAAACAAATAATTTGTAAAATGCAATAATTCACTCAGTGACTCACTATTCACTTTATTCAGTGATACGTCGTTCATATAATATAATTATAGACAATTGTATAGTAATACTAATAGTGAGTTAATTTGTCCATCAAAAGTGACAGGAATGTAGAAAAAAATGTAAATGTACCAGGTTGTAATTTTCTGCAGTGGAGAGTTTATCCTTCTTCAATGTTTGTCCTGAAAAGAACGTTGTGTCGTTTAGAGCGAGGCTACAACATCTGCACCTTTCAGCTAGATTAGATAAATTCGTTTTCAGCATGGTATTTTGGGAGCAGGATTTGCTTCCCCTATTCAATCCTAATTCTCCCAGCCAGACTGCATGGGTGTAGTCTGTTTCCATGGCATATCTTTGAGGCAGAATGTAGGGACTTTGTTAGCTATGATTCAGTGATCTTGATGCAAGCAGCCAGCTATGAATCACTGGCAGCAGTAAACTCATTCACTGCTGCATTTTCTGCCCCTGAGAATTTCTTATATACCTTCTTTGTGATTAAGTACCCATTAAGACATATTGATTTTTCTTTGTGCAGTACAAAAGGTAACTAAAAGTAAACACCATACAATGTTCAGATTACACCTGAATACATTTCTATTCAAAATTACAATCTAATTGACTGGTCTTGCTTTTTGTATCCTGTTTTTTTTACATGTTCAACTGTCTTGTTTATGATGTTCTTGATGTATATACAGCTCTCTACCTCATCCATTGATAGAAGCCATGTTGTTATATACAGCTCTACTTCATCCATTGATAGGAGCCATGTTGTTAAATACAGCTCTCTACTTCATCCATTGATAGAAGCCATGTTGTTATATACAGCTCTCTACCTCATCCATTGATAGAAGCCATGTTGTTATATACAGCTCTCTACTTCATCCATTGATAGAAGCCATGTTCTTAGCCACATTTATTTGTACAATATTTGTCATTTTTGCATGGATCTTTTGAACCTGCTTGGAGATTGTCTAGTGTGTCTGTTTTCTTCTGCATTTTTTGTTGGCTGTGAGCTAACAGGGCTATACAGATCTTCTTGCTGTTTAAATAAAGTTCACTGAAATCTATTTTGGAGGTTGCCATAGTTGAGAAATAAAACATTTGCCGTTCAAGATACAAACAAACAAAAGCATGAAAAGTTGGGTGTTTGAGTTCCACAAGTTTCAAGCAAGCGTTCCTGGTCTTAAAGGAGGTGAGATCGGATGCCTAGTCCTATCGGCAACAGACGATAATCTCGGAGGTTCCATGTACATACTGTGTATGTGAAAGATCCCTTGACAGTTGAAAATCTAAAAATCAGGCTATTAGCCGCTGTCCGAGCAAACATTCTAAAGGTGACACAATGTGTACCCAATAGTGATCTGCACAGGAGACAGCCCCTCCATCATGCAAAGGCATAACAGGTGAACAGGACCTCTTTATCTGCATACTAAATTGCAAGTGTATACAAAAGGACCTTTTCATCCACATGAGAGAAGAGGATTCCATTTCTCACAGACCAGATTCTTTCACAATTTAATCAACTACAGCAGGAGAGGGTACATTTTTTTAGCATCTAGGAGCCATGTATAAAATGTAGGAGCCAGATATGAAATGTAGGAGCCAGGTATAAAATGTAGGAACCAGCTATAAAATGTAGGAGCCAGGTATAAAATGTAGGAGCCAGGTATAAAATGTAGGAGCCAGGTATGAAATGTAGGAGCCAAGTATGAAATGTAGGAGCCAGGTATAAAATGTAGGAGCCAGGTATAAAATGTAGGAGCCAGGTATAAAATGTAGGAGCCAGGTATGAAATGTAGGAGCCAGGTATAAAATGTAGGAGCCAGGTATAAAATGTAGGAGCCAGGTATAAAATGTAGGAGCCATGTATAAAATGTAGGAGCCAGGTATAAAATGTAGGAGCCAGATATGAAATGTAGGAGCCAAGTATGAAATGTAGGAGCCAGGTATAAAATGTAGGAGCCAGGTATGAAATGTAGGAGCCAGGTATGAAATGTAGGAGCCAGGTATAAAATGTAGGAGCCAGGTATAACATGTAGGAGCCAGGTATGAAATGTAGGAGCCAGGTATGAAATGTAGGAGCCAGGTATAAAATGTAGGAGCCAGGTATGAAATGTAGGAGCCAGGTGTAAAATGTAGGAGCCAGGTATGGTGCTAGATAAAGTTCCTCGTAGGATTGTGCAACATGCCAGAGGGTATGGATGAATTGTATTTGAAAATCTAAACTCTAAATGCTCACTCTGTTGTCATTTATAAACCTTACATATAAAATGTGCTCTCAAATATCTTCTTTGTCATTAAACACACAAGCGACGGCGTGGGCTAGTGGTTAAGTGGCACGGATCACGATCCGTTCGATCACAGCACCGGCCGTTACCCTGGGGAAGCAAACCCTTAGAAAATGCAGGAGGAAGCAGACCCTTACATAGAATGCATGCTGAAGTTGGATTCACTGGGCTGACAGGTGCAAAATAAAAACCACAGTGCAACACACACCACCTTGGGGATTACAGAAATATGATGAACGCAACAACAACAAAAAACAGAAAAATATTAAACAAACATATTGGAAATTATTGTGTTTTTATTTAACTCTTGGCTATTGATTAACTCTTATAATTTCCACTCTTGGTTGGAAACATTCCCAATAATTGTAAAATTGTGCAGAAAAATATTACATTATGTGTCCCTAAAGCTGATTGGAAAAATTGTACGAGTAAATCTGATACTAGTCCTGAAATGTTTGATGCCACATCGAATTTCTAGGTGACCTGTCGCCCGCAATTTGTCATGCCCTGAACTACCAGGAGGAACAGAAAAGGGTGATAGAACACTGCCGTCATGAGCCCCAGATTTAATGTTGAATGATTATATGAAGCATTTAGTTCATACAGAGATTTTCAAATACCTTTGATATTTTAAGTAACGAATAATTACTACACGCCACGTTGTTTTTTGATGATGATGTTATTTTACTGCAAATCATATTTTAGTATTTGATGTTGGCAGTATGTTCGTACCACATATTTACTTCATAAATAAGCTTTTGATGATTTTCATGATTTGTTTCTAAATAAAGTTTGAGTCGTACTTGGTTGAGAAAGCAGCCAAGAATGTTGATGAAGCAGCAAGGAATCTCCAAGACATGTAAGTACAAATCAGGCTTTGGTCAGTGAACAAGTTTTCTGTTTAATGAAGGCAAACCATTTCAAACACTCACAAAGTTTCGTCTTCTGTTTAATGAAGGCAAACCATTTCAAACACTCACAAAGTTTCGTCTTCTGATGAAGGCAAACCATTTCAAATACTCACAAGGTTTGATCTTCTGTTTGATGAAGGCAAACCATTTTTGGGTAAATCAGAATGTATTGGAAATCAGAAAGTATTGGAAATCAGAATTTAAAAAGTCTGCACCAGAACTTGAAGTGGGAAGGAAGACTAAGATCTGGTCAGGCAAAACATACTGGCCAAGACCCTCAACTTGACTTCCCTATAGCCATTCCTAGAAACGGGCTGTTTTTATGGCAGCCTGGCTAACAAGGTGAGGGATCAACATAATTCCTGTAGTAGTGAGCGACACACAGATGAAGCCAAGTATAGCACAACCGCCTGGAGGACTCCGGTCCACCTTCATCAGCACGCTTGGGATGTGTGGAAAGCTATGACAACCCGCCACTCAACATCCTTATAAGGGCACACAAAAGAGTAATCCTACTCAGTCTGCGCATTCAACAACAGCAACCATCAACAGAAAAACAACATATGCCTTACCGGGGATTCAATCCACTGCCCTCCTTGTCAGCAGGCAGGCATCGAGACCATTTTGTCACACACTCCATTTATAAATATGAGAATTGTTCTTTGTGCCAAATACATAGCAGGACAGAGGCATGGGATTAATGAGAATGTAACCTGATCAACTACCACTGTGCACATATAACACAAAAAAGACTGATCCATGAGGATGACCATGTGACAAATGAATAGATGATAGAATAGAAATACTGAAACAACACAAACTTGCGATGACAAATGCAACACACTTGACCCAACGGAGTAAACATCAACTCCCCACGATGGTTAACAACATACATAAAGTACGTGTACATTCAATAAATGTGTGGATCTCATCTTTCAATAATATCAGAACATCCATGTTTTGGCCCTCATTCTCTGCACAAGGAAACTGTCTAGCGACCAACTGTTATCACTGTCTCAGATAATATATTCGAGAGATTGGTGTAACTGTTAATTCGTTTCAATTGTTTAATTTTTTAAAATTATTTGTTTCTTTTACATAATGTAATGCACACTTTGAAAACAAAATGTGGACCAAATAAACAGCAATCCTACTGGGGACTGGACCAAATAAACAGCAAGCCTACTGAGTACTGGACCCAAAAAACAGCAAAAACTACTTTAGACTAGACCAAAAAAAACAGCAAGCCTGCTGGGGACTAAGCTGATATTTTAGATTAATTAATAGCAACATGAGAAACATAATTGAGAAAAGCAGAGAATTCAGTAAGAACATGTATGTCTGTTTTAAAGACTACACCAAGGTCTTTGACTGTGTAAAACATCAGCAAATGTGGAACATTATGAAAGATATGGACTTCTCAACACATCTGGTTCAACTAATATAAACCCTCTACAGGGGGCAGCAAGCAGCCGTCAGAATACATGGTGAAACCTAAGATTGGTTTGAGATACACAAGGTGGTCAAACAGGGCTGCATTCTTTCCCCATACCTGTTCAACATATATGCGGAAAACATCAGGAATGTAAATGCAGAGCCAATTTCTACAGACTTTGATCCTTTCACAATAGGAGGAAAGGAGATACCGGAAATACGATATGTCTATGACACAGTTTTGCTCTCCAACAGCGCCACGGGCCTAGAACAAATAATTACATCAGTCCAGACTATGGTAATGCAGAATTCGTGGTGACTTAATACAGGTTTATAAGATGATCAGAGGAATGGATAAATTAGACTATAACAAGTTTTTTAAAATACAGCCACCCACAAGAGCAAGAGGGCACAGCTACGAGCTGACTAAAGAGAGGTCCAGATTAGATATTAGGAAATATATTTTTAGTCAGAGAGTGGTGTCTGCTTGGAATGCATTGCCAGGGGAGGTAGTGGAGGCAGGGACAGTTAATACATTTAAGAAGAAACTGGATGCGCATAGCTTTTAGAGCAAGGTGATGTAAATGTAACTGGTTGTATACAGACTCTGCAGGGTCTTCTAAACCAATATAAAGACATTAAGTTAAGTTAAGAAGATAAAGAGTATGCAGAACCTATGGCATAATACAAACAAGGAACTAAAACTAAAGATCTTAAGAACATGCATGCTTCCTGTTGCAACCTATGGATGTGAAACATATACGATTACAAAAGCAATAAGAGCGAAGATCAGTGCTTTTGAAACACAGTGCTACCGAAGAGTCCTGAAAATCTCGTGGTAAAGAAAGAAACAAATCCATCCGGCAAGACCTGAATGTGGAGGAGAATTGGCTCATAAATGACGTAATGACCTGAAAACTGAGGTTTTTTAGATATGTCAAACGACACAATGGACTGGAGAGAGTGTGGTTATGGAAGGCATGGTCACTGGGAAGAGAGACCACGGCCGACTAAGAAGACTATAGACTCAGGACATCAAGGAGACGCTGTATTTGACTTTGGAGCAGGCTGGAAGACTGGCGAAAGATATTTTCCTACAGACAGGCTGTCATGAGAGCGACGTACTGCAAAGGACATGCTACATGATGACTATCTCATGACAACTATAGCAGCCAATTAAATTTTTTTTTTAAATGTTGTATCGCGTTCGCCTTATTTCTCGAATCCCTAAGACGGTGTGCGTTGCACTGTGGTTTTTATTTTGCACCTTTCGGCCCAGTGCATTCGACTTCAGCATGCGTTTTATGTAAAGGTCTGCTTCCTCCTGCATTTTCTAAGGGTTTGCTTCCTCTGGATAACGGTCTGCGCTTTGATGGGGATCGAACCCAGCACCTTCGGATTGTGAGCCGTGTCACTAGTCCACGCCATCCCCAGCCATTTAGATGAATGAGTATTATCTCAGGACAACTATAGCAGCCATTCAGAGGAATGAGTTCAAATAATTGATATTCTTCTTTGGAGTTTGTCCTGAAAAGTATGTTGTGTCGTAGTTTACAGCAAAGCTGCGTTGTATGTGCCTTTCAGCCTGACACATCCAACTTCAATTGGGTTTTTTAGTACTAGGTTTGCCTTGCTCTGTGACACCTTTCCCTTGACCAGACTACACTAGTGACTAGTGCAACCTGTTTCCAGGGTCGCCACATAGAGGTGAAATATAGTCTTGGCCAGCTATGGTTTGCTGACCCTGATGCGAACAGCCAGCTATGGTTTGCTAGCCCTGATGCGAACAGCCAGCTATGGTTTGCTGGCCCTTATGCAAACAGCCAGCTATGGTTTGCTGACCCTGATGCGAACAGTCAGCTATGGTTTGCTGACCCTGATGCAAACAGTCAGCTATGGTTTGCTGACCCTGATGCGAACAGCCAGCTATGGTTTGCTGGCCCTTATGCAAACAGCCAGCTATGGTTTGCTGACCCTGATGCGAACAGCCAGCTATGGTTTGCTAGCCCTGATGCGAACAGCCAGCTATGGTTTGCTGGCCCTTATGCAAACAGCCAGCTATGGTTTGCTAGCCCTGATGCGAACAGCCAGCTATGGTTTGCTGACCCTGATGCGAACAGTCAGCTATGGTTTGCTGACCCTGATGCGAACAGCCAGCTATGGTTTGCTGGCCCTTATGCAAACAGCGAGCTATGGTTTGCTGACCCTGATGCGAACAGTCAGCTATGGTTTGCTGACCCTGATGCAAACAGTCAGCTATGGTTTGCTGACCCTGATGCAATCAGCCAGCTATGGTTTGCTAGCCCTGATGCAAGCAGCCAGCTATGGTTTGCTGACCCTGATGCGAGCAGCCAGCTATGGTTTGCTGACCCTGATGCGAGCAGCCAGCTATGGTTTGCTAGCCCTGATGCAAGCAGCCAGCTATGGTTTGCTGACCCTGATGCGAACAGCCAGCTATGGTTTGCTAGCCCTGATGCGAACAGCCAGCTATGGTTTGCTGGCCCTTATGCAAACAGCCAGCTATGGTTTGCTGACCCTGATGCGAACAGCCAGCTATGCTTAGCTAGCCCTGATGCGAACAGCCAGCTATGGTTTGCTGGCCCTTATGCAAATAGCCAGCTATGGTTTGCTGACCCTGATGCAAACAGTCAGCTATGGTTTGCTGACCCTGATGCGAGCAGCCAGCTATGGTTTGCTGACCCTGATGCGAGCAGCCAGCTATGGTTTGCTAGCCCTGATGCAAGCAGCCAGCTATGGTTTGCTGACCCTGATGCGAACAGCCAGCTATGGTTTGCTAGCCCTGATGCAAGCAGCCAGCTATGGTTTGCTGACCCTGATGCGAACAGCCAGCTATGGTTTGCTAGCCCTGATGCAAGCAGCCAGCTATGGTTTGCTAGCCCTTATGCAAACAGCCAGCTATGGTTTGCTGACCCTGATGCGAACAGCCAGCTATGGTTTGCTAGCACTTATGCAAACAGCCAGCTATGGTTTGCTGACTCTGATGCGAGCAGCCAGCTATGGTTCGCTGACCCTGATGTAAACAGCCAGCTATGGTTCGCTGACCCTGATGCAAGCAGCCAGCTATAGTTCGCTGACCCTGATGAAAGCAGCCAGCTATGGTTCACTGACCCTGATGCAAGCAGCCAGCTATGACTCGCTTGCTGCTGTCAGCTCATGCACTGCTGCATCTTGGCCCCAAATGAATTGATATCAGGCCAGATGAGAGAAGTATTGACTTTACCAGAATATTGTTTAACCAAATTATGGTCAAAGTTGATTGCAGACAATTATCCATACATTTGATATAGATGTGATATCAGTTTTGCAATAAACGATGCTGACCAGAGACAAATTGATGTCTAGTTTGTTCAGTGGAGGAGCATCGGACTTTGTCTCAGGGCAATGAGAACTATTAAGGGAAATAATTCATTGACAAATACTTGACATTTGAAACCCTTACAGATTTTCTTGTTTCATTATCAAGTTTAACATTATATTATTAGACGCTGATCCAAGCAATACCTGAAGCTTATCTTACATTTCATTGTTTTGTTTTGTATAATATTAATTACATTCAAAGCAATAATTTTGTAATGTTTTAACCGAGGTGGAGTGGGTGTAAAAATGTACTTTTTGTCATTTGAAAAACCCTCTTTCTAAAAGTATTTGGTGTCTTAATGCCATTAAAAAAGTATTGAGAATTCAGTACGACTGAATTCATGGTTTCTGTTATCCTTTTGTTTCTGAACAATCCATATGTACATATGAACCATGTCAGGTCAAACACTTCATTTGCTATTACATTTACATAGTTTGTTTATGTCTATAGGCTTCAGAACTTCCAAAATGAATCCATGCTTTGGTCAGAGGTCCACAGCATTTTAGAGTCCTTGCAGAAGGAACCACAGGATCAGAAAGTGACATTTCTGACAGGTCTGAGGCTACAGTTTGTCCACTCTCATATCCTAGTAACAAGTTCACGTTTGTGTACACTTTCATGTTTCTATACTACTTTCATGTTCATGTACACTTTCATGTGCTAGTAGACCGCATGTTTGTGTACACTTTTATGTGATAGTAGACCACATGTTTGTGTACACTTTCATGTGCTAGTAGACCGCATGTTTGTGTACACTCTCATGTACAAGTACTGTCTGTGTGTGTGTTTTAGTGGAACACTAATCTTGGATCGGTCTGCAGCTTCCTAGGATGTCAGAACTATAATATATTATACATGTATACAGAGCAGAGCTTATAACTTAACTTAACGTCTTTATACTGGTTTAGAAGACTCTGCAGGGTCTATATACAACCAGTTACATTTACATCACCTTGCTCTAAAAGCTATGCGCATCCAGTTTATTCTTAAATGCATTAACTGTCCCTGCCTCCACTACCTCCCCTGGCAATACATTCCAAGCATTCACCACTCTCTGACTAAAAAAATATTTCCTAATATCTAAACTGGACCTTTCTATAGTTAATTTGTAGCTATGCCCTCTTGTTCTTGTAGGTGGTTGTATTTTGAAAAACTTGTTATAGTCTAATTTATCCATTCCTCTGATCATCTTATAAACCTGTATTAAGTCGCCTCGAATTCTTCTCTCTTCTAGACACTGTAGGCCGGTTTTTCTGAGTCTTTCCTCATAACTGGAATCCCACTATCAACTTTGTCGCTCTTTTTTGTATTCTTTCCAACATGTTTATATCCCCTCTATGATAAGGACTCCACACCTGTACACAGTACTCCAATCTAGGTCTAACTAATGCTTTATTCAGTTTGACTATCACTTCCTTGCTCCTATGTTTAATATTTCTTGTTGTCATACCTAACATTGCATTTGCCTTTTTCACTGCTACCTGAACTTGCTCACTCATCTTACCTGTATGATCTATTATAACCCCTAGGTCCTTGATGTTCTTGAGTTGAGAGATGATAAGTAGGCTTGTATTGGCAGTCATCAGAGACGATATATGTGCTCTCTCTCTCTCTCTTATTGTCATGTTCTCTCTCTCTCTCTCTCTCTCTCTCTCTCTCTCTCATATTGTCATGTGTGCTCTCTTTCTCATATTGTCATGTCTGCTCTCTCTCTCTCTCATATTGTCATGTGTGCTCTCTCATATTGTCATGTGTCCTCTCTCATATTGTCAAGTGTGCTCTCTCATATTGTCATGTGTGCTCTCTCATATTGTCATGTGTACTCTCTCATATTGTCATGTACGCTCTCTCATATTGTCATGTGTGCTCTCTCATATTGTCATGTGTGCTCTCTCATATTGTCATGTTCTGGCATACCACCTCTACTCCAGACTTGGCCTTTTCCACGGGTGATATTCACCACAAAATAGATCGCCAGGTGCTCAACCAATTGGCAGGTAGCGACCACAGGCCAATTAGGCTAGAAATTGATATAGAAGTAGGTCCACAGGAAATAAAACCGCTCCCACGTTGGAACTATAAATGAGCCGACTGGGACAGATTTGCAATGCTGACAGATGGGCTGTGTGAAACCATCAACACACGGAATAACAATATGAAATCTATGGTGGAAAGCCTAAGCAAAGCAATAATGCAAGCAGCCACCGAAACCATCCCAATAGGGGCAAGTAAAAACTACAAGTCATACTGGAATGATGAAGTCTCAAATGCCAGGAACATGGCAGAGAGAGAGCAATCTATGGAGGCAAATATCGCCCTCTAGGCCATCACGGCGAAATACAAAAGAACACTAAACCAAATAACAAGAGACAGCTGGAAAAACAAAACTGAAAGCCTCAATTTGGATAAAGAAGGGAACAAACTATGGAAGTTAGTCAGAGCCATGAATGACGAAACTTCATCAAACAAACAAATTACCATCAAGCAGGACGACAACATGCTTACTGGACAACAACAAAAAAAAAAAAAAAGCAGAAAACGCCTTTATAGAACATTATGCCAGAGCAAACCACATTTATGTCCCTACAGACAGGCATACAGACATTAGTGAAGAACAAAAGGGCCACGACAACATCAATAGGGCACCAGAAGAGCACATGATGGTAAAACTAACAATGAATGAAATGGATGAGGCCTTGAGAACTTTAAAGAAAAAGAAATCGCCCGGAAAAGATGGGGTAACAAACGAAATGCTGATGGGGTTGGGCCAAACAGCAAAGAGGCAGTTACTATCAGTCCTGAACCAAAGCTGGAAAAGGGGAATTGTACTGCAGGCATGGAAAGACGCTGTACTTATACCAGTACCAAAGAAAGAAAAAGATAGAACAGATCCAAATGGATACAGGCCTATCAGTCTACTGAGCTATGTAAGAAAACTGATGGAGCGTATGATAAACACCAGACTGATGTGGCATCTGGAAGAAAAACACATACTAATTCCACAGCAAGCAGGTTTTAGACAGCACAGATCCACTGAGGACCAGAACACTCTCATAGCCCAGCCAGGAAGTAGAAGATGCTTACCAGGAGAAAAAACAAACAGTAGCGGTTTGGGTGGATTTAGAGAAGGCATTTGACAAGGTGTGGAAAGAGGAACTTAAAGTCAACCTACGAAGAAGTGAAGTTTGTGGGAAAATGTACAGATGGATCAGCCACTACCTCGAAAACAGAACAGCCAGAGTTCAAGTACAAGGGCAGATGAGCAAAAAGGTGACACTTGAGCAAGGAGTACCCCAAGGGGGAGTACTGTCACCCACACTTTTCCTAGTGTATATAAACAACATCACAGAGAATATACCAAGAAGAGTCCACAGCTCCATGTTTGCAGACGATCTGGCTATGTGGACCCCTGAAAAAAATCTCACTATAGCAAACAATCGGATACAGCAGGCCCTAACATCGTTGGAGGAATGGGCAAACTCATGGCTGGTCAAAATAAATGAGTAAAAAACATGTACGATATTCTCGCTTTCAAATAAACCCCAGAACACCAAAATAAGTCTTAACGGCAAATATCTGCGGCCAAACGACAACCCAAACTACCTGGGAATCACATTTGATCAGCGCATGACATGGTAAAGCCAGATGGAGAGAAACCGAATGAGAGCCAGCCAAAGGATGGCAATCATGAGGAAACTTGCTGACACAAGCTGGGGAGCAGACGAAAGTATACTAAAGAAACTGTACACTGGAAGAGTGAGACCAGTTCTCGAGTATGGCATTGCGGCATGGACAACAGCAGCAAAGGCGAACTTTGATAAAATTAGCAAACTTCAAAACCAAGCCATGAGAGTTATAACAGGAGGCATGAAGTCAACGCCAATTATAGAACTTGAAAAGATTACAAATCTGCAATCCATGACCAACAGAAGAGACAGCAGAGCCCAGCAGCAAGCAGAGAAACTCAGAAGACTGACAGACCATCCAATGCATTAGAGACTAAATAGATTTGGAAATAGGAACCTAAAGCGGAGAAACTTTGCAGAAATAGCCAAAGCAAAGATGAGCGAAGACCCTACGAGCGCATTAACAACACCAAAGCCCATCCCTACTGTACGCAAACCTACCTAGAAGCAGAATATCATTCCGGAGGTGGTAGAAAATATACCAGGTATTGGAAACAAGAACAGCCAGACTGAAAAAGAAAGAAGAGACATAACCCTGAGGTACATAACGAAAAACTACCCAAGCATGGACTGGACCCATGCATATACCGACGGTTCTGTAACAAACACAACACAGAACGGAGGGGCATGGGTATTCCTGAGCCTACCAAATGGTAGAAAAATAACACTGTCAGTGGCAACTGGAAAATTCTCACGCAATTTCAGAGCGGAGGCAGAGGCACTGAGGGTTGCAGTAGAAGCAATGCTGACAGGCAAAAGAAATGAAAGCCGGATAGTCCTGTTTACAGATGCCCTGGCCGTAGTCACAGCACTAAAAAGCCAGAAAAATACTGAACTTAATGATTTAAGAACAGTACTCTGTCAACTATGTCAGCAGTCCGCACCAAAAAGAGTAGTGGTACAGTGGGTTCCATCCCACTGTAACATCCAAGGCAACGAGAAGGCAGACAGACTAGCAAAAGAAGGTGCAAGACTACCACAACTAGATTCTAGTGTGACCTACGAAGAGTCCAAAAGGCTTATTAGGGCCAGATACATGGCCAAATGGGAAACAGAACATACTGGCTACACAAAAAATGATGCCTATTACCAGTTGAACAGAAGAGAGCAGGTCGTGGTCTTCAGACTCCGCACAGGCCACAACAGACTGAGGTACCACCTATTCAATAAACTGAAGATAGGTGGCACTGACGAAAGCACTTGTGGTACCGGGAAAATGACCGCTGAACATCTGCTGCAAAACTGCCCGACATACGAGGACCAGAGAAAGCACATGTGGCCATCACCAGTGGCAACACTAGACAAGCTCTATGTCAGTGTTGACAGCCTCAGGATGACCGCTGCTTTTTTCGGAAAAATGCAGGTTGACGTCTGACAGCGTAGGAAGAAGAAGATATTGTCATGTGCGCTCTCTCATATTGTCATGTTTTCTCTCTCTCATATTGTCATGTTTTCTCTCTCTCATATTGTCATGTTTGCTTATATTGACATGTGTGCTCTCTCATATTGTCATGTGTGCACTCTCATATTGTCATTTGTGCTCTCTCATATTGTCATGTGTGCTCTCTCATATTGTCATGTGTGCTCTTTCATATTGTCATGTTGGCTCTCTCATATTGTCATGTGCTCTATCTCTCTCTCACTCTCTCTCATATTGTCATGTTCTCTCTCTCTCATATTGTCATGTTCTCTCTCTCTCTCTCATATTGTCATGTGCTCTCTCTCTCTCTCATATTTCAGACCTGTTTGCAGCTATCCCCACGTCTACACAGAGCCTAATGGTCCTGAGAGTGTCTGAATCAATCCATGATGTCTTGGACAGATGTCAGCTTCTACTCTTGGCCATGAAGAAGTTCCCAAACCTGGTCCAGGAGCATGGGGTACGCTAATCCTTAAACAGCTTGTATGCTCCATACATTTACCTTAAACAGCTTGTATGCTCCATACATTTACCTTAAACAGCTTGTATGCTCCATACATTTACCTTAAACAGCTTGTATGCTCCATAAATTTACCTTAAACAGCTTGTATGCTCCATACATTTACCTTAAACAGCTTGTATGCTCCATACATTTACCTTAAACAGCTTGTATGCTCCATACATTTACCTTAAACAGCTTGTATGCTCCATAAATTTATCTTAAACAGCTTGTATGCTCCATAAATTTACCTTAAACAGCTTGTATGCTCCATACATTTACCTTAAACAGCTTGTATGCTCCATACATTTACCTTAAAGAGCTTGAATGCTCCATACATTTACCTTAAAGAGCTTGAATGCTCCATAAATTTACCTTAAACAGCTTGAATGCTCCATACATTTACCTTAAACAGCTTGAATGCTCCATACATTTACCATTCTCAGAGTGGATGTCGTGGTTAGCGACTATAGAATAGAACCACTGCACCTCCATGCATGCTGTACAAGGTGACAAAAACGAGTTGTGCATGGGACTAGCAACTTGATCATGTAAATCAAACTGATACAGAAATCACAACTGTCAGAGCAGCAAGCTTTGGTGCAGGTATCCTAAAGGAGACCAAGTGTAAGGGTGGAAGTGTATGCTCTGGCTGGAGTCTAACAGGACAAGAAGACCAAGTGTAAGGGTGGAAGTGTATGCTCTGGCTGGAGTCCAACAGAACAAGAAGAAGAAGATACATTGACCATTTGCCTTCTGTGACTTGTTTGTGTGTTACCAGATCCCAAGAATAGTAACACTGTGACCTACCAAGCATGCAGAAACAGGTGACTAAGGAGGGTTTTGCATGGAGATGGTTGCCCCATTCCGTAAATACCAAGGGTCACAAGCTATCTGGGACATTGGCTAAGGTACCTGAACAGAGACGAAGATAAAACAACAACTCATAGCTGGCTGTATGCACCAGGGTCAGTGACCCATAACTGACAAAGAACCTATTCAGCCTCCAAGTGATGGTTCTAGAAACAAACAGGAACTGTGCAGTCTAACTAAAAAATTAGGGATCGAAGAGGGACTGCAAAGCCTGTAGCAATAATACTGTGTAGAAATAAAATGATTTGGGCTGAAAGGTGCAGATATTGCACAACATCACAAACGCTCTTTTCTGGATGAACGCAGATGAAGAATATACCTGAACAAATGGTTACAATGAGCTTAGTAATCTCCCCTTTGTCTTATCTCGTTCTGAAGCATTAGGATCTGCTTATAGACTTGCCACTTCGGGCTGTCTTATCTCGTTCTGAAGCATTAGGATCTGCTTATAGACTTGCCACTTTGGGCTGTCTTATCTCGTTCTGAAGCATTAGGATTTGCTTATAGACTTGCCACTTTGGGCTGTCTTATCTGGGTCAGTGCTTTTAGACTTATTTGTTTCTTTTATGTGGATCTTCTCCATGTATTTAAGTTCCTACGTGCATATCAATCAATGAAGCAAAATGTTGTTCCCTGTGAAACAGCAGCCTTCAACAAATACGTTTCAATTGATAACTTTTGATACTATCATGGCTTACACTTACTCCAAGATGGAGTAGCTGGTCTCATTCCCATGCCACCTTAGTCACCTCGTTCAATATACCTAGCAGGTTACAGTGGAAGTAATCATAGCTCCCATTTCAGGCTGAGGTTGCACACAGTCACCTACATCAATTTATTGGTTTGTAATACTTTGCTTGACTATTTTTGTATCTGCCATCCATCAATTTTATTTGGCATGTACCCACAATAATATTACCTTGGTAATAGTGTTTCTATTCTAAATAACTTGTTTTGTTTCCTAACTTTGCTTGTTTTAATTATATTTCTATTCTAGATGACTTGTTCTATGTCCAGACTTTGCTTGTTTCAATTATATTTCTATTCTAAATGACTTGTTTTATCTCCAGACTTGCTTGTTTCAACTATATTTCTATTCTTCTATGACATTTCTTTCTTCCCTTAGTTGAGGCTGGTAGAAATGCTGCTTAAAGAAGAGGCCACATCTGGTATTGTTACCAACCCTGTCAACTTCTATAGGAAACTCCTGGGTAAGTCACCAGTTTTTGTTCCTTTGTTAGCTTAACCTGTAAGCACGCCCTTGTCCGTTCTCTTTGAACCAGCTAGGCCTACAAAAACGGTGTGCGGAAAAATTTTTTTTTTTTTTGAACGGAGTCACTCCTGACAGCCATTTTTTACTGCTGACTACGCCCTCCATATATACACGATATTTTGCCGGTTAAAGTATCGTGTGTTCGATTACAAATGGCTTTTGAACAGTTTTAATTTTGTATATGCTGTTTGGAGCAAGCCGACTTTTTGCGAAAGGGGAAGTAGGTTGTTGAGAAAGATTTTTATCGCGTAGATCTGTTTATTTTGTTTGTTTAAATGAAAGAACTACGTTTGAATTGGAAACTAACAGTTGTGGCGATATTGTAAACACAGTATCGATACGTTGTTGTGGTTTCCATGGTTTTCTATCGAAGCGACTAGGCCTAGTGGTCGAGCCCAAATTTTTCCCGAGATTTTCATAAATTTTCAACTTCATCTTTTTAAATCTCAAAAACTAACAAACATACAACAAAAACAATAACACCCACATGTTCGTTATGCTATTGTGTATCTACACACCAGAAAATCATATTTATTGACAAACAAACATAAAAGTTACAAATTTTGAAAGACGACTACCACAGCGACTAATTAAGAAAATTAATTAGGTCAAATTTTTTTCAAAAATAATGTGGAGTGCGTAAGGTTAAACTCTTCTCAATCTCTCTATTTTCCTCATCATTATTATCTAACTGGCTGGCTTTTTTCAATCTCCCGGTACCAAACCCTGAAAAGGGCTTAAGTAGCAGAATGTAGTCTAGAGAACAGAATGCATTGTGTCGTAGTTTACAGCTTGACTGCGATATTTGCACCTTTCGGTCCAACACATCCGACTTCAGCAAGAATTTGTTTAGTACCGGGTTAGCATTTCCTCTTCGATCCCTTCTCCTTAGCCAGTCTGTCCTGCTGCAGCCTGTTATCCAGGATCACCGTGTGGAGGTGTAGAAGGATCTTGGCAGCTGGCCATAACGCTAGCAGTCAGCTATGGATCGCTGACCACTGCAGCTCATGCGCTGCTCAACATCTTGATCCCTAATATCTAAATGAACATATATTAACTTTCTCTGTGCCAAATATTGTACTTGATTTTTTTTTGCTTTTGTCAATTTCTATTTCTGTCCTTTTATGGCCTTGACCATTTTCTCAGAAATGTTTTCTTTATTGTGTCTCCTCATGCTGGGAATCTGCAAAAATACAAAATAATAAACAAGCATCCTCGTCTTATGAAGTAAACAACATAGTGGCAGAGTTGTTGATGCACTTACTCCATCACTGGATGAGTATGTAGCCAGTCTTTAACTGTCCTGTCAACTCGGCTGGAAATGGATATCTGAGTCCGATAGAGTTGCTGTTCTAAACTACTTGTGTGGTGTTCTTCAACCGCGATGATTTCCTCGGGGAAAAGGTAGTGGCCTATCATATGTCTCTGACATACTAAAGAAGATGGGCTTGTGTCATCCTGGCTGTAGCGCAACATAGGGCTTCTCACTCATCACATCTTTATGGGGATCACAGTGATGATCCCCACCTTGTTGACCAGGCTGCTGTAACACAGACTGTTTCCATGTGCACATCATGAACATGTATTGGTCAGTATGCCTTACCTGACTTAGCACCCATCTGATTGAGTGAAGGAGAGCAAAGCAGCTAGGAAGGTATCTGACCTAACCTGAGACCTTGTACAATGTCATCTCTACCACTTCATCCCTAGCGGCAGTCAATGATATAGGTTTACCACATTATTGTTGTTGCTCTGTCTCAAAACTACACTTACAATGTCAAGATGGAGCACAGTGAATGTTCTGACAGCGGCTCAAAGCTGGCTGCTTGCATCAGGATCAGTGATCCATAGCTGAGACTCCACGTGGCGGCCCTAGACACAGACTGCACTAGTCACTAGACTGGTATGGCCAAGCGATAGGGGTCACAGTGGGAAGACAAACCCGCTACTCAAAAAAGCCAGAGGAAATCGGATGTGTTGGGCGGAAAGGCATAGATATTGCAGCCTCGCTTTAAACTATGACACAACGTCCTTTCCAAGATGAACGCAGAAGAAGAAGAAGTTACACATACTAGAATCTTGATCATCAGTGTATTGATGTGTCTAGTTAAAACTACATACTAGAATCTTGATCATCAGTATATTGATATGTCTAGTTAAAACTACATACTAGAATCTTGGTCATCAGTGTATTGATATGTCCAGTTAAAACTACATACTAGAATCTTGATCATCAGTATATTGATATGTCCAGTTAAAACTACATACTAGAATCTTGATCATCAGTATATTGATATGTCCAGTTAAAACTACATACTAGAATCTTGATCATCAGTATATTGATATGTCCAGTTAAAACTACATACTAGAATCTTGATCATCAGTATATTGATATGTCCAGTTAAAACTACATACTAGAATCTTGATCATCAGTATATTGATATGTCCAGTTAAAACTACATACTAGAATCTTGATCATCAGTATATTGATATGTCCAGTTAAAACTACATACTAGAATCTTGATCATCAGTATATTGATATGTCTAGTTAAAACTACATACTAGAATCTTGGTCATCAGTGTATTGATATATCTAGTTAAAACTACATACTAGAATCTTGGTCATCAGTGTATTGATATATCTAGTTAAAACTACATACTATAATCTTGATCATCAGTGTATTGATATGTCTAGTTAAAACTACATACTAGAATCTTGATCATCAGTATATTGATATGTCTAGTTAAAACTACATACTAGAATCTTGGTCATCAGTGTATTGATATATCTAGTTAAAACTACATACTATAATCTTGATCATCAGTATATTGATATGTCTAGTTAAAACTACATACTAGAATCTTGATCATCAGTATATTGATATGTCTAGTTAAAACTACATACTAGAATCTTGGTCATCAGTGTATTGATATGTCCAGTTAAAACTACATACTAGAATCTTGATCATCAGTATATTGATATGTCTAGTTAAAACTACATACTAGAATCTTGGTCATCAGTGTATTGATATGTCCAGTTAAAACTACATACTAGAATCTTGATCATCAGTATATTGATATGTCCAGTTAAAACCACATACTAGAATCTTGATCATCAGTATATTGATATGTCCAGTTAAAACTACATACTAGAATCTTGATCATCAGTATATTGATATGTCCAGTTAAAACTACATACTAGAATCTTGATCATCAGTATATTGATATGTCCAGTTAAAACTACATACTAGAATCTTGATCATCAGTATATTGATATGTCCAGTTAAAACTACATACTAGAATCTTGATCATCAGTATATTGATATGTCTAGTTAAAACTACATACTAGAATCTTGGTCATCAGTGTATTGATATATCTAGTTAAAACTACATACTAGAATCTTGGTCATCAGTGTATTGATATATCTAGTTAAAACTACATACTATAATCTTGATCATCAGTGTATTGATATGTCTAGTTAAAACTACATACTAGAATCTTGATCATCAGTATATTGATATGTCTAGTTAAAACTACATACTAGAATCTTGGTCATCAGTGTATTGATATATCTAGTTAAAACTACATACTATAATCTTGATCATCAGTATATTGATATGTGTAGTTAAAACTACATACTAGAATCTTGGTCATCAGTGTATTGATATATCTAGTTAAAACTACATACTATAATCTTGATCATCAGTATATTGATATGTCTAGTTAAAACTACATACTAGAATCTTGATCATCAGTATATTGATATGTCTAGTTAAAACTACATACTAGAATCTTGGTCATCAGTGTATTGATATGTCCAGTTAAAACTACATACTAGAATCTTGATCATCAGTATATTGATATGTCTAGTTAAAACTACATACTAGAATCTTGGTCATCAGTGTATTGATATGTCCAGTTAAAACTACATACTAGAATCTTGATCATCAGTATATTGATATGTCCAGTTAAAACCACATACTAGAATCTTGATCATCAGTATATTGATATGTCCAGTTAAAACTACATACTAGAATCTTGATCATCAGTATATTGATATGTCCAGTTAAAACTACATACTAGAATCTTGATCATCAGTATATTGATATGTCCAGTTAAAACTACATACTAGAATCTTGATCATCAGTATATTGATATGTCCAGTTAAAACTACATACTAGAATCTTGATCATCAGTATATTGATATGTCTAGTTAAAACTACATACTAGAATCTTGGTCATCAGTGTATTGATATATCTAGTTAAAACTACATACTAGAATCTTGGTCATCAGTGTATTGATATATCTAGTTAAAACTACATACTATAATCTTGATCATCAGTGTATTGATATGTCTAGTTAAAACTACATACTAGAATCTTGATCATCAGTATATTGATATGTCTAGTTAAAACTACATACTAGAATCTTGGTCATCAGTGTATTGATATATCTAGTTAAAACTACATACTATAATCTTGATCATCAGTATATTGATATGTGTAGTTAAAACTACATACTAGAATCTTGATCATCAGTATATTGATATGTCTAGTTAAAACTACATACTAGAATCTTGATCATCAGTATATTGATATGTCTAGTTAAAACTACATACTAGAATCTTGATCATCAGTATATTGATATGTCTAGTTAAAACTACATACTAGAATCTTGATCATCAGTATATTGATATGTCTAGTTAAAACTACATACTAGAATCTTGATCATCAGTATATTGATATGTCTAGTTAAAACTACATACTAGAATCTTGATCATCAGTATATTGATATGTCTAGTTAAAACTACATACTAGAATCTTGATCATCAGTATATTGATATGTCTAGTTAAAACTACATACTAGAATCTTGATCATCAGTATATTGATATGTCTAGTTAAAACTACATACTAGAATCTTGATCATCAGTATATTGATATGTCTAGTTAAAACTACATACTAGAATCTTGATCATCAGTATATTGATATGTCTAGTTAAAACTACATACTAGAATCTTGATCATCAGTATATTGATATGTCCAGTTAAAACTACATACTAGAATCTTGATCATCAGTATATTGATATGTCCAGTTAAAACTACATACTAGAATCTTGATCATCAGTATATTGATATGTCCAGTTAAAACTACATACTAGAATCTTGGTCATCAGTGTATTGATATATCTAGTTAAAACTACATACTAGAATCTTGGTCATCAGTGTATTGATATATCTAGTTAAAACTACATACTATAATCTTGATCATCAGTGTATTGATATGTCTAGTTAAAACTACATACTAGAATCTTGATCATCAGTATATTGATATGTCTAGTTAAAACTACATACTAGAATCTTGATCATCAGTATATTGATATGTCTAGTTAAAACTACATACTAGAATCTTGATCATCAGTATATTGATATGTCTAGTTAAAACTACATACTAGAATCTTGATCATCAGTATATTGATATGTCTAGTTAAAACTACATACTAGAATCTTGATCATCAGTATATTGATATGTCTAGTTAAAACTACATACTAGAATCTTGATCATCAGTATATTGATATGTCTAGTTAAAACTACATACTAGAATCTTGATCATCAGTGTATTGATATGTCTAGTTAAAACTACATACTAGAATCTTGATCATCAGTATATTGATATGTCTAGTTAAAACTACATACTAGAATCTTGATCATCAGTGTATTGATATGTCCAGTTAAAACTACATACTAGAATCTTGATCATCAGTATATTGATATGTCTAGTTAAAACTACATACTAGAATCTTGATCATCAGTATATTGATATGTCTAGTTAAAACTACATACTAGAATCTTGATCATCAGTATATTGATATGTCTAGTTAAAACTACATACTAGAATCTTGATCATCAGTATATTGATATGTCTAGTTAAAACTACATACTAGAATCTTGATCATCAGTATATTGATATGTCTAGTTAAAACTACATACTAGAATCTTGATCATCAGTATATTGATATGTCTAGTTAAAACTACATACTAGAATCTTGATCATCAGTATATTGATATGTCTAGTTAAAACTACATACTAGAATCTTGATCATCAGTATATTGATATGTCTAGTTAAAACTACATACTAGAATCTTGATCATCAGTATATTGATATGTCCAGTTAAAACTACATACTAGAATCTTGATCATCAGTATATTGATATGTCCAGTTAAAACTACATACTAGAATCTTGATCATCAGTATATTGATATGTCCAGTTAAAACTACATACTAGAATCTTGGTCATCAGTGTATTGATATATCTAGTTAAAACTACATACTAGAATCTTGGTCATCAGTGTATTGATATATCTAGTTAAAACTACATACTATAATCTTGATCATCAGTGTATTGATATGTCTAGTTAAAACTACATACTAGAATCTTGATCATCAGTATATTGATATGTCTAGTTAAAACTACATACTAGAATCTTGATCATCAGTATATTGATATGTCTAGTTAAAACTACATACTAGAATCTTGATCATCAGTATATTGATATGTCTAGTTAAAACTACATACTAGAATCTTGATCATCAGTATATTGATATGTCTAGTTAAAACTACATACTAGAATCTTGATCATCAGTATATTGATATGTCTAGTTAAAACTACATACTAGAATCTTGATCATCAGTATATTGATATGTCTAGTTAAAACTACATACTAGAATCTTGATCATCAGTGTATTGATATGTCTAGTTAAAACTACATACTAGAATCTTGATCATCAGTATATTGATATGTCTAGTTAAAACTACATACTAGAATCTTGATCATCAGTGTATTGATATGTCCAGTTAAAACTACATACTAGAATCTTGATCATCAGTATATTGATATGTCTAGTTAAAACTACATACTAGAATCTTGATCATCAGTATATTGATATGTCTAGTTAAAACTACATACTAGAATCTTGATCATCAGTATATTGATATGTCTAGTTAAAACTACATACTAGAATCTTGATCATCAGTGTATTGATATGTCCAGTTAAAACTACATACTAGAATCTTGATCATCAGTATATTGATATGTCTAGTTAAAACTACATACTAGAATCTTGATCATCAGTATATTGATATGTCTAGTTAAAACTACATACTAGAATCTTGATCATCAGTATATTGATATGTCTAGTTAAAACTACATACTAGAATCTTGATCATCAGTGTATTGATATGTCCAGTTAAAACTACATACTAGAATCTTGATCATCAGTATATTGATATGTCCAGTTAAAACTACATACTAGAATCTTGATCATCAGTATATTGATATGTCTAGTTAAAACTACATACTAGAATCTTGATCATCAGTATATTGATATGTCCAGTTAAAACTACATACTAGAATCTTGATCATCAGTATATTGATATGTCTAGTTAAAACTACATACTAGAATCTTGATCATCAGTGTATTGATATGTCCAGTTAAAACTACATACTAGAATCTTGATCATCAGTATATTGATATGTCTAGTTAAAACTACATACTAGAATCTTGATCATCAGTATATTGATATGTCCAGTTAAAACTACATACTATAATCTTGATCATCAGTATATTGATATGTCTAGTTAAAACTACATACTAGAATCTTGATCATCAGTATATTGATATGTCCAGTTAAAACTACATACTATAATCTTGATCATCAGTATATTGATATGTCCAGTTAAAACTACATACTAGAATCTTGATCATCAGTATATTGATATGTCCAGTTAAAACTACATACTATAATCTTGATCATCAGTATATTGATATGTCCAGTTAAAACTACATACTAGAATCTTGATCATCAGTATATTGATATGTCCAGTTAAAACTACATACTAGAATCTTGGTCATCAGTATATTGATATGTCCAGTTAAAACTACATACTAGAATCTTGGTCATCAGTATATTGATATGTCCAGTTAAAACTACATACTAGAATCTTGATCATCAGTATATTGATATGTCCAGTTAAAACTACATACTAGAATCTTGGTCATCAGTATATTGATATGTCCAGTTAAAACTACATACTATAATCTTGGTCATCAGTATATTGATATGTCCAGTTAAAACTACATACTAGAATCTTGATCATCAGTATATTGATATGTCTAGTTAAAACTACATACTAGAATCTTGATCATCAGTATATTGATATGTCTAGTTAAAACTACATACTAGAATCTTGATCATCAGTATATTGATATGTCTAGTTAAAACTACATACTAGAATCTTGATCATCAGTATATTGATATGTCTAGTTAAAACTACATACTAGAATCTTGATCATCAGTATATTGATATGTCTAGTTAAAACTACATACTAGAATCTTGATCATCAGTATATTGATATGTCTAGTTAAAACTACATACTAGAATCTTGATCATCAGTATATTGATATGTCTAGTTAAAACTACATACTAGAATCTTGATCATCAGTATATTGATATGTCTAGTTAAAACTACATACTAGAATCTTGATCATCAGTATATTGATATGTCTAGTTAAAACTACATACTAGAATCTTGATCATCAGTATATTGATATGTCTAGTTAAAACTACATACTAGAATCTTGATCATCAGTATATTGATATGTCTAGTTAAAACTACATACTAGAATCTTGATCATCAGTATATTGATATGTCTAGTTAAAACTACATACTAGAATCTTGATCATCAGTATATTGATATGTCTAGTTAAAACTACATACTAGAATCTTGATCATCAGTATATTGATATGTCCAGTTAAAACTACATACTAGAATCTTGATCATCAGTGTATTGATATGTCCAGTTAAAACTACATACTAGAATCTTGATCATCAGTATATTGATATGTCTAGTTAAAACTACATACTAGAATCTTGATCATCAGTGTATTGATATGTCTAGTTAAAACTACATACTAGAATCTTGATCATCAGTATATTGATATGTCTAGTTAAAACCACATACTAGAATCTTGATCATCAGTGTATTGATATGTCTAGTTAAAACTACATACTATAATCTTGATCATCAGTATATTGATATGTCTAGTTAAAACCACATACTAGAATCTTGATCATCAGTATATTGATATGTCCAGTTAAAACTACATACTAGAATCTTGATCATCAGTATATTGATATGTCTAGTTAAAACCACATACTAGAATCTTGATCATCAGTGTATTGATATGTCTAGTTAAAACTACATACTAGAATCTTGATCATCAGTATATTGATATGTCTAGTTAAAACTACATACTAGAATCTTGATCATCAGTGTATTGATATGTCTAGTTAAAACTACATACTAGAATCTTGATCATCAGTATATTGATATGTCTAGTTAAAACCACATACTAGAATCTTGATCATCAGTATATTGATATGTCTAGTTAAAACCACATACTAGAATCTTGATCATCAGTGTATTGATATGTCTAGTTAAAACTACATACTAGAATCTTGATCATCAGTATATTGATATGTCTAGTTAAAACTACATACTAGAATCTTGATCATCAGTATATTGATATGTCTAGTTAAAACCACATACTAGAATCTTGATCATCAGTATATTGATATGTCTAGTTAAAACCACATACTAGAATCTTGATCATCAGTGTATTGATATGTCTAGTTAAAACTACATACTAGAATCTTGATCATCAGTATATTGATATGTCTAGTTAAAACTACATACTAGAATCTTGATCATCAGTATATTGATATGTCTAGTTAAAACTACATACTAGAATCTTGATCATCAGTATATTGATATGTCTAGTTAAAACTACATACTAGAATCTTGATCATCAGTATATTGATATGTCTAGTTAAAACTACATACTAGAATCTTGATCATCAGTATATTGATATGTCTAGTTAAAACTACATACTAGAATCTTGATCATCAGTATATTGATATGTCTAGTTAAAACTACATACTAGAATCTTGATCATCAGTATATTGATATGTCCAGTTAAAACTACATACTAGAATCTTGATCATCAGTGTATTGATATGTCCAGTTAAAACTACATACTAGAATCTTGATCATCAGTATATTGATATGTCTAGTTAAAACTACATACTAGAATCTTGATCATCAGTGTATTGATATGTCTAGTTAAAACTACATACTAGAATCTTGATCATCAGTATATTGATATGTCTAGTTAAAACCACATACTAGAATCTTGATCATCAGTGTATTGATATGTCTAGTTAAAACTACATACTATAATCTTGATCATCAGTATATTGATATGTCTAGTTAAAACCACATACTAGAATCTTGATCATCAGTATATTGATATGTCTAGTTAAAACCACATACTAGAATCTTGATCATCAGTATATTGATATGTCTAGTTAAAACCACATACTAGAATCTTGATCATCAGTGTATTGATATATCTAGTTAAAACTACATACTAGAATCTTGATCATCAGTATATTGATATGTCTAGTTAAAACCACATACTAGAATCTTGATCATCAGTATATTGATATGTCCAGTTAAAACCACATACTAGAATCTTGATCATCAGTGTATTGATATGTCTAGTTAAAACTACATACTAGAATCTTGATCATCAGTGTATTGATATGTCTAGTTAAAACCACATACTAGAATCTTGATCATCAGTATATTGATATATCTAGTTAAAACTACATACTAGAATCTTGATCATCAGTATATTGATATATCTAGTTAAAACTACATACTAGAATCTTGATCATCAGTATATTGATATATCTAGTTAAAACCACATACTAGAATCTTGATCATCAGTGTATTGATATGTCCAGTTAAAACTACATACTAGAATCTTGATCATCAGTATATTGATATATCTAGTTAAAACCACATACTAGAATCTTGATCATCAGTATATTGATATATCTAGTTAAAACTACATACTAGAATCTTGATCATCAGTATATTGATATATCTAGTTAAAACCACATACTAGAATCTTGATCATCAGTGTATTGATATGTCCAGTTAAAACTACATACTAGAATCTTGATCATCAGTGTATTGATATGTCTAGTTAAAACTACATACTAGAATCTTGATCATCAGTATATTGATATGTCTAGTTAAAACTACATACTAGAATCTTGATCATCAGTGTATTGATATGTCTAGTTAAAACTACATACTAGAATCTTGATCATCAGTGTATTGATATGTCTAGTTAAAACTACATACTAGAATCTTGATCATCAGTGTATTGATATGTCTAGTTAAAACTACATACTAGAATCTTGGTCATCAGTGTATTGATATGTCTAGTTAAAACTACATACTAGAATCTTGATCATCAGTGTATTGATATGTCTAGTTAAAACCACATACTAGAATCTTGATCATCAGTATATTGATATGTCCAGTTAAAACTACATACTAGAATCTTGATCATCAGTGTATTGATATGTCTAGTTAAAACCACATACTAGAATCTTGATCATCAGTATATTGATATGTCTAGTTAAAACCACATACTAGAATCTTGATCATCAGTATATTGATATGTCCAGTTAAAACTACATACTAGAATCTTGATCATCAGTATATTGATATGTCTAGTTAAAACCACATACTAGAATCTTGATCATCAGTATATTGATATGTCTAGTTAAAACTACATACTAGAATCTTGATCATCAGTGTATTGATATGTCTAGTTAAAACCACATACTAGAATCTTGATCATCAGTATATTGATATGTCTAGTTAAAACTACATACTAGAATCTTGATCATCAGTATATTGATATGTCTAGTTAAAACTACATACTAGAATCTTGATCATCAGTATATTGATATGTCTAGTTAAAACTACATACTAGAATCTTGATCATCAGTATATTGATATGTCTAGTTAAAACTACATACTAGAATCTTGATCATCAGTATATTGATATGTCTAGTTAAAACTACATACTAGAATCTTGATCATCAGTGTATTGATATGTCTAGTTAAAACTACATACTAGAATCTTGATCATCAGTATATTGATATATCTAGTTAAAACCACATACTAGAATCTTGATCATCAGTATATTGATATATCTAGTTAAAACCACATACTAGAATCTTGATCATCAGTATATTGATATGTCTAGTTAAAACCACATACTAGAATCTTGATCATCAGTGTATTGATATGTCCAGTTAAAACTACATACTAGAATCTTGATCATCAGTATATTGATATGTCCAGTTAAAACCACATACTAGAATCTTGATCATCAGTATATTGATATATCTAGTTAAAACCACATACTAGAATCTTGATCATCAGTATATTGATATGTCTAGTTAAAACCACATACTAGAATCTTGATCATCAGTGTATTGATATGTCCAGTTAAAACTACATACTAGAATCTTGATCATCAGTATATTGATATGTCCAGTTAAAACCACATACTAGAATCTTGATCATCAGTATATTGATATGTCCAGTTAAAACTACATACTAGAATCTTGATCATCAGTATATTGATATGTCCAGTTAAAACCACATACTAGAATCTTGATCATCAGTATATTGATATGTCTAGTTAAAACCACATACTAGAATCTTGATCATCAGTATATTGATATGTCTAGTTAAAACCACATACTAGAATCTTGATCATCAGTATATTGATATGTCTAGTTAAAACCACATACTAGAATCTTGATCATCAGTATATTGATATGTCCAGTTAAAACCACATACTAGAATCTTGATCATCAGTATATTGATATGTCTAGTTAAAACCACATACTAGAATCTTGATCATCAGTATATTGATATGTCCAGTTAAAACCACATACTAGAATCTTGATCATCAGTATATTGATATGTCTAGTTAAAACCACATACTAGAATCTTGATCATCAGTGTATTGATATATCTAGTTAAAACTACATACTAGAATCTTGATCATCAGTGTATTGATATATCTAGTTAAAACTACATACTAGAATCTTGATCATCAGTGTATTGATATATCTAGTTAAAACTACATACTAGAATCTTGATCATCAGTGTATTGATATATCTAGTTAAAACTACATACTAGAATCTTGATCATCAGTATATTGATATATCTAGTTAAAACTACATACTAGAATCTTGATCATCAGTATATTGATATATCTAGTTAAAACTACATACTAGAATCTTGATCATCAGTATATTGATATATCTAGTTAAAACTACATACTAGAATCTTGATCATCAGTGTATTGATATATCTAGTTAAAACTACATACTAGAATCTTGATCATCAGTATATTGATATATCTAGTTAAAACTACATACTAGAATCTTGATCATCAGTGTATTGATATATCTAGTTAAAACTACATACTAGAATCTTGATCATCAGTATATTGATATATCTAGTTAAAACTACATACTAGAATCTTGATCATCAGTGTATTGATATATCTAGTTAAAACTACATACTAGAATCTTGATCATCAGTATATTGATATATCTAGTTAAAACTACATACTAGAATCTTGATCATCAGTGTATTGATATATCTAGTTAAAACTACATACTAGAATCTTGATCATCAGTATATTGATATATCTAGTTAAAACTACATACTATAATCTTGATCATCAGTATATTGATATGTCTAGTTAAAACTACATACTAGAATCTTGATCATCAGTGTATTGATATGTCTAGTTAAAACTACATACTAGAATCTTGATCATCAGTATATTGATATATCTAGTTAAAACTACATACTATAATCTTGATCATCAGTATATTGATATGTCTAGTTAAAACTACATACTAGAATCTTGATCATCAGTGTATTGATATGTCTAGTTAAAACTACATACTAGAATCTTGATCATCAGTGTATTGATATGTCTAGTTAAAACTACATACTAGAATCTTGATCATCAGTATATTGATATATCTAGTTAAAACTACATACTATAATCTTGATCATCAGTATATTGATATGTCTAGTTAAAACTACATACTAGAATCTTGATCATCAGTGTATTGATATGTCTAGTTAAAACTACATACTAGAATCTTGATCATCAGTATATTGATATGTCTAGTTAAAACTACATACTAGAATCTTGATCATCAGTATATTGATATATCTAGTTAAAACTACATACTAGAATCTTGATCATCAGTATATTGATATGTCTAGTTAAAACTACATACTAGAATCTTGATCATCAGTGTATTGATATGTCTAGTTAAAACTACATACTAGAATCTTGATCATCAGTATATTGATATATCTAGTTAAAACTACATACTATAATCTTGATCATCAGTATATTGATATGTCTAGTTAAAACTACATACTAGAATCTTGATCATCAGTGTATTGATATGTCTAGTTAAAACTACATACTAGAATCTTGATCATCAGTGTATTGATATGTCTAGTTAAAACTACATACTAGAATCTTGATCATCAGTATATTGATATATCTAGTTAAAACTACATACTATAATCTTGATCATCAGTATATTGATATGTCTAGTTAAAACTACATACTAGAATCTTGATCATCAGTATATTGATATATCTAGTTAAAACTACATACTAGAATCTTGATCATCAGTATATTGATATATCTAGTTAAAACTACATACTATAATCTTGATCATCAGTATATTGATATGTCTAGTTAAAACTACATACTAGAATCTTGATCATCAGTATATTGATATATCTAGTTAAAACTACATACTATAATCTTGATCATCAGTATATTGATATGTCTAGTTAAAACTACATACTAGAATCTTGATCATCAGTATATTGATATATCTAGTTAAAACTACATACTAGAATCTTGATCATCAGTATATTGATATATCTAGTTAAAACTACATACTATAATCTTGATCATCAGTATATTGATATGTCTAGTTAAAACTACATACTAGAATCTTGATCATCAGTATATTGATATATCTAGTTAAAACTACATACTATAATCTTGATCATCAGTATATTGATATGTCTAGTTAAAACTACATACTAGAATGTTGATCATCAGTATATTGATATATCTAGTTAAAACTACATACTAGAATCTTGATCATCAGTATATTGATATATCTAGTTAAAACTACATACTAGAATCTTGATCATCAGTATATTGATATGTCTAGTTAAAACTACATACTAGAATCTTGATCATCAGTATATTGATATATCTAGTTAAAACTACATACTATAATCTTGATCATCAGTATATTGATATGTCTAGTTAAAACTACATACTAGAATCTTGATCATCAGTATATTGATATATCTAGTTAAAACTACATACTAGAATCTTGATCATCAGTATATTGATATATCTAGTTAAAACTACATACTAGAATCTTGATCATCAGTATATTGATATGTCTAGTTAAAACTACATACTAGAATCTTGATCATCAGTGTATTGATATGTCTAGTTAAAACCACATACTAGAATCTTGATCATCAGTATATTGAAATATCTAGTTAAAACCACATACTAGAATCTTGATCATCAGTATATTGATATATCTAGTTAAAACTACATACTAGAATCTTGATCATCAGTATATTGATATGTCTAGTTAAAACCACATACTAGAATCTTGATCATCAGTGTATTGATATGTCCAGTTAAAACCACATACTAGAATCTTGATCATCAGTATATTGATATGTCTAGTTAAAACTACATACTAGAATCTTGATCATCAGTATATTGATATGTCTAGTTAAAACTACATACTAGAATCTTGATCATCAGTATATTGATATGTCTAGTTAAAACTACATACTAGAATCTTGATCATCAGTATATTGATATGTCTAGTTAAAACTACATACTAGAATCTTGATCATCAGTATATTGATATGTCTAGTTAAAACTACATACTAGAATCTTGATCATCAGTATATTGATATGTCCAGTTAAAACTACATACTAGAATCTTGATCATCAGTATATTGATATGTCTAGTTAAAACTACATACTAGAATCTTGATCATCAGTATATTGATATGTCTAGTTAAAACTACATACTAGAATCTTGATCATCAGTATATTGATATGTCTAGTTAAAACTACATACTAGAATCTTGATCATCAGTATATTGATATGTCTAGTTAAAACTACATACTAGAATCTTGATCATCAGTATATTGATATGTCTAGTTAAAACTACATACTAGAATCTTGATCATCAGTATATTGATATGTCCAGTTAAAACTACATACTAGAATCTTGATCATCAGTATATTGATATGTCTAGTTAAAACTACATACTAGAATCTTGATCATCAGTATATTGATATGTCCAGTTAAAACCACATACTAGAATCTTGATCATCAGTATATTGATATGTCCAGTTAAAACTACATACTAGAATCTTGATCATCAGTATATTGATATGTCCAGTTAAAACCACATACTAGAATCTTGATCATCAGTATATTGATATGTCCAGTTAAAACTACATACTAGAATCTTGATCATCAGTGTATTGATATGTCCAGTTAAAACTACATACTAGAATCTTGATCATCAGTATATTGATATGTCCAGTTAAAACCACATACTAGAATCTTGATCATCAGTATATTGATATGTCCAGTTAAAACTACATACTAGAATCTTGATCATCAGTGTATTGATATGTCCAGTTAAAACCACATACTAGAATCTTGATCATCAGTATATTGATATGTCTAGTTAAAACTACATACTAGAATCTTGATCATCAGTATATTGATATGTCCAGTTAAAACTACATACTAGAATCTTGATCATCAGTGTATTGATATGTCCAGTTAAAACCACATACTAGAATCTTGATCATCAGTATATTGAAGTGCCTAATTGATGAAATCCTGTAACTCATGTCTATGTTGCAGCGAGGTGCTTTCATGCTTACAATATACTTGTCTTTGCTGTTGTTGTGGCTAGTTTCTGATCCTAAATTTGATCTCTCCGACAGTCTGTGACGTTATACCAATGGTGCTACAAAAAGGAGGTCACCTCGAGGTCAACATGTTCCATTTGTTACAGAAGGCCATTGAGTTCTACGTCAGCTACGTTTCACAGACTAGCACAAATGAGCACACAAATGATACAGGTAGGTGATAGGAACACTAGGACCTTAGACCACTTGTGACAAGAGGAAAGTATTGATGGAATAAGAATGGAACAGATCACTGTGGAAGATCCCTGTAGTAGTGAGCGATACACAGGTGAAGTCAAGCATAGCACAACCGCTTGGAGGACCCCAGTCCACCTTCATCAGCATGCTCGGGATGTGAGGGAAGCTACAACAAAGTGCCACTTAACATCCCATTCAGGGCACACAATCTACTCATTGTGGGCATTCACCAACATCCTTGTGGGCATTCACCAACATCCTTGTGGGCATTCACCAACATCCTTGTGGGCATTCAGCAACATCCTTGTGGATCGCATGGCTCCTTACTGAGGGAAATAGGATAGCAACAGTGCACTCTACTTTGTATTTTATAATGATGGCTGAAGAGAGTTGTTGATGGTGCTGATTACATGATCATGTAGAACAATATGCTACAAAAAAAACCATTGTTAAAGTACATCAATGTTCCGGTCCAGACTTCCTGTAAAGAGATCAGTTGACACCCCATACTTCTATTGTAGCAAGAAAAAAAAGATGATTGATAGATAATTTGTCAGTTGTACAGTAGAACTTTGATTATCAGTCTCAATTAACCATCAGTCTCTGTGAACCGTCCATCTCAATTAACCATCAGTTTCTGTGAACCGTCCATCTCGATTAACCATCAGTCTCTGAGAACCGTCCATCTCAATTAACCATCAGTCTCTGTGAACCGTCCATCTAAATTAACCATCAGTATCTGTAACCGTCCATTTCAATTAACCATCAGTCTCTGAGAACCGTCCATCTCAAGTTAACCATCAGTCTCTGTAACCGTCCATCTCAAGTTAACCATCAGTCTCTGTGAACCGTCAGTCTCAAGTTAACCATCAGTCTCTGTGAACCGTCCATCTCAAGTTAACCATCAGTCTCTGTGAACCGCCAGTCTCAAGTTAACCATCAGTCTCTGTGAACCGTCCATCTCAAGTTAACCATCAGTCTCTGTGAACCATCCATCTCAAGTTAACCATCCATCTCAAGTTAACCATCAGTCTGTGTGAACCATCCATCTCAAGTTAACCATCAGTCTCTGTGAACCGTCAGTCTCTGTGAACCATCCATCTCAAGTTAACCATCCATCTCAAGTTAACCATCAGTCTCTGTGAACCGTCAGTCTCTGTGAACCATCCATCTCAAGTTAACCATCAGTCTCTGTGAACCATTTATCTCAAGTTAACCATCCATCTCAAGTTAACCATCAGTCTGTGTGAACCGTCAGTCTCAAGTTAACCATCAGTCTCTGTGACCCGTCCATCTCAAGTTAACCATCAGTCTCTGTGAACCATCCATCTCAAGTTAACCATCCATCTCAAGTTAACCGTTAGTCTCTATTAACCGTCAGGACAATGATTATGACAACCTTAGATGATTAAAACCCAAAGAAGAAGAAGAGAAGCGACTGTCAGTGGACCAACACAATGTCACCACACGAATTAGCTCAAGCTATGCTGGTCCAGGTCAATGTCCAAGCAGAGGCAGCTACACTTCATGGTAGAAGAAGAGAAGCGACTGTCAGTGGACCAACACAATGTCACCACACGAATTAGCTCAAGCTATGCTGGTCCAGGTCAATGTCCAAGCAGAGGCAGCTACACTTCATGGTAGAAGAAGAGAAGCGACTGTCAGTGGACCAACACAATGTCACCACACGAATTAGCTCAAGCTATGCTGGTCCAGGTCAATGTCCAAGCAGAGGCAGCTACACTTCATGGTAGAAGAAGAGAAGCGACTGTCAGTGGACCAACACAATGTCACCACACGAATTAGCTCAAGCTATGCTGGTCCAGGTCAATGTCCAAGCAGAGGCAGCTACACTTCATGGTAGAAGAAGAGAAGCGACTGTCAGTGGACCAGCACAATGTCACCACACGAATTAGCTCAAGCTATGCTGGTCCAGGTCAATGTCCAAGCAGAGGCAGCTACACTTCATGGTAGAAGAAGAGAAGCGACTGTCAGTGGACCAGCACAATGTCACCACACGAATTAGCTCAAGCTATGCTGGTCCAGGTCAATGTCCAAGCAGAGGCAGCTACACTTCATGGTTTATTTTGGCTTATAAATCTGGACTTTGCCACATTCAAGACATTACATCTTTCATTACACATTAGATCTTATATTACAGATTAGATCTTCTATTACAGATCAGATCTTCTATTACAGATCAGATCTTCTATTACAGATTCGACCATCTATTACAGATTAGATCCTCTACATTAGATCTTTAATTACAGATCAGATCTTCTATTACAGATTTGACCATCTATTACAGATTAGATCTTCTATTACAGATCAGATCTTCTATTACAGATTAGACCATCTATTACTGATCAGATCTTCTATTACAGATTAGATCTTCAATTACAGATCAGATCTTCTATTACAGATTAGATCTTCTATTACAGATTAGATCTTCCATTACAGATCAGATCTTCTATTACAGATCAGATCTTCTATTACAGATCAGATCTTCTATTACAGATTCGACCATCTATTACAGATTAGATCTTCTATTACAGATTAGATCTTCAATTATAGATTAGATCTTCTATTACAGATCAGATCTTCTATTACAGATCAGATCTTCTATTACAGATTTGACCATCTATTACAGATTAGATTTTCTATTACAGATCAGATCTTCTATTACAGATTAGACCATCTATTACTGATCAGATCTTCTATTACAGATTAGATCTTCTATTACAGATCAGATCTTCTATTACAGATCAGATCTTCTATTACAGATTAGACCATCTATTACTGATCAGATCTTCTATTACAGATTAGATCTTCTATTACAGATCAGATCTTCTATTACAGATTAGATCTTCTATTACAGATTATATCTTCCATTACAGATCAGATCTTCTATTACAGATTAGATCTTCTATTACAGATTAGACCATCTATTACTGATCAGATCTTCCATTACAGATTAGATCTTCTATTACAGATCAGATCTTCTATTACAGATCAGATCTTCTATTACAGATCAGATCTTCTATTACAGATTTGACCATCTATTACAGATTAGATTTTCTATTACAGATCAGATCTTCTATTACAGATTAGACCATCTATTACTGATCAGATCTTCAATTACAGATTAGATCTTCTATTACAGATCAGATCTTCTATTACAGATCAGATCTTCTATTACAGATCAGATCTTCGATTACAGATCAGATCTTCTATTACAGATTCGACCATCTATTACAGATTAGATCCTCTACATTAGATCTTTAATTACAGATCAGATCATCTATTACAGATTTGACCATCTATTACAGATTAGATCTTCTATTACAGATCAGATCTTCTATTACAGATTAGACCATCTATTACTGATCAGATCTTCTATTACAGATTAGATCTTCTATTACAGATTAGATCTTCCATTACAGATCAGATCTTCTATTACAGATCAGATCTTCTATTACAGATCAGATCTTCTATTACAGATTCGACCATCTATTACAGATTAGATCTTCTATTACAGATTAGATCTTCAATTATAGATTAGATCTTCTATTACAGATCAGATCTTCTATTACAGATCAGATCTTCTATTACAGATTTGACCATCTATTACAGATTAGATTTTCTATTACAGATCAGATCTTCTATTACAGATTAGACCATCTATTACTGATCAGATCTTCTATTACAGATTAGATCTTCTATTACAGATCAGATCTTCTATTACAGATCAGATCTTCTATTACAGATTAGACCATCTATTACTGATCAGATCTTCTATTACAGATTAGATCTTCTATTACAGATCAGATCTTCTATTACAGATTAGATCTTCTATTACAGATTATATCTTCCATTACAGATCAGATCTTCTATTACAGATTAGATCTTCTATTACAGATTAGACCATCTATTACTGATCAGATCTTCCATTACAGATTAGATCTTCTATTACAGATCAGATCTTCTATTACAGATCAGATCTTCTATTACAGATCAGATCTTCTATTACAGATTTGACCATCTATTACAGATTAGATTTTCTATTACAGATCAGATCTTCTATTACAGATTAGACCATCTATTACTGATCAGATCTTCAATTACAGATTAGATCTTCTATTACAGATCAGATCTTCTATTACAGATCAGATCTTCTATTACAGATCAGATCTTCGATTACAGATCAGATCTTCTATTACAGATTTGACCATCTATTACAGATTAGATTTTCTATTACAGATCAGATCTTCTATTACAGATTAGACCATCTATTACTGATCAGATCTTCTATTACAGATCAGATCTTCTATTACAGATTAGATCTTCTATTACAGATTAGATCTTCTATTACAGATTAGATCTTCTATTACAGATTAGATATTCTATTACAGATTAGATCTTCTATTACAGATCAGATCTTCTATTACAGATTAGATCTTCTATTACAGATCAGATCTTCTATTACAGATTAGATCTTCTATTACAGATCAGATCTTCTATTACAGATTAGATCTTCTATTACAGATCAGATCTTCTATTACAGATTAGATCTTCTATTACAGATCAGATCTTCTATTATAATGTACCAACAATGACTCTACAGAGAACAGCAAGGGCAGCCTGAAAATGAGTCGAGGAGTTGTTGGGTTGTCTGAGATGGATATGCAGGTTGGCGATCCATGGGGAAACTTGTTCAAGCTCTTGATACTGATTGGTCAGCGACTGAACTGGGACATGGAGCGAGACCTCGTAATGAAGAACAAGTACGACGTCTGCTGATTTGTCTTCTCTCTTGTTTTTTTGTGTCTTTTTGTTTGAAATATTGTGAGGGAGTGAGAGAAGAGGATCATCTCATATCAGGCATCCATCCATGGATCATCTCATATCAGGCATCCATCCATGGATCATCTCATATCAGGCATCCATCCATGGATCGTCTCATTTCAGGCATCCATCCATGGATCATCTCATATCAGGCATCCATCCATTGATCATCTCATATCAGGCATCCATCCATGGATCATCTCATATCAGGCATCCATCCATGGATCATCTCATTTCAGGCATCCATCCATGGTTCATCTCATTTCAGGCATCCATCCATGGATCATCTCATTTCAGGCATCCATCCATGGATCATCTCATATCAGGCATCCATCCATGGATCATCTCATATCAGGCATCCATCCATGGATCATCTCATATCAGGCATCCATCCATGGATCATCTCATCTCAGGCATCCATCCATGGATCATCTCATATCAGGCATCCATCCATGGATCATCTCATATCAGGCATCCATCCATGGATCATCTCATATCAGGCATCCATCCATGGATCATCTCTAATCTTGGATGTGTTTGTCTACAATATCCTCTCCCTCCCTCCCTCTCTCTCTCTCCCTTCCTCTCGCTCTCTCTCTCTCTCATACTCTTGTCTCTTTCTCACTCTCTCTCTCTCTCTCTCTCTCCCTCTTTCTGTTTCTCTCTCCCTCTCTATCTCTCTCACTCTCTCATTCTCTCTCTTATCAGTGATGGTGATCACGGCTGAAACCTTTCGACCTAGCTTCTATAAAAATGTTTGCCAGGTGCTTGAACCCTTGGACCTGTTTTAGTTTGCTATTATTTGTTTGGTGTTAAGTGGATTTGCTGCTTCTAACCTTCAAAGAATGTAATTGTATGAGAGAGATGTGAGATCTGAAATACTTTTTCTCAAGATTTCAGTTCTACGCAATGAGCACATTCCTCTTTCCTGGTTTATTGTTCCAGAGAATACCAGACCCAGTCCTTACAGCACCAGCTGATGCGGGCCAAAGTTTCTGGCACGGAGATTAACAATAAACAGATACTTTACACTGCGATGGTGCTCTTTGTCTACTCAATGGTCAACTACGTCAGCTACATTGGTACTGAATCTTCTTCAACAGGCAAGAGAATTATATATATGTTATTCCCTGGTTGGTTCATTGCCAGTTTGGCTCCAAGTGTATCATAGGACCGTTAGTCTCTTTACACAACATTCATATCTGAGTGGTTTCAGTAGTTATGATTTTACATGGTGATGCTGGGGGAGAGGAGACTGACGTGTGGTCAGGTAAAACATACTGATTAGACATGTTAGTCAGGGTCAGGTTGAACAGACATGTTAGTCAGGGTCAGGCAAAACATACTGATTAGACATGTTAGTCAGGGTCAGGTAAAACATACTGATCAGACATGTTAGTCAGGGTCTGGCAAAACATACTGATCGGACATGTTAGTTAGGGTCAGGCACAACATACTGGTCGGACATGTTAGTCAGGGTCTGGCAAAACATACTGAACAGACATGTTAGTCAGGGTCAGGTAAAATATACTGATCGGACATGTTAGTTAGGGTCAGGAAAAACATACTGATCGGACATGTTAGTCAGGGTCTGGCAAAACATACTGAACAGACATGTTAGTCAGGGTCAGGTAAAATATACTGATCGGACATGTTAGTTAGGGTCAGGTAAAACATACTGATCGGACATGTTAGTTAGGGTCAGGTAAAACATACTGATCGGACATGTTAGTTAGGGTCAGGTAAAACATACTGATCGGACATGTTAGTTAGGGTCAGGTAAAACATACTGATCGGACATGTTAGTTAGGGTCAGGTAAAACATACTGATCGGACATGTTAGTTAGGGTCAGGTAAAACATACTGATCGGACATGTTAGTTAGGGTCAGGTAAAACATACTGATCGAACATGTTAGTTAGGGTCAGGTAAAACATACTGATCGGACATGTTAGTTAGGGTCAGGTAAAACATACTGATCGGACATGTTAGTTAGGGTCAGGTAAAACATACTGATCGGACATGTTAGTTAGGGTCAGGTAAAACATACTGATCGAACATGTTAGTTAGGGTCAGGTAAAACATACTGATCGGACATGTTAGTTAGGGTCAGGTAAAACATACTGATCGGACATGTTAGTTAGGGTCAGGTAAAACATACTGATCGGACATGTTAGTTAGGGTCAGGTAAAACATACTGATCGGACATGTTAGTTAGGGTCAGGTAAAACATACTGATCGGACATGTTAGTTAGGGTCAGGTAAAACATACTGATCGGACATGTTAGTTAGGGTCAGGTAAAACATACTGATCGAACATGTTAGATCGGACATGTTAGTTAGGGTCAGGTAAAACATACTGATCGGACATGTTAGTTAGGGTCAGGTAAAACATACTGATCGGACATGTTAGTTAGGGTCAGGTAAAACATACTGATCGGACATGTTAGTCAGGGTCAGGTAAAACATACTGATCGGACATGTTAGTTAGGGTCAGGTAAAACATACTGATCGGACATGTTAGTTAGGGTCAGGTAAAACATACTGATCGGACATGTTAGTTAGGGTCAGGTAAAACATACTGATCGGACATGTTAGTCAGGGTCAGGTAAAACATACTGGCCAAGACTCCTACCTCACTTCCATGTAGGTCTCCCTGTTTGTTGTTATCCAATAGCTTCTGAGCAAGCCTGCTCTTGGCAGCCCAATGCCATTCTAATATATAGACAGGTCTTCTTCAGTTGTGTCACTGCTCCGTACAGTGTGTTGGTAATTGTCGGCAGAGCTTGTAAGAATCTTGTCCTCATCTTGTCCACAAGTGCCTTGCAGTCAATGATCAGGTGTTGTACTGTTTCATCACGGGGAGAGCAATGTCTGTAGAAGGACAAGTGCAGGGTATTCCAGGTCTCCCTGGAAATGGGATTTTTTTCATGGCATCCTGACTAACAAGGCTGAGGATCAATGTGATCCCCACAGTAGTGAAGCCAAGTATAGCACAGCCGCCTGGAGAACCCTTGTCTATCTTCATCAGCATGCTCAGGATGTGAGAAAAGCTGCTGTAACCTGCCACTCAACGTCCTTTTCAGAGCGCACAGAAGTAATCTTACTCATTGTGGGTATTCAACAACAACACTATGATGATGATGCTAGCTCCATGCACATGTCTCTTAAGTAATATTTGTATGACTTACATGGACGGTTACCCTATTCCTGTCAGCCTGGGCACCATTCGGGTGAACTGAATGTCTTAATTAGCTTAATTTGTTTCTGTTCATGATTGCTCTTATTTTGCCAAGTTTCCCATTACTTGGTGAGATTATTGCTCTTATTTTGCCAAGTTTCCCATTACTTGGTGAGATTATTGCTCTTATTTTGCCAAGTTTCCCATTACTTGGTGAGATGATTGCTCTTATTTTGCCAAGTTTCCCATTACTTGGTGAGATTATTGCTCTTATTTTGCCAAGTTTCCCATTACTTGGTGAGATTATTGCTCTTATTTTGCCAAGTTTCCCATTACTTGGTGAGATTATTGCTCTTATTTTGCCAAGTTTCCCATTACTTGGTGAGATTATTGCTCTTATTTTGCCAAGTTTCCCATTACTTGGTGAGATTATTGCTCTTATTTTGCCAAGTTTCCCATTACTTGGTGAGATTATTGCTCTTATTTTGCCAAGTTTCCCATTACTTGGTGAGATTATTGCTCTTATTTTGCCAAGTTTTACATTGCTTGCAGAAATCAACACTCAAATGACCAGGTTTTTTTATGAGTTGAACGTTGAAGTCTCTAGCTCATGTGTATCCCAGAATGCATCCATCTATTCTTTGTTTTACTCCAATAGGAGCATGGGCCATTGTTGATGTGTGTGATTGAGCATTTGAACCAAACATGATACAGAAAGTACCCAGCCAAGAGTGTATAAATGCTTTGGTGCAGGCTTGCTGCAGTAGTGGCCCTATGCTCCTATTGAGCCTACATAGAATGAGGATAAATAAAACAATTGTTTAGGAAGTCAAAGAACTGGGGTTATATTCATCTCTAGAAACACAATTGCTGAGAATGTAGCCTGTCATCTCTAGAAACACAATTGCTGAGAATGTAGCCTCAATGTCATCTCTAGAAACACAATTGATGAGAATGTAGCCTCAATGTCATCTCTAGAAACACAATTCATGAGAATGTAGCCTGTCATCTCTATAAATTTGTTTATACTCCCTATGTCTGAGTTTGGAGACTTTTTGAACATCCTAGAACAGGCCCAGAAAACATTGCTAGAACTGGTTTGGTAGTTTCATTATGACGTTGTTCATGAATAAGGTCCTATGGTCAGACCCTGGTCAGTCAGATGTTCTATTGAAACAGTCTGATGTTAGTTAAATGTTTTCTCCTCAAACTCTGTCCATTTCTATTCCCCCTTTTATTGCAGTGAGCACAAATCACCCGGTGTCCACCATCCCGATTGTGTTGCTAGAGGTGTTCACCAGCTCCAAGACTGGCACGCCAGCTCCGTAAGTGTACATGATTGCTGTATGAGAGGGTATGCAGCCACGTAAGTGCACATGATTGAATGAAAGGGTGCACCATCCATGTAAGTGTACATGATTGCTGTATGAGAGGGTATGCAGCCCCGTAAGTGCACATGATTGAATGAAAGGGTGCACCATCCATGTAAGTGCACATGATTGAATGAAAGGGTACACTAGCCCTATACGTGTACATGTTTAGATGAAAGCGTACACCAGAAAACCTGTTATTCGCCTCTTAAGTGAGGGTACTGCCTAGGAAGGTGAAACTAGCGACTGCCTGGAGACGTTGGTTCTGTACAGTAATGTTAGGTTCGATGTACGGCTCCCCAGGGACAGGCTGGAATAGTACCTCCGTTTTCCTGGTGTTGATCGTGAGACCAAAGTTACTGCATATCCCGCCCCGTCTTGTTCTGAGCATGTGTTGAGGCCGCAATCATCCACGAAGGGGAGATCTAGAATCGTGGTCTCACGCACATTGATGTAGGATTTCAGGCATCTCGGGATGAACAGCTGGCCCTGCGTCCTGTACCTATGCTGCGCCATGGACAGCATGAGTGAGCATTGCTGCAAAGACCATGCTAAAGAGTGTTGATGCCGGTACACAACCCTGTTTGGTGGTGACTGGGAAGGCTACAGACAATTCTCCTTTCGTGCAGTACGCGAGCCATCTTGTCATCATGAAATTGTCGGATAATGAATCTGCAGGGCAGCCACACTTTGCCATGATTTTCCAGAGTCCATCCCATGGTCCACCCCTATTGACGGTCTCAAATTCTTTAGTCAGATCGACAAAAACTGTACAGATCACAATTCTGTTCTTGACATTTCTCTTACATTTAATGTGCTGTATATATCACATCAACCGTCCCACGATCCACATGAAAACCACACTGACTCCCAGGGAGCAAGCACTGCTCAAGATGTCCAGTTAGACGGTTGGTCACTACTAGGGCAAGAATTTTACCTGCGGTTGACGGCAGAGAGATACCCCTGGGATTGTCACAGGATTGACCATTTGCTTGTACAGGTGTACAATTGTGGCATCCCGTGGATCTTTCTCGGCTTCTCAAATACGAAAGAGTATAGTCGGTTCCTGATGAAGTACAGGACACACACACGCCCCCTCCTCCCCCCTGCATGGTAAATCTCTGCCTGGATGGAATCAGAACCAGGAGCCTTGCCTTTGGACATAGAGCTGATAGCCTTCCTGTCTTCTGTCTTGGTGGGTTCAAGGTCAAGCCTCTGGTTTAATAGCAGGCTGTGGATTGTTAGCTTGTGCGCTGATAATTGATGGAGAGTTGAGAATGGCTTCAAAATGATTCGTCCTGCGTTCCAAAATCCTAGCTTTGTCAGTCAATAGCACTGTGTCTCAGCACTAAGAACAGGAGATGAGTGATAGAAGGTAGGACCGGAGACAGTCTTCAGCACTAAGAACAGGAGATGAGTGATAGAAGGTAGGACCGGAGACAGTCTTCAGCACTAAGAACAGGAGATGAGTGATAGAAGGTAGGACCGGAGACAGTCTTCAGCACTAAGAACAGGAGATGAGTGATAGAAGGTAGGACCGGAGACAGTCTTCAGCACTAAGAACAGGAGATGAGTGATAGAAGGTAGGACCGGAGACAGTCTTCAGCACTAAGAACAGGAGATGAGTGATAGAAGGTAGGACCGGAGACAGTCTTCAGCACTAAGAACAGGAGATGAGTGATAGAAGGTAGGACCGGAGACAGTCTTCAGCACTAAGAACAGGAGATGAGTGATAGAAGGTAGGACCGGAGACAGTCTTCAGGACTAAGAACAGGAGATGAGTGATAGAAGGTAGGACCGTAGACAGTCTTCAGGACTAAGAACAGGAGATGAGTGATAGAAGGTAGGACCGGAGACAGTCTTCAGGACTAAGAACAGGAGATGAGTGATAGAAGGTAGGACCGGAGACAGTCTTCAGGACTAAGAACAGGAGATGAGTGATAGAAGGTAGGACCGGAGACAGTCTTCAGGACTAAGAACAGGAGATGAGTGATAGAAGGTAGGACCGTAGACAGTCTTCAGGACTAAGAACAGGAGATGAGTGATAGAAGGTAGGACCGTAGACAGTCTTCAGGACTAAGAACAGGAGATGAGTGATAGAAGGTAGGACCGGAGACAGTCTTCAGGACTAAGAACAGGAGATGAGTGATAGAAGGTAGGACCGTAGACAGTCTTCAGGACTAAGAACAGGAGATGAGTGATAGAAGGTAGGACCGTAGACAGTCTTCAGGACTAAGAACAGGAGATGAGTGATAGAAGGTAGGACCGTAGACAGTCTTCAGCACTAAGAACAGGAGATGAGTGATAGAAGGTAGGACCGTAGACAGTCTTCAGGACTAAGAACAGGAGATGAGTGATAGAAGGTAGGACCGTAGACAGTCTTCAGGACTAAGAACAGGAGATGAGTGATAGAAGGTAGGACCGTAGACAGTCTGCAGGACACAATAAAATCACTTCGAGTCATTGGCATCAGCATACCTTTGAATCTCCACCGCCTTGTCGTGAAGCCAGGCTTCCTGCATGGACCTGAGCCTGCGTTGCACAACCATATGTATGTTGGTGAATGCAGTCTTCTTGAACAATGAGGAGGGATCTCTTGGGAGCAGGCAGAGCTTTTCAACCGGCAGGATTTTGATAGCTGCATCGTTTTCGTCAGACCAATTGTACTACAACACTGTATCCCTATGTAAGCTTAGCTGTACATCACTGTCTCCCTTTGTAAGCCTAGCTGTACTACATCACTGTCTCCCTATGTAAGCCTAGCTGTACTACATCACTGTCTCCCTATGTAAGCCTAGTTGTACTACAACACTGTCTCCTTATGTAGGCCTAGTTGTACATCACTGTCTCCTTATGTAAGCCTAGCTGTACTACAACACTGTCTACCTATGTAAGCCTAGCTGTACTACAACACTGTCTCCCTATGTAAGCCTAGTTGTACATCACTGTCTCCCTATGTAAGGCTAGTTGTACATCACTGTCTCCCTATGTAAGCCTAGTTGTACAACACTTTCTCCCTATGTAAGCCTAGTTGTACATTACTTTCTCCCTATATAAGCCTAGCTGTACTACAACACTGTCTCCCTATGTAAGCCTAGCTGTACTACAACACTGTCTCCCTATGTAAGCCTAGTTGAACTACAACACTGTCTCCTTATGTAAGCCTAGTTGTACATCACTGTCTCCTTATGTAAGCCTAGCTGTACTACAACACTGTCTACCTATGTAAGCCTAGCTGTACTACAACACTGTCTCCCTATGTAAGCCTAGTTGTACATCACTGTCTCCCTATGTAAGGCTAGTTGTACATCACTGTCTCCCTATGTAAGCCTAGTTGTACAACACTTTCTCCCTATGTAAGCCTAGTTGTACATCACTTTCTCCCTATATAAGCCTAGCTGTACTACAACACTGTCTCCCTATGTAAGCCTAGCTGTACTACAACACTGTCTACCTATGTAAGCCTAGCTGTACTACAACACTGTCTCCCTATGTAAGCCTAGCTGTACTACAACACTGTCTCCCTATGTAAGCCTAGCTGTACTACAACAGATGGGTTGTATCGTAGGATGTGTGTAAGCATCTCTCGAAGACATGTCTCCCTATGTAAGCCTAGCTGTACTACAACAGATGGGTTGTATCGTAGGATGTGTGTAAGCATCTCTCGAAGACATGTCTCCCTATGTAAGCCTAGCTGTACTACAACAGATGGGTTGTATCGTAGGATGTGTGTAAGCATCTCTCGAAGACATGTCTCCCTATGTAAGCCTAGCTGTACTACAACAGATGGGTTGTATCGTAGGATGTGTGTAAGCATCTCTCGAAGACATGTCTCCCTGGTATTCTTGAGGAGGCTAATTATGTATTTTCTTTAGCATGCAGAAAATCTGTCATCAATACTCTCTACAATAAAGTGTTTTTCTCGAACTAAAGTTCTTTTGTTTTGCCTTTTTTTTTTATCTAAGGCAATGAGCATCATGCTTTGTTTTGTATCTAGTGGCCCAGTGCATCCATCTGCAGTGCTAAATTTTTTTGATGGATTTACTTCTCACATGGGTATGACTTTGCTATGAGCTGGGCCACAAGTCTCGTCACCATGCTTCCTGGCAACTCAAACAACTGCATTTGTCAAAATGAGCAGTAATTTTACTATATGCACACGATCCCCATAAAAATGAAACCCGAACTCACAGAATTTGCTTCTGTCTCATCATTCACCGTGTAGAGGTCATTGTGTTATGTTGTGATAATTTACAGCGATATTTAGGTCTTTTCTGCCGAACAAATCCAGCTTCAGCACTGCACATTTTTTGGACCAGGTTTGCCTTCTCTCTCCAATCCTTTTTCTTTCAGCCAGGCTGCACGGAGGCAGCTTGTCTCCAGGGCTGCACGGAGGCAGCTTGTCTCCAGGGCTGTACGGAGGCAGCTTGTCTCCAGGGCTGCCACACGGAGGCAGCTTGTCTCCAGGGCTGCCACACGGAGGCAGCTTGTCTCCAGGGCTGCACAGAGGCAGCTTGTCTCCAGGGCTGTACAGAGGCAGCTTGTCTCCGGGGCTACCACACGGAGGCAGCTTGTCTCCAGGGCAGCCACACGGAGGCAGCTTGTCTCCAGGGCTGCCACACGGAGGCAGCTTGTCTCCAGGGCTTCCACACGGAGGCAGCTTGTCTCCAGGGCTGCCACAAGGAGGCAGCTTGTCTCCAGGGCTGCCACACGGAGGCAGCTTGTCTCCAGGGCTGCCACACGGAGGCAGCTTGTCTCCAGGGCTGCCACACGGAGGCAGCTTGTCTCCAAGGCTGCCACAAGGAGGCAGCTTGTCTCCAGGGTTGCCACACGGAGGCAGCTTGTCTCCAGGGCTGCACAGAGGCAGCTTGTCTCCAGGGCTACCACACGGAGGCAGCTTGTCTCCGGGGCTACCACACGGAGGCAGCTTGTCTCCAGTGATGCCACACGGAGGCAGCTTGTCTCCAGTGATGCCACACGGAGGCAGCTTGTCTCCAGGGCTGCACGGAGGCAGCTTGTCTCCAGGGCTGTCACTTGGAGGCAGAATGAAGAATAAGGTCTTTGATAACACTGACAGCTATGAGCGCAGCTAACTCCTGCTGTTTTGTTGACTGAGTCTTTGGCCCTCACAAACTTTACTTAATGTACCATCGTTTGTGTCTTTCCTCTACACTGGATACACTTTTTTTTGTTGAAATTATACTCCGACCAACCTAATCGGTGTTTCCACAGAATATTTTGGGATCAAGGATTAATGTGTTTATTTTACATTACAGGTCAAGGTCAAAGAAGCAAAAACAAGAATCCTCGGCTCCCGTTGTCCAGTGTTCAAGTGGTATAACTGCATCAGCCTCCATGCTCCAGGCCTTCGAGATGGCAGTCAAATGTTTTGAGATTCTGAACTCATCAGAAGAAATGAAGTTTGGTAAGGCATTCTTGTAAGTGACTGAGCTCAGTCATTTGGTAAGGTATTCTTGAGACTGAGCTCAATCATTTGGTAAAGTATTCTTGTGACTTAGCTCAGTCATTTGGTAAGGTATTCTTGTGACTGAGCTTAGTCATTTGGTAAGGAATTCTTGTGACTTAGCTCAGTCATTTGATAAGGCATTTTTGTGACTTAGCTCAGTCATTTGGTAAGGCATTCTTGTGACTGAGCTCAGTCATTTGGTAAGGCATTCTTGTAAGGGAATGAGCTCAGTCATTTGGTACATAGCCAGGTCTCATGGTTCCTGGTAGTTCTACTGCTGTCATATATTACATTCAGCCTGAACCATGTTCTTAGTGGAACTGTACTTCTAGAGAGGTGCAGGTCCTAGCTCTGAGAGGAGGATGTGTTGATCGAACGGGAGGAGAATGTCTTGATCGAACGGGAGGAGAATGTCTTGATCGAACGGGAGGAGAATGTCTTGATCGAACGGGAGGAGAATGTCTTGATCGAACGGGAGGAGAATATCTTGATCGAATGGGTGGGTAATGTCTTGATGGAACAGGAGGAGAATGTCTTGATCGAATGGGTGCGTAATGTCTTGATCGAACAGGAGGAGAATGTCTTGATCGAACAGGAGGAGAATGTCTTGATCGAACAGGAGGAGAATGTCTTGATCGAACAGGAGGAGAATGTCTTGATCGAACAGGAGGAGAATGTCTTGATCGAACAGGAGGAGAATGTCTTGATCGAACGGGAGGAGGATGTCTTGATCGAACAGGAGGAGAATGTCTTGATCGAATGGGTGGGTAATGTCTTGATCGAACAGGAGGAGAATGTCTTGATCGAATGGGTGGGTAATGTCTTGATCGAACAGGAGGAGAATGTCTTGATCGAACAGGAGGAGAATGTCTTGATCGAACAGGAGGAGAATGTCTTGATCGAACGGGAGGAGAATGTCTTGATCGAACAGGAGGAGAATGTCTTGATCGAATGGGTGGGTAATGTCTTGATTGAACAGGAGGAGAATGTCTTGATCGAACAGGAGGAGAATGTCTTGATCGAACAGGAGGAGAATGTCTTGATCGAATGGGTGGGTAATGTCTTGATCGAACAGGAGGAGAATGTCTTGATCGAATGGGTGGGTAATGTCTTGATCGAACAGGAGGACAATGTCTTGATCGAACGGGAGGAGAATGTCTTGATCGAATGGGTGGGTAATGTCTTGATCGAACAGGAGGAGAATGTCTTGATTGAATGGGTGGGTAATGTCTTGATCGAACAGGAGGAGAATGTGTTGATCGAACGGGAGGAGAATGTCTTGATCGAATGGGTGGGTAATGTCTTGATCGAACAGGAGGAGAATGTCTTGATCGAACAGGAGGAGAATGTCTTGATCGAACGGGAGGAGAATGTCTTGATCGAATGGGTGGGTAATGTCTTGATCGAACAGGAGGAGAATGTCTTGATCGAACAGGAGGAGAATGTCTTGATCGAATGGGTGGGTAATGTCTTGATCGAACAGGAGGAGAATGTCTTGATCGAACTGGAGGAGAATGTCTTGATCGAACGGGAGGAGAATGTCTTGATTGAACGGGAGGAGGATGTCTTGATCGAACTGGAGGAGGATGTGTTGATCAAACGGGAGGAGGATATGTTGATCGAACGGGAGGAAAATGTTTTGATTGAATGGGAGGAGGATGTGTTGATCGAACGGGAGGAGGATGTCTTGATCGAACAGCTTATTACTTCGCTGTGTTGGGACAAGTGCCACTGAGGGTGATTAACCAATGTCCATCTTAATAGACTCAAACACTAGAGCAAAGTAGACCTGCAGTCTCTTAGGCACCATCTATGCTGCTCTAAACAAACCACCTAACCATGGCCGGTGGTATGCCATGTCACACAGTTAGTTGCCTCTTATGTCATGCTCTCTGTGGGGCAGTGATGCTATTCTTAGCCTTGTCATACACAAAGACCCCAGTAGACCATTCGGGGACCATGTCCCTCACAACCTGAACCATGTCCCTCACAACCTGAACTATGTCCTTCACAACCTGAACCATGTCCCTCACAACCTGAACCATGTCCCTCACAACCTGAACTGTGGGTCCCTCACAACCTGAACCATGTCCCTCACAACCTGAACCATGTCCCTCACAACCTGAACCATGTCCCTCACAACCTGAACCATGTCCCTCACAACCTGAACCATGTCCCTCACAACCTGAACCATGTCCCTCACAACCTGAACCATGTCCCTCACAACCTGAACCATGTCCCTCACAACCTGAACCATGTCCCTCACAACCTGAACCATGTCCCTCACAACGTGATCCATGTCCTTCACATCCTGAATCATGTCCCTCACAACCGGAACCATGTCCCTCACAACCTCAACCATGTCCCTCACAACCTCAACCATGTCCCTCACAATGTGAACTATGTCCCTCATAATGTGAACCATGTCCCTCACAATGTGAACCATGTCCCTCACAACCTGAACCATGTCCCTCATTACCTGAACCATGTCCCTCACAACCTGAAACATGTCCCTCACAACCTGAACCATGTCCCTCACAATGTGAACTATGTCCCTCACAACCTGAACCATGTCCCTCACAACCTGAACCATGTCCTTCACAACGTGATCCATGTCCTTCACATCCTGAACCATGTCCCTCACAATGTGAACCATGTCCCTCACAACCTGAACCATGTCCCTCATTACCTGAACCATGTCCCTCACAACCTGAAACATGTCCCTCACAACCTGAACCATGTCCCTCACAACCTGAACCATGTCTCTCACAATGTGCACCATGTCCCTCACAACCTGAACCATGTCCCTCACAACCTGAACCATGTCCCTCACAACCTGAACCATGTCTCTCACAATGTGAACCATGTCCCTCACAACCTGAACCATGTCCCTCACAACCTGAACCATGTCCCTCACAACCTGAACCATGTCCCTCACAACCTGAACCATGTCCCTCACAACCTGAACCATGTCCCTCACAATGTGATCCATGTCCTTCACATCCTGAACCATATCCCTCACAACCTGAATCATGTCCCTCACAACCTGAACCATGTCCCTCACAACCTGAACCATGTCCCTCACAACCTGAACCATGTACCTCACAACCTGAACCATGTCCCTTACAACGTGATCCATGTCCTTCACATCATGAACCATGTCCCTCACAACCTGAATCATGTCCCTCACAACCTGAACCATGTCCCTCACAACCTGAACCATGTCCCTCACAACCTGAACCATGTCTCTCACAATGTGAACCATGTCCCTCACAATGTGAACCATGTCCCTCACAACCTGAACCATGTCCCTCACAACCTAAACCATGTCCCTCACAACCTGAACCATGTCCCTCACAATGTAATCCATGTCCTTTACATCCTGAACCATGTCCCTCACAACCTGAATCATGTCCCTCACAACCTGAACCATGTCCCTCACAACCTGAACCATGTCCCTCACAACCTGAACCATGTCCCTCACAACCTGAACCATGTACCTCACAACCTGAACCATGTCCCTTACAACGTGATCCATGTCCTTCGCATCCTGAACCATGTCCCTCACAACCTGAATCATGTCCCTCACAACCTGAACGATGTCCCTCACAACCTGAACCATGTCCCTCACAACCTGAACCATGTCTCTCACAATGTGAACCATGTCCCTCACAATGTGAACCATGTCCCTCACAACCTGAACCATGTCCCTAATAACCTGAACCATGTCCCTCACAACCTGAACCATGTCCCTCACAACCTGAACCATGTCCCTCACAATGTGAACCATGTCCCTCACAACCTGAACCATGTCCCTAATAACCTGAACCATGTCCCTCACAACCTGAACCATGTCCCTCACAACCTGAACCATGTCCCTCACAATGTGAACCATGCCCTCACAACCTGAACCATGTCTCTCACAATGTGAACCATGTCCCTCACAACTGAAACCATGTCCCTCACAATGTGAACCATGTCCCTCACAATTTGAACCATGTCCCTCACAACCTGAACCATGTCCCTCATAACCTGAACCACGTCCCTCACAACCTGAACCATGTCCCTCACAACCTGAACCATGTCCCTCACAACCTGAACCATGTCCCTCACAACCTGAACCATGTCTCTCACAACCTGAACCATGTCCCTCGCAATGTGAACCATGTCCCTCACAACCTGAACCATGTCCCTCACAACCTGAACCATGTCCCTCACAACCTGAACCATGTCCCTCACAACCTGAACCATGTACCTCACAACCTGAACCATGTCCCTTACAACGTGATCCATGTCCTTCGCATCCTGAACCATGTCCCTCACAACCTGAACCATGTCCCTCACAACCTGAACCATGTCCCTCACAACCTGAACCATGTCCCTCACAACCTGAACCATGTCTCTCACAATGTGAACCATGTCCCTCACAATGTGAACCATGTCCCTCACAACCTGAACCATGTCCCTAATAACCTGAACCATGTCCCTCACAACCTGAACCATGTCCCTCACAACCTGAACCATGTCCCTCACAATGTGAACCATGTCCCTCACAATCTGAACCATGTCCCTAATAACCTGAACCATGTCCCTCACAACCTGAACCATGTCCCTCACAACCTGAACCATGTCCCTCACAATGTGAACCATGCCCTCACAACCTGAACCATGTCCCTCACAACTGAAACCATGTCCCTCACAATGTGAACCATGTCCCTCACAATTTGAACCATGTCCCTCACAACCTGAACCATGTCCCTCATAACCTGAACCACGTCCCTCACAACCTGAACCATGTCCCTCACAACCTGAACCATGTCCCTCACAACCTGAACCATGTCCCTCACAACCTGAACCATGTCTCTCACAACCTGAACCATGTCCCTCGCAATGTGAACCATGTCCCTCACAACCTGAACCATGTCCCTCACAACCTGAACCATGTCCCTCACAACCTGAACCATGTCCCTCACAACCTGAACCATGTCCCTCACAACCTGAACATTGGGGCCCTCTTGGACTGGCTCCTACAACCTGTTGTACTTTGAAACCATCTGAAATGGTTTATTATTACTGCTGGGCTCTGATGTAGTCTCACGACCCCTTGCCTTCAGTCAAATGTCAATCCATTCTTATTACTCTGTCTTTGTGTCATGATGGCTTATATTAATTATTATTGTTTATGTTGACTAAAGAGACAAAGCTTAGGTCTTGTATTGTTATATCACCGCAGAGTTTTACCATTTGTGTCAGAACTGGAGAAAGGAGACACAATCAATGCTAAGCTACTTCCAGACAGACATGAGCATTTTTCAGGTTCGTCCTAGTTTTTGGTTGAGTGACATGTGTGACCACTTGAATATGTACTCAGGATGTAAGTATATTCTAGAACAGAAGTGCAGAACATAGGTACTTGAGGTAGAATGATGGGCCTGTCAGAGGAGCCAAGAATAGTAGTACTTTAAACAGGGTTGGGCATGGGGCTGGCTATTCCATCCTGTAGAAGTAATGTCACAAGAAGATTCAAGGAGAACTCTACACTAGAGTAGAACAGAGGCAGCTGAGTAAAGTCTGAGGAGGGTTTGGTCAAGTCTGAGTAAGGAGGGTTTGGTCAAGTCTGATTGAGGATGGTTTGGTCAAGTCTGATTGAGGATGGTTTGGTCAAGTCTGAGTAAGGATGGTTTGGTCAAGTCTGATTGAGGATGGTTTGGTCAAGTCTGATTGAGGAGGGTTTGGTCAAGTCTGATTGAGGAGGGTTTGGTCAAGTCGGATTGAGGAGGTTTTGGTCAAGTCTGAGTAAGGAGGTTTTGGTCAAGTCTGATTGAGGAGGGTTTGGTCAAGCCTGACCAAGGAATATTTTGTCAATCCTTCAATCTCATACTGGAGGCTGTTGTCATGTATGCTAATCTTGTATTTATTCACCCAATACCAACATGCAGTGGTAGAGACTAAACCAGATTTCTCTTGATTGTCTGCAGGGCAGTTACCAGGATGCAATATCACACTTACAAAGTTTGGCTGTGTCGAGCAGCAGTAAAATGAAGGTAAGCTTTCATGATAATCAAACACTCACAGGTCCTAACACACTTACAAAGTTTGGCTGTGTCGAGCAGCAGTAAAATGAAGGTAAGCTTTCATGATAATCAAACACTCACAGGTCCTAACACACTTACAAAGTTTGGCTGTGTCGAGCAGCAGTAAAATGAAGGTAAGCTTTCATGATAATCAAACACTCACAGGTCCTAACACACTTACAAAGTTTGGCTGTGTCGAGCAGCAGTAAAATGAAGGTAAGCTTTCATGATAATCAAACACTCACAGGTCCTAACACACTTACAAAGTTTGGCTGTGTCGAGCAGCAGTAAAATGAAGGTAAGCTTTCATGATAATCAAACACTCACAGGTCCTAACACACTTACAAAGTTTGGCTGTGTCGAGCAGCAGTAAAATGAAGGTAAGCTTTCATGATAATCAAACACTCACAGGTCCTAACACACTTACAAAGTTTGGCTGTGTCGAGCAGCAGTAAAATGAAGGTAAGCTTTCATGATAATCAAACACTCACAGGTCCTAACACACTTACAAAGTTTGGCTGTGTCGAGCAGCAGTAAAATGAAGGTAAGCTTTCATGATAATCAAACACTCACAGGTCCTATCACAATTAACACAGGTCCCATCACACTTAACATAGGTCATAGGTTCTATCACACTTAATACAGGTCCTATCACACTTAACACAGGGGCTATCACAATTAACATAGGTCCTATCACACTTAACACAGGTCCCATCACACTTAACATAGGTCATAGGTTCTATCACACTTAATACAGGTCCTATCACACTTAACACAGGTCCTATCACACTTAACATAGGTCATAGGTCCTATCACACTTAACACAGGTCCCATCACACTTAACACAGGTCCTATCACACTTAACACAGGTCCTATCACACTTAACACAGGTCCTATCACACTTAACACAGCTACTGTCACTATTTTCCAACGCTTCTGTGTGGATCTTGTGTCTCATTATTTGGTACGGGAAAAATAGGCACGCAGGAAACCATTGTGTATGTCAAACAAGGGGGCTAAGGAGGATTGTGTGTGGAACTGGCAATCACATGTATAAAAATGTGCTACAGATACAATTGCTGCAAGAGTGTATGTCCTATGAAGGAGACAGCTACATTGCTCTCATGCTCCTATTGGAGATTGTGTTGACAATTTTTCAAATAAATAAGAACCTGCCCCATTTACTGAACTGTCCGTGCATTCCCTTTATGACAACAGGTCAGGAACTCATTGCAAATGGCCAGCAGCTACTTTGGACTCAAGCAGTACGCAGTAAGTACATGTTTGTGCTCATCTGTGTACAGCTTTATACACTTCAGTTTTGATTAGCAAGTTCAGGATTGCAGCACTGCAATCAGCGGAGCATGATATTTTGTCTTCAGTTCAGCAAAATTACCATCACGGCGCTCCTGGCTAACCCATAGGTGCTCACTCTCTTATCCATTTTTTGTGTGGTTTTTTTTGTTTTGTTTTTGCGTTCGCCTTATTTCTCTAATCCCTAAGGCGGTGTGCGCTGCACTGTGGTTTTTATTTTGCGCCTTTCGGCCCAGTACATCCGACTTCAGCATGCATTTTATGTAAGGGTCTGCTTCCTCCTGCATTTTCTAAGGGTTTGCTTCCCCGGGGTAACGGCCGGTGCTGTGATGGGGATCGAACCCAGCACCTTCGAATTGTGAGCGGTGCCACTTAACCACTAGGCCACGCAGTCCCCTCTTATCCATTTGATTCTTATCCATTTTGATGGTTCCTGTAGCTCACTGGTTGAGCACACTCTTGGTCCATCCTCATGAGAGTCTCTCCCTCTGCCTGATCCACATTTGATTCCAAGCTCCAACAATCTTTGGATTGTTGATTCATCTATTACTTCATCAAACAGCCAGCCTTCTATTGTCTGACATGTATCATCTATCATCTAACAGGCAGTCTATTGTCCAACAGACTGTCATATATCATCTAACAGAAGGCTGTCTATCATCTAACAGAAGGCTATCATCTAACCGATGGTTGTTTATCATCTAACAGATGGTTGTTTATTATCTAACAGATGGTTGTTTATCATCTAACATAAGGTCATTTATCATCTAACAGATGGTTGTTTATCATCTAACATAAGGTCGTTTATCATCTAACAGAAGGTTGTCTATCATCTAACATAGGTCGTCTATCATCTAACAGAAGGCTGTCTATCATCTAACTGAAGACCGTCTATCATCTAACAGAATGTTATCTATCTAGCATGAGATCATCTATCAGAAGGTTGTCTATCATCTAACAGAAGGCTGTCTATGATCTAACATAGGTCATCTATCATCTAACATAGGGTCATCTATCATCTAACAGAAGGCTGTCTATCATCTAACAGAAGGCTGTCTATCATCTAACAGAAGGCTGTCTATCATCTAACATAAGGTCATCTATCATCTAACATAAGACCATCTATCATCTAACAGAAGACCGTCTATCATCTAACAGAATGTTATCTATCTAGCATAAGATCATCTATCAGAAGGTTGTCTATCATCTAACAGAAGGCTGTCTATGATCTAACATAGGTCATCTATCATCTAACATAGGGTCATCTATCATCTAACAGAAGGCTGTCTATCATCTAACAGAAGGCTGTCTATCATCTAACAGAAGGCTGTCTATCATCTAACAAGGTCATCTATAATCTAACAGAAAGTTGTCTATCATCTAACAGAAGATTGTTTATCGCCTAACAAGTTGTGATTGTATCATTGGCCCTAACCAGTTGTGATTGTATCATGGACCCTAACCAGTTGTGATTGTATCATTGAACTTTAACTGGTTGTTATTGTATCATTGACCCTAACCAGTTGTGATTGTATCATTAACCCTAACCGGTTGTGATTGTATCATTGACCTTAACTAGTTGTTATTGTATCATTGACCTTAACCAGTTGTGATTGTATCATTGACCCTGACCAGTTGTGATTGTATCATTGACCCTAACCAGTTCTGATTATATCATTGCCCTTAACTGGTTGTCATTGTATCATTGACCCTAACCAGTTGTGATTGACTCAACAGAAAGCATGTGAGCAAGTACTGGACCTGCTGGACACGATAGCCTCCAGTGGGCCCATGTCCTCATCTCTGAACACAGAAGATGTTGGTGAGGAGAAAGCTGATGCCAGGCACGGCCGCAGCCTCTTGATGCTGCAGTGTATAGATGGGGAAGTGCTACCATTTTGTTTACATTTCCTGATTGCTGGTCTGAAGGTAGACTGACTCGAATCTGCTCTGTCATAATGAAGGCTGCTTTGTCTACAACATCTACTTATAGTCTATCATAATGAAGGTTGCTTTGTCTACAACAGTCTGTCATAATGAAGGTTGCTTTGTCTACAATAGTCTGTCATAATGAAGGTTGCTTTGTCTACAATAGTCTGTCATAATGAAGGTTGCTTTGTCTACAATAGTCTGTCATAATGAAGGTTGCTTTGTCTACAACATCTACAATAGTCTGTCATAATGAAGGCTGCTTTATCTACAACATCTACAATAGTCTGTCATAATGAAGGCTGCTTTGTCTACAACATCTACAATAGTCTGTCATAATGAAGGCTGCTTTGTCTACAACATCTACAATAGTCTGTCATAATGAAGGCTGCTTTGTCTACAACATCTACAATAGTCTGTCATAATGAAGGTTGCTTTGTCTACAATGTCATAATGAAGGTTGCTTTGTCTACAATAGTCTGTCATAATGAAGGTTGCTTTGTCTACAATAGTCTGTCATAACAAAGGTTGCTTTGTCTACAATAGTCTGTCATAATGAAGGCTGCTTTGTCTACAATAGTCTGTCATAATGATGGCTGCTTTTTCTACAATAGTCTGTCATAATGAAGGCTGCTTTGTCTACTACATCTACAATAGTCTGTCATAATAAAGGCTGCTTTGTCTACAACGCCTACAATAGTCTGTCATAATGACGGCTGCTTTGTGTACAATAGTCTGTCATAATGAAGGCTGCTTTGTCTACAACACCTACAATAGTCTGTCATAATGAAGTCTGCTTTGTCTACAACATCTACAATAGTCTGTCATAATGAAGGCTGCTTTGTCTACAATAGTCTGTCATAATGAAGGTTGCTTTGTCTACAATAGTCTGTCATAATGAAGGTTGCTTTGTCTACAATAGTCTGTCATAATGAAGGTTGCTTTGTCTACAACATCTACAATAGTCTGTCATAATGAAGGCTGCTTTATCTACAACATCTACAATAGTCTGTCATAATGAAGGCTGCTTTGTCTACAACATCTACAATAGTCTGTCATAATGAAGGCTGCTTTGTCTACAACATCTACAATAGTCTGTCATAATGAAGGCTGCTTTGTCTACAACATCTACAATAGTCTGTCATAATGAAGGTTGCTTTGTCTACAATGTCATAATGAAGGTTGCTTTGTCTACAATAGTCTGTCATAATGAAGGTTGCTTTGTCTACAATAGTCTGTCATAACAAAGGTTGCTTTGTCTACAATAGTCTGTCATAATGAAGGCTGCTTTGTCTACAATAGTCTGTCATAATGATGGCTGCTTTTTCTACAATAGTCTGTCATAATGAAGGCTGCTTTGTCTACTACATCTACAATAGTCTGTCATAATAAAGGCTGCTTTGTCTACAACGCCTACAATAGTCTGTCATAATGACGGCTGCTTTGTGTACAATAGTCTGTCATAATGAAGGCTGCTTTGTCTACAACACCTACAATAGTCTGTCATAATGAAGTCTGCTTTGTCTACAACATCTACAATAGTCTGTCATAATGAAGGCTGCTTTGTCTACAATAGTCTGTCATAATGAAGGCTGCTTTGTCTACAACATCTACAATAGTCTGTCATAATGAAGGTTGCTTTGTCTACAATAGTCTGTCATAATGAAGGTTGCTTTGTCTACAATAGTCTGTCATAATGAAGGTTGCTTTGTCTACAATAGTCTGTCATAATGAAGGTTGCTTTGTCTACAATAGTCTGTCATAACGAAAGTTGCTTTGTCTACAACATCTACAATAGTCTGTCATAATGAAGGTTGCTTTGTCTACAATAGTCTGTCATAATGAAGGTTGCTTTGTCTACAATAGTCTGTCATAATGAAGGTTGCTTTGTCTACAATAGTCTGTCATAACGAAGGTTGCTTTGTCTACAACATCTACAATAGTCTGTCATAATGAAGGTTGCTTTGTCTACAATAGTCTGTCATAATGAAGGCTGCTTTGTCTACAATAGTCTGTCATAATGAAGGCTGCTTTGTCTACTACATCTACAATAGTCTGTCATAATAAAGGCTGCTTTGTCTACAACACCTACAATAGTCTGTCATAATGACGGCTGCTTTGTGTACAACATCTACAATAGTGTGTCATAATGAAGGCTGCTTTGTCTACAATAGTCTGTCATAATGAAGGCTGCTTTGTCTACTACATCTACAATAGTCTGTCATAATGAAGTCTGCTTTGTCTACTACATCTACAATAGTCTGTCATAATAAAGGCTGCTTTGTCTACAACACCTACAATAGTCTGTCATAATGACGGCTGCTTTGTGTACAACATCTACAATAGTGTGTCATAATGAAGGCTGCTTTGTCTACAATAGTCTGTCATAATGAAGGCTGCTTTGTCTACTACATCTACAATAGTCTGTCATAATGAAGGCTGCTTTGTTGAAATAATGAGAAGATGATTTGGTTTCTGATTGAAAGCAAACTGTCTGTGTGGCTATTCTTGATACTAGTGAGATGTGGGTGGTTATTGATTTGAGTGAGAATCAGGTGGTTATTGATTTAAGTGAGATTCAGATGGTTATTGATTTGAGTGAGATTCAGGTGGTTATTGATTTAAGTGAGATTCAGATGGTTATTGATTTAAGTGAGATTCAGGTGGTTATTGATTTGAGTGAGAATCAGGTTTTTATTGATTTGAGTGAGAATCATGTGGTTATTGATTTGACTGAGGATTAGGTGGTTATTGATTTGAGTGAGGATCAGGTGGTTATTGATTTGAGTGAGGATCAAGTGTTATTGATTTGAGTGAGGATCAGGGGGTTATTGTTGTAGATTTAGGGAGTGTTCCCACACTCTTTCAAACAGGATGTAGAATTAGGTCAGGAAGTGATGTCACACTCTCATACAGGATGTAGAATTAGGTCAGGGAGTGATGTCACACTCTCATACAGGATGTAGAATTAGGTCAGGGAGTGATGTCACACTCTCATGATGTAGAATTAGGTCAATGAGTGCTGTCACACTCTCATGATGTAGAATTAGGTCAATGAGTGCTGTCACACTCTCATGATGTAGAATTAGGTCAATGAGTGCTGTCACACTCTCATACAGGATGTAGAATTAGGTCAATGAGTGCTGTCACACTCTCATGATGTAGAATTAGGTCAATGAGTGCTGTCACACTCTCATACAGGATGTAGAATTAGGTCAATGAGTGCTGTCACACTCTCATACAGGATGTAGAATTAGGTCAATGAGTGCTGTCACACTCTCATACAGGATGTAGAATTAGGTCAGGGAGTGATGTCACACTCTCAGGATGTAGAATTAGGTCAGGGAGTGATGTCACACTCTCAGGATGTAGAATTAGGTCAGGGAGTGATGTCACACTCTCAGGATTAGAATTAGGCCAGGGAGTGCTGTCACACTCCATCTCAGACACGATGTAGAATTAGGTCATCTGGCGCTGCCAGGATAACCATGGTTAAACTTCTATTTGCCAGGAGAAGCTGACCTCCCCACAGAGATTGGACTCAACGTTGGCACATCTGATCATTCTGCTGCAGCACGACTGGCCCAAGCACGAACCTCTCTTCTCCGAGGTCATTTCCATCATACAGAAACAAGGCAGCTTCACGTACAACACGTTCTTCATATACGTTCATCGTATCTTTTTTTTTGGTAATGTTAAACCTATTTGAGAATATTTTATCAGACTTTGCTTGGAACCCAGATGTCCTTGTTGGGAGCAGAGAATAGGATCACTGTTATAATTGGTGACAGTTCATCATTTGATCAATGCCAGTTCGCCATTTGATCAATGCCAATCTACCATTTGATCAATTTCAACATTTGATTAATGCCAGTTCACCATTTGATCAATGCCAGTTCACCATTCCAAATGGAAATTATTATTGCATTTCTCCAATTTTCTGGCATTTCCTGTGTAGTCCATACTAGGTTATATAATCTTTGTAGCAACAATAGCCCTACCTCATTGGCTGCTTTAACCCATTCAATCCCGGCCGGCGACGGCCGCTATCGATTCACTCCCAGCCCGACTTGCGACGGCCGCTGTGGATATACCGATTTAAATTATTTTTCCTTACGCTATACTTGCTAACAGACACGTTAAATTTAGCCATCGTGTGACTACCGGTAATGGCAGCTCCCATTACAGTTTACAGATCGTTTCTATCATGTATGGTGTTCGATCCATGGTATTTTAAAAATAGCCTTCAATATTCTTCAAAACTTGGTGCGGACTGAAGATACTTATGAGTCAGACGATAATGGTTGCGAATTTGTTGATGGAGTTGCAGAGAATGAGAATGAATCGGACATTGATGAGGAATAAGTTCAGGACTTAGAAGATGAAAGTAGCGACACTCGCTTTGGTAGTGATGACGAATTATCGGTAGAAGACGGTGACGTGACCCACCCCCACATGCAGGCCCTAGTGGTGATAGAGAATGGTCCAAGCAATGGAGTAATATCATTATTGAAGGATTTAGTGAGGGAACAGGTCCTGCAGATGACATAGATCCAGATCAAGATTACTCTGCTTTTGATTACCTTTCATTATTTATACTTCAGACCTTTTTTGAGTACTGGGTAGAGCAAACCATTGCATATGCCTGCATCAGAATTTTAGGGGAAAAAGATCCTTGAATAATTAAAATTTGGTGTGCCGCAGATCCTCATACTAAATACCTCTATAACTTTGAGGTGTATACTGGAAAGTCAGACATTGGACAAGAAGATGAAAGATGTACTAGTTGCAATGAACCAAGGGAGATTGCTTTGCAGCTTTTCACTTGGACATTTATCAGCAAAATTGACAAGAGTGAAACATTTTATATTGACACTTGTTTGTTTCTTCACTTGTTTAAGTTTTCGCATCCAACATACATGACACTCATAAAAACATGTGCACAAAAGAGTACCTCTGTTATTTATCTGTAAACTGGAGTTTGAATCACGCAAATAAATGTAAAATTATATTTGTTATTAATTGTATTGCGTAAGCAGTCTAAGTTGTGCAGAGTTATTCCCCCTTGCTCTGGGAATTCAGGTGTGAGTTTTTCCATCAACTGGGATTGAATGGGTTAATTAGTTCAACAGGACCTCTACACCTCACGGTAGAAGAGGAGCGACTAAGTAAGTTCAACAGGAATTTCATCAGGTCCTGGACATTTGTTAAGTGGTGCAGCTTGTAAATCATTTCTGAAAGCGTGATGTTTATTTCCAGCTCCTTGCTTCTATCTTGTTGATATCTTGTTTGTCATTGTACCCAGTTGTTGGTAAGCTGAGACGTCCTTTAAATTATTGGAACCATCTGTCGAGGACCAGCCAGTTGTGGGTCGTTTATAGCGATTCCATTGTCACCGTTTATCATTTATGTTGGATTGAAAGATAGATAAGGAAAGGGACCTAGGGGTTATAATAGATCATACAGGAAAGGTGAGTGAGCAAGTTAAGGTAGCAGTGAAAAAGGCAAATGCAATGTTAGGTATGATAAAAAGAAATATTAAACATAGGAGCAAGGAAGTGATCGTCAAACTGTATAAAGCTTTAGTTAGACCTAGATTGGAGTTCTGTGTACAGGTGTGGAGTCATTATCATAGAGGGGACATAAACATGCTAGAAAGAATACAGAAAAGAGCGACAAAGATGATAGTGGGATTCCAGAATTACAGTTATGAGGAACGACTCAGAAAAACGGGCCTACAGTGTCTCGAAGAGAGAAGAATTCGTGGTGACTTAATACAGGTTTATAAGATGATCAGAGGAATCGATAAATTAGACTATAACAAGTTTTTTAAAATACAGCCACCTACAATAACACGAGGGCATAGCTACAAGCTGATTAAAGAGAGGTCCAGATTAGATATTAGGAAATATTTTTTTAGTCAGAGAGTGGTGTCTGCTTGGAATGCATTGCCAGGGGAGGTATTGGAGGCAGGGACAGTAAATGCATTTAAGAATAAACTGGATGCGCATAGCTTTTATAGCAAGGTGATGTAAATGTAACTGGTTGTATACAGACTCTGCAGGGTCTTCTAAACCAGTATAAAGACGTTAAGTTAAGTTAAGTTAAGTAACAATCATCTCTGTCTCCTGATCTTTTGATCTTCTTGTATAAATTTCTTGTTGCACTTTTGATCTTCTTGTATAAATTTCTTGTTGCACTTTTGATCTTCTTGTATAAATTTCTTGTTGCACTTTTGATCTTCTTGTATAAATTTCTTGTTGCACTTTTGATCTTCTTGTATAAATTTCTTGTTGCACTTTCATAATCCGAATTCAGAATGTCCCACACTCATTCCAAGACTTAGATTTAGCCTCCTTAATTACCAGCTTTGCGTGCTTTCTCGCTGCCTGATAATCGACATAATCTTGTTATGTTTTGCTTGTAACCCATGATTTGTATCTATTCTTTTTTCTCTTTGGAAGTTGTTTTGATTTCGTCTCTCCACCACGCTGTTGTTGATGGTCTTGAGACTCTTTTGATTGTACAGTTCTACATGTTTCTTTAGCTGCATCTTGTACAGTTCTACATGTTTCTTTAGCTGCATCTTGTACAGTTCTACATGTTTCTTTAGCTGCATCTTGTACAGTTCTACATGTTTCTTTAGCTGCATCTTGTACAGTTCTACATGTTTCTTTAGCTGCATCTTGTACAGTTCTACATGTTTCTTTAGCTGCATCTTGTACAGTTCTACATGTTTCTTTAGCTGCATCTTGTACAGTTCTACATGTTTCTTTAGCTGCATCTTGTACAGTTCTACATGTTTCTTTAGCTGCATCTTGTACAGTTCTACATGTTTCTTTAGCTGCATCTTGTACAGTTCTACATGTTTCTTTAGCTGCATCTTGTACAGTTCTACATGTTTCTTTAACTGCATCTTGTACAGTTCTACATGTTTCTTTAGCTGCATCTTGTACAGTTCTACATGTTTCTTTAGCTGCATCTTGTACAGTTCTACATGTTTCTTTAGCTGCATCTTGTACAGTTCTACATGTTTCTTTAGCTGCATCTTGTACAGTTCTACATGTTTCTTTAGCTGCATCTTGTACAGTTCTACATGTTTCTTTAACTGCATCTTGTACAGTTCTACATGTTTCTTTAGCTGCATCTTGTACAGTTCTACATGTTTCTTTAACTGCATCTTGTACAGTTCTACATGTTTCTTTAGCTGCATCTTGTACAGTTCTACATGTTTCTTTAGCTGCATCTTGTACAGTTCTACATGTTTCTTTAGCTGCATCTTGTACAGTTCTACATGTTTCTTTAGCTGCATCTTGTACAGTTCTACATGTTTCTTTAGCTGCATCTTGTACAGTTCTACATGTTTCTTTAGCTGCATCGTGTCAATGACTTTTAATGTTCTTTTTCTACAGGTTTAGTTGATGTGCTCAGTCTAGCAAAACTCTCGTCAATTTTTGTAACGTAGGCTTTTTGGGTGTTTGTTTCTTGAAGTTTGTTTAGTTTGATTAAATCTTTTGTTTCTTGAAGTTTGTTTAGTTTGATTAAATCTTTTGTTTCTTGAAGTTTGTTTAGTTTGATTAAATCTTTTGTTTCTTGAAGTTTGTTTAGTTTGATGGAATCTTGCTTCTTTAAGTTTGTTTAGTTTGATTGAATCTTTTGTTTCTTGAAGTTTGTTTATCTTGAAGTTTGTTTAGTTTGATTGAATCTTGCTTCTTGAAGTTTGTTTAGTTTGATTGAATCTTGCTTCTTGAAGTTTGTTTAGTTTGATTGAATCTTTTGTTAAATGGTCCTGTTTTCTTGGGTGCTTTTTCTCATAAACTCACAACCAAAATGGCCGCCTTGTGATCAGCATCTGCACATAAGTTCTGTATGGCTCTTGAATCATTTACAGCTCTTTTCTTGTTTCTCGGCTCTTGAATCATTTACAGCTTTTTTCTTATTTCTCTTGACAATAACTGTGTCTCACATCCTTTGAGTTATAATAAAATGCCCAAGCAATGTGGTTTGTGTTTAGTTTATTGATTAACCATGTCAGTGAAACACTTGCTTCCTTGACAACTCTTCAGAAGTAGACATCCTTGAAGAGTTTGCTTTCCTGGACACACCCGAAGGAGGAAAGGTTAACTTAGACATCATGCCTGTCAGCACAAAGGCTTTGGCTCAGTAAGTATTCATGGCTCTTACTTTCATGTCAGCACAAAGACTTTGGCTCAGTAAGTTCATGGCTCTTACTTTCATGTCAGCACAAAGACTTTGGCTCAGTAAGTTCATGGCTCGTACTTTCATGTCAGCACAAAGACTTTGGCTCAGTAAGTTCATGGCTCGTACTTTCATGTCAACACAAAGACTTTGGCTCAGTAAGTATTCATGGCTCTTACTTTCATGTCAAATTGTGATTTTAAGCATTGTGGGGAGTTCAAGTTATATTTCTTGTGCCAGGTGGGCTGTGTTGGCCGTTGTAAGCTGATGTTGTTGTAGGATAGGTTGTCATCTATCCATCTGCCGTATAGTCTTCCTCGTGCTGTGTAAACAGATATTTTATGCACAGTGTGGTACCAGGATCAGATGTGTTATTATAAGAATTATGCTATTTCCTTACCCGTAATACCTCTTCAATTATTTTTATATTTCTTTCTCTCTCTCACTCTCTATCTCTCATACCTCCATCGTGTTCTCTCTCTCTTGTCTTATATTTCTATCTCTCTCATGTCTCCATCTTGTTATATTTTTTTTCTCATGTCTCTATCCTGTTAAATTCTCTCTTTCTTTCTCTCTATCTCTCTCATATGCCTCTATCTTGTGCTAGAAGAACAATGGGGACACCCATCCCTCTCTCCAGAACTGTACTAGTGGTATCTCGTCTATGATCTGTCATGTCACTCCATCATGCTTACATCTTCCTCAACGTTGCCCATTTCTTGTCTAAAATCTGGTCATGTCATGTTTCACTTACCCAGCTGTAAAATTGGTACCTGACTGAGAATGTGTCTCAACTACATGTGCTGGACTGACCAGACAGAATGTGTCTCAACTACATGTACTGGAGTTTGAGAGATTATCTTTATGTGCATATAGCCAGCCAGATCACGCATGGTTGCCAAGTGAAGCAATTTTGTAGCTATCCTATAAATCTTATAAACATTTACATTTAAATTGAAACAGTCATCTACCAATTGTGATTGTCCGAACAACAGCTGTTATATCGCTTGCCAGACTCTCATGACAAAACTGGTTGACTAGGTGGTCTATTGCTTCATGCTCCAGTATATCTAGCAGCAAATGAGCACCTGATTCTGTTAGAATTGAAGAATACAAGGTAAAGAAGAAGTTAACTTGTCAGCCTATTCCAGCTCACCTCACGGACACTGACCACTGAGACTTGGTACAATCAAGTCTCAAGATGAATGGAACTTGTCAGCCCATCCCAGCTCACCTCACGGACACTGACACCTGGTGCCATCAAGTTCGTCACCTCTCATGACATGCCTGGCAGAGTGCAGTTCCACTGTTCGTTGCTTTCCTTGCGGATTTCAGTAACATATGTGCTGTATAGGTAAGTATGGCAAGATCTGAGTAGCAGAGCTCTTAACCTGCCAGCAACGTTTCTGGGTTTGATTCTTGTTATCAACACACTCTAGTTGAATTAGCAGTAAATGGGTACCTGGCTTACTGTTAGCAAAGGAAAGACCGTGACTAAGGAAGCTGACAACCCAACCTCATAGAAATCTGAGACCTCATACAATCAAGTCTCTAACACTCCATCCCTGACAGTAATGCCTGCTATGCGGCTACCTTGACCTTTCATACCATGCTGACTTATCTGTCCGTCAGAAAGGCTCCAACAAAAACTTTCTCTTTCTTGCAGACAAAGAACAGTAACCAGGGGAGTAAACAAAGGGGTCAAGGAAGATTTCAAGGCCACACTAGAAAAGCAGGTCAGCAGCCTCGCTGAGCCAGCAGACGTTCTCATACGGAGATTCCTCAAGGAGGAGAGAGAGGACATTCTCAAGAACTTTGTCTGAATGTGAAGTGAACAAGTCTTGAAGGCGTGAGTGATGAAAGAGGCACATGAAGACAAACTGAAACCTACCTGAGGTGGAGAGGGTACCATTGGAGAATGGTGAAAGTAATAGACAGGCAATATGAATGATAGATATCTCGCATTGTGCGTGATATTCTGGTAGAAGATGATGCTTGATTGATCTGAAATAAGGATTCATTAGTTTGGGCTTTTGGAATGCAGAAAAGTTGCCAGGTAATATGGTAGTTCAGTTTAAGTGTGGACATCTCCGCATCGAAGGTCGGCTGTAATACATTTCCAACATTCTCCCTCTTACCTTGATTATGGAGTCTGCCAGGCTTTTACCTGTCCAAAATTATCTCTTTCTTACCTTGATGATGGAATCTCCCAGACTTTTACTTGTCCAACATTCTCCCTCTCTTACCTTGATGATGGAATCTCCCAGACTTTTACCTGTCCAACATTCTCCCTCTCTTACCTTGAGGATGGAATCTCCCAGACTTTTAACTGTCCAACATTCTGCCTCTCTTACCTTGAGGATGGAATCTCCCAGACTTTTACCTGTTCAAAATTCTCCCTCTCTTTCCTTGATGATGGAGTCTCCCAGACTTTTACCTGACCAACATTCCGCCTCTCTTACCTTGATGGTGGAGTCTCCCAGACTGTGACCTGTCCAAAATTCTCCCTCTCTTACCTTGATGGTGGAGTCTCCCAGACTGTGACCTGTCCGTCGTGTGATGTCACCCACTTAAGTTGTTGGATGTCCATGATGAGTAGGTTTACCCTTTTGTGCGCCATAACAAGGGAGTCAAGTGGCGGGTTGCAGTAGCTTTCCTCGCATCATGATTGTGCTGTTGAAGGTAGACTAGTGTTCTCCAGGCTGTTGTGCTATGCTTGGCTTCATCTGTGTGTCACTCACTACTACAGGTGTTACGGCAATCCTCCACCTCATTATCCAGACTGCTATGAAGCATCCAGTTTTAGGGAGAAATGTGTGGAGGGGAGGTGGAGGTCTGTGTGAGGTGGAGGTCTTGGTGTGTGAGGTGGAGGTCTTGGTGTGTGAGGTGGAGGTCTTGGTGTGTGTTAAGGGAAGGTCTTGGTGTGTGTGAGGTGGAGGTCTTGGTGTGTGTGTGAGGTGGAGGTCTTGGTCTGTGTGAGGTGGAGGTCTTGGTGTGTGTGAGGTGGAGGTCTTGGTGTGTGTGAGGTGGAGGTCTTGGTCTGTGTGAGGTAGAGGTCTTGGTCTGTGTGAGGTGGAGGTTTTGGTGTGTGTGAGGTGGAGGTCTTGGTGTATGTGTGAGGTGGAGGTCTTGGTCTGTGTGAGGGGGAGGTCTTGGTGTGTGTGTGAGGTGGAGGTCTTGGTGTGTGTGAGGTGGATGTCTTGGTGTGTGTGTGAGGTGGAGGTCTTGGTGTGTGTGAGGTGGAGGTCTTGGTGTGTGTGAGGTGGAGGGCTTGGTCTGTGAGGGGGAGGTCTTGGTGTGTGTGAGATGGAGGTCTTGGTTTGTGAGGGGGTAGTCTTGGTGTGTGTGAGATGGAGGTCTTGGTTTGTGAGGGGGAGGTTTTGGTCTCTGAGGGGGAGGTCTTGATCAGTATGTTTTGCCTGACCCTGACTAACATGTCTGATCAATATGTTTTTGTTAGTAGCAGCAACAGTGAGACATGTTGTTGTTGTTACAAGTGGAAGACATTGAGACAAATGGATAGAGTGAGACATGTTGCTGTACAGATGTACATTAATTCACCAGGAATGTTTTAATGATGGCAGATACAATCACAGAACTGTCGTGTTAATAAACATTTGAAATAAGCTCTTTGGTGTGGATAGGGATATCTGAAATGTGTGGACAGGGACGCACGGATGTCTGAGATGTGGTGTGGACAGGGATGCATAGATGTCTGAGATGTGTGGACAAGGATGTCTGAGATGTGGTGTGGACAGGGACGCACGGATGTCTGAGATGTGGTGTGGACAGGGATGCATAGATGTCTGAGATGTGTGGACAAGGATGTCTGAGATGTGGTGTGGACAGGGATGCATAGATGTCTGAGATGTGTGGACAGGGATGCATAGATGTCTGAGATGTGTGGACAGGGATGCATAGATGTCTGAGATGTGTGGACAGGGATGCATAGATGTCTGAGATGTGTGGACAGGGATGCATAGATGTCTGAGATGTGTGGACAGGGATGCATAGATGTCTGAGATGTGTGGACAGGGATGTCTGAGATGTGGTGTGGACAGGGATGCATGGATGTCTGAAATGAAACGTCTTGTACCCAGAAGGTGGCCATTATTTGATGGGCATAAAATATATCTAGCAACAAATACTACTGACATTTTTCTCACTGCTGGGATCAGCCCAGGAGGGATTTATGGACGGAGGAGGGAGCCAACAGTATACCTTGAGGTCAGCTCTAACATACTGACCAAGCCCGAATGCATGTCCTGGAAACTGTTACAACAGCCTGGTCAGCGAGGATGGAACGATACTCATTGTCAAAGTGGTGAGTCTACTGAGAAGCATTGCATTGCACTACAGCCAGTTGACTCTAGTTCCACAACTCAAGTATATGTTGAGATATAAGAAAAGCCACTGTAACCCGCTACCACAGAAGCATAGTCAAGCGGGAAGAACTCAACACAAGATGCTTTGACATAAGGCTGAGGTAAAGGCTGTTTGGCATGGCAGTCACTGCTCAGTGTGCAGATTAGATTTGTACTTCACTCACATATCATTAACTACAGTCCATGAGCCAGAGCCGAGCAGAACAATAACCAGACAGAACATTAACCAGACAGAACAATAATCAGATAAGACATTAACCAGACAACAATAACCAGACAGAACAATAACCAGACAGAACAATAACCAGACAGAACATTATACAGATAAGATATTAACCAGACAAAACATTAACCAGATAATGCATGGTTGTGTGCGAAAGTTTACTGTGCACAACTTATCAAACAGATCCTGCTGCACCAAATGCAGAGATATAGTTCAACCTCATTACAGACAACATCTTTCAACTATTGCTGCATAATTCAGGTGCAGTTTCTTAACCCGGGTAAACATTGTCATATTTGATCGTGCTGATATTATCTGACTTGTATGAGGAAGTTAACCAATCAGAAACTTGAATATCTATGCTGGCAGATAATCTTTTAATTAGTCTTGGCCACAGAAGTGCTAAAAACTAGATCTAGATATACAATATCTCCATCATGTCAGACATTCTTACAAAAATATCTCCATCATGTCAGACATTCTTAAAACAATATCTCCATCATGTCAGACATTCTTACAAAAATATCTCCATCATGTCAGACATTCTTACAACAATATTTCCATCATGTCAGACATTCTTACAACAATATTTCCTTCTTCATGTCAGACATAGTTTGATGTTCAACAAGATTCATGTGAATGCAGGTGTTTCTTTTTAACTTTACAAGAAATGATATTAGAACAAATCTCCATACCCTAACACCTCACAAATCTCCATATCCTGACACCTCACAAATCTCCATATCCTAACACTTCACAAATCTCCATATCCTGACACCTCACAAATCTCCATATCCTAACACTTCACAAATCTCCATACCCTGACACCTCACAAATCTCCATATCCTGACACTTCACAAATCTCCATATCCTGACACTTCACAAATCTCCATATCCTAACACTTCACAAATCTCCATATCCTGACACCTCACAAATCTCCATACCCTGACACCTCACAAATCTCCATACCCTGACACCTCACAAATCTCCATATCCTAACACTTCACAAATCTCCATACCCTGACACCTCACAAATCTCCATACCCTGACACCTCACAAATCTCCATACCCTGACACCTCACAAATCTCCATACCCTGACACCTCACAAATCTCCATACCCTGACACCTCACAAATCTCCATACCCTGACACCTCACAAATCTCCATACCCTGACACCTCACAAATCTCCATATCCTAACACCTTGTTCAACCAGCCGTTATGGTTATATCAAGGTAAAGGCCGCCGCCCATCATAGACAATGATGGCATAATATATTTGCTAGAGCTATTTTTAGTAAGGATTAACTGCGCTACTAATTATGTAAGAGGTATATGGGAACCTGACCTTCGGTTAGGGAACAAACGACAGCGAGGAATTGAACTTGTATTCTCAGAATCATTGTTTTATTGTATTCTCAGAATCATTGTTTTATTGTATTCTCAAAATCATTGTTTTATTGTATTCTCAGAATCATTGTTTTTACTTGTAGAAATTAGCAGGACATCTGATGCAGTTGTGAGGGATAACTCTGTAACAAGACAAGTACTTGCACGTCTCTACCTGCCACGTAGAGTTTATTCCCTTGGTTCATACTCCTTATCTTTGACCTTGGCATCTTCCTCGTCCTCATGTGCGTTGGCAGCCATCCTTCTCTGGTCAGTAGTGCCACTTGCGTTCTGTACGTGCTCTCTGCTCTTGTTCGGACCAGCCGTTGGTCGAGGGGCGGGCTCATTGCCCTGGGACCTTCCTTCTCTGTCGTCACGGTGATTTAGCTTCTGGTTAGTGTCATCTCTGTCCGTGTCGTCCAAATTGGTCAAGCTGCCCACGGATCTGACATTGTGCTTCTTCCTAACCAGGCCAGTGATTTTCATCTCAGCTGGAACAAAATAAACAATGACATATGACATACATGTTGGCATACTAGTATATGTCATCAGCCATCCTAATGTTGGCATACTAGTATATGTCATCAGCCATCCTAATGTTGGCATACTAGTATATGTCATCAGCCATCCTAATGTTGGCATACTAGTATATGTCATCAGCCATCCTAATGTTGGCATACTAGTATATGTCATCAGCCATCCTAATGTTGGCATACTAGTATATGTCATCAGCCATCCTAATGTTGGCATACTAGTATATGTCATCAGCCATCCTAATGTTGGCATACTAGTATATGTCATCAGCCATCCTAATGTTGGCATACTAGTATATGTCATCAGCCATCCTTTGTTGATCCAGCGCGATAATGGGACAACCTCTGCAAGAATTCCAGGAGGAGTCGTCCTTATCAAAGAGGGGATATAAACATGCTGGAACAGATACAACTAAGAGCGACAAAGCTGATAGTAGGATTCCAGAATTACAGTTATGAGGAAAGACTCAGAAAAGCCGGCCTACGTTGTCTAAAACAGAGAAGAATTCAAGGTGACAATACAAGTTTATAAAATAATCAAAGAAAAGGATACATTTGACTATAACAATTTCTTTCTTCAAAATACAACCACCAACAAGAACAAGACAAGAGGGCATAGCTGCAGATTAACTAAAGAAAGGTCCAAGTTAGATATTAGGAAATATTTTTGTGGTGAATGCTTGGAATGCATTGACACAAGAATTAGTGGAGGCAGGAATAATTAATGCATTTTCTAATAGATTGGATGTGCATAGCTTTTAGAGCAAGCAAATGTAAATAAAACTGGTTGTATACAGAGTCTTCTAAACCAGTTTAAAGATGTTAAGCTAGGTATAATGGTGCCACAAACAGCATTCATATTCTCCTGTAGTTTATGCAATACTTGGATTTGAAATATAAGGCTGCAATCTTCGTGCTCTGCTTAATCACCATTTAATGACATAACATATTATGATGGAGTTGTTTGTTTCCTTGGCCAGAGGGAAATATCTGTGTAGAGAAACTTGTAACTTAGGCTAACAAATATCTGTGTAGAGAAACTTGTAAATTAGGCTAACAAATATCTGTGTAGAGAAACTTGTAACTTAGGCTAACAAATATCTGTGTAGAGAAACTTGTAACTTAGGCTAACAAATATCTGTGTAGAGAAACTTGTAACTTAGGCTAACAAATGTTTGTGTAGAGAAACTTGTAACTTAGGCTAACAAATATCTGTGTAGAGAAACTTGTAAATTAGGCTAACAAATATCTGTGTAGAGAAACTTGTAAATTAGGCTAACAAATGTTTGTGTTGAGAAACTTGTAAATTAGGCTAACAAATGTTTGTGTTGAGAAACTTGTAAATTAGGCTAACAAATGTTTGTGTAGAGAAACTTGTAAATTAGGCTAACAAATATTTGTGTTGAGAAACTTGTAAATTAGGCTAACAAATGTTTGTGTAGAGAAACTTGTAAATTAGGCTAACAAATATCTGTGTAGAGAAACTTGTAACTTAGGATAACAAATATCTGTGTAGAGAAACTTGTAACTTAGGATAACAAATATCTGTGTAGAGAAACTTGTAACTTAGGCTAACAAATATCTGTGTAGAGAAACTTGTAACTTAGGATAACAAATATCTGTGTAGAGAAACTTGTAACTTAGGATAACAAATATCTGTGTAGAGAAACTTGTAACTTAGGCTAACAAATATTTGTGTTGAGAAACTTGTAACTTAGGCTAACAAATGTTTGTGTAGAGAAACTTGTAACTTAGGCTAACAAATATCTGTGTAGAGAAACTTGTAAATTAGGCTAACAAATATCTGTGAAGAGAAACTTGTAACTTAGGCTAACAAATATTTGTGTTGAGAAACTTGTAACTTAGGCTAACAAATGTTTGTGTAGAGAAACTTGTAACTTAGGCTAACAAATATCTGTGTAGAGAAACTTGTAACTTAGGCTAACAAATATCTGTGTAGAGAAACTTGTAAATTAGGCTAACAAATATCTGTGTAGAGAAACTTGTAACTTAGGCTAACAAATATCTGTGTAGAGAAACTTGTAACTTAGGCTAACAAATATCTGTGTAGAGAAACTTGTAAATTAGGCTAACAAATATCTGTGTAGAGAAACTTGTAACTTAGGCTAACAAATATTTGTGTTGAGAAACTTGTAACTTAGGCTAACAAATGTTTGTGTAGAGAAACTTGTAACTTAGGCTAACAAATATCTGTGTAGAGAAACTTGTAAATTAGGCTAACAAATATCTGTGTAGAGAAACTTGTAAATTAGGCTAACAAATGTTTGTGTTGAGAAACTTGTAAATTAGGCTAACAAATGTTTGTGTTGAGAAACTTGTAAATTAGGCTAACAAATGTTTGTGTAGAGAAACTTGTAAATTAGGCTAACAAATATTTGTGTTGAGAAACTTGTAAATTAGGCTAACAAATGTTTGTGTAGAGAAACTTGTAAATTAGGCTAACAAATATCTGTGTAGAGAAACTTGTAAATTAGGCTAACAAATATCTGTGTAGAGAAACTTGTAAATTAGGCTAACAAATATTTGAGTTGAGAAACTTGTAACTTAGGCTAACAAATGTTTGTGTTGAGAAACTTGTAACTTAGGCTAACAAATATATGAACTCCTAGTTCAATTAATATCTTCACTCCTCACATCTCCACCCTCACATCTCCACCCTTACTAATATCTTCACTCCTGACACCTGCACCCTCACATCTCCACCCTCACTAATATCTTTACTTCTCACATCTCCACCCTCACTAATATCTTCACTCCTCACATCTCCACCCTCACTAATATCTTCACTCCTCACATCTCCACCCTCACTAATATCTTCACTCCTGACACCTGCACCCTCACATCTCCACCCTCACTAATATCTTTACTTCTCACATCTCCACCCTCACATCTCCACTCTCACTAATATCTTCACTCCTGACACCTGCACCCTCACATCTCCACCCTCACTAATATCTTCACTCCTCACATCTCCACCCTCACTAATATCTTCACTCCTCACATCTCCACCCTCACTAATATCTTCACTCCTCACATCTCCACCCTCACTAATATCTTCACTCCTCACATCTCCACCCTCACTAATATCTTCACTCCTCACATCTCCACCCTCACTAATATCTTCACTCCTCACATCTCCACCCTCACTAATATCTTCACTCCTCACATCTCCACCCTCACTAATATCTTCACTCCTCACATCTCCACTCTCACTAATATCTTCACTCCTCACATCTCCACCCTCACTAATATCTTCACTCCTCACACCTCAGCCCTGACTGTCTGAAACGTTTACCTGAACTAGGTGAGAACGTGGAAGATTCAATATGGCGCAGGAAGTTGTGAGTGCTTTGTGAATCTGTTTGCTTGCACTCCGACATGGCCTCGTCTGTCGCTGCAAAGTCCTGGATGGATTATATACAAATAGGTGCAGCTCAGAAACGTATGTTGCGAGCAAACTTTGTCCATGTTGATAAGCGTTTCTAATTTAGTTTTTCTTGCGGTCTGTGTGTATGAAACCGAGCAGTTTGTGATCAAGATGCTGAGCAGCGCATGAGCTGCAGTGGTCAGCGACCCATAGCTGACTGCTAGCGTTAGGGCCAGCGAACCAGAGCTGCCAAGACCCTTCTACACCTCCACGTGGTGATCCTGGATAACAGGCTGCAGCAGGGCAGACTGGCTAAGGAGAAGGGATCGAAGAGGGAATGCTTGCTGAAGTCGGATGTATTGCACCAAAAGGTGCAAATATCGCAGTCCGTTCTCTGGACTACATTCTGCTACTTAAGCCCTTTCAGGGTTTGGTAGCGGGAGATTGAGAACGAATGAAGCCAAGCCAAACCGAAAAGTTTAACCAAAATATTCTATGGGTGTAGCCGAATGGTCTCGATGTCTGACAGTGAGGGCAGCAGATCGAGTCCTTGGTAAGGCACATGTTTTTCTGTTGGGGGTGAAATAAACAAACATAGCCAGTACACAACATGGTGACAGTAGTGGCTAACCGGCCTGTAGTTCTCAGCCTTTAATAAAAACCTTGACTACCCAAATCAAAGGAACGGATAAATCAAACAAGTTTTCTTAAAATACAACCACCTACGAGAACAAGAGGGCATAGCTACAAATTAGCTAAAGAGAGGTCCAGATTAGATATTAGTAAATATTTTAGTCAGAGAGTGGTGAATGCTTGGAATGCATTGCCAGGGGAGGTTTTGGAGGCAGGGATAATTAATGCATTTAAGAATAGATTGGATGTGCATAGCTTTTAGAACAAGGACATGTTAATGAGACTGGTTGTATACAGACTCTCCAGAGTCTTCTAAACCAGTATAAAGATGTTAAGTTATCCCAGCAATGGGAAATATGTCAAACAACAGTGTTTTTTAGAAATATTATGGGCACTGTGAAACAAAATGAATGTTGCTCAAGAATTGGGAGATTGTAAGCCAATACTTGGTTTAGCCTAGGAAATCATGCTGCTGAAATGTGGCTAGCCGTAGGCTTCTAACACTTGAGCTGGCATTCGTGGCTCTTTGTTGAGTTTGTGCATTACAAAGGGAGATAATCAACTATGTAGCTTGCAAATAAAATGGAGTTATCTGGTGCATGCACAAGACAATAAACACTACAGTCTACATTCTTGGCTCTACTGTGCCACAAGAACATGGTCACAAGAACCCTAGGAAATAGTAGGGGCATCACATCTTACTACTGCCTGTTCAACGTGTGAGTGATGTATGTTGGGCATGTCTCTAACCAGGCGGGCACAACCCTTTCTTGACAGAGTGATTACGTATTTATCCAGTATTTGTGCTTAGTCCTTTTTTTTTCTCCTCCCTCAAGGTTGTTTTCTCCTCCCTCTCGTCCTCCCTCTGGGTTGTTTTCTCCTCCCTCTCATCCTCCCTCTGGGTTGTTTTCTCCTTCCTCTCATCCTCCCTCTGGGTTGTTTTCTCCTCCCTCTCATCCTCCCTCTGGGTTGTTTTCTCCTCCCTCTGGGTTGTTTTCTCCTCCCTCTCATCCTCCCTCTGGGTTGTTTTCTCCTCCCTCTGTGTTGTTTTATTTGGTTATGCAAAGCGATGGTTTACAAGAGGATTCCGAGTGTTTGTCTAAAACATTCAGCTAAATGAATATGTAGTCATCCTAAGTGCAGCGAGGATGTCCCTTGGATATTTAACTGTGTTATGATGACCTGTATGTTGTGCGATAAAGTTATGAAGCTGGATGTTGGACGCCACTTTTAGCATCGCTTTCTCCAGCATGGACTGTCTCTGAAATGTTGTGATCAATGTTCACTGATCATTTTGTGTGAATCGATCCCAGCCGTCACAGTGACCACCAAAACACTTCACTATTGTTTAATCACTATGTCCACAAAATGGGAAACAGAACATACTGGCTACACAAAAAACGATGCCTATTACCAGTTGAACAGAAGAAAGCAGGTCGTGGTCTTCAGATTCCGCACAGACCACGATAGACTGAGGTACCATCTATTCAATAAATTGAAGGTAGGTGGCACTGACGAATGTTCGTGGGGTACTGGGAAAATGACCGCTGAACATCTGCTGCAAAACTTCGCGACATACGAGGATCAGAGAAAGCAGATGTGGCCATCACCAGTGGCAACACTAGACAAGCTCTATGGCAGTGTCGACAGCCTCAGGATGACCGCTGCTTTTTTCGAAAAAATAAAGGTTGACGTCTGACAGCGTACGAGGAAGAAGAATCACTATGTCCAAATGTGTAGTTTCTTTCAGTGAATACAACCCCAAATGTGGACCATCACTGGTATCAGTTGTACTTTTACTCTTGCTGTATCGTCTGAGGATGCTCTCTCCTTGCAGCCTGGGTAGTCTATGATCAGTGTTCACCGGTAGTTTACAATGTATCTTTCACAATGGCTAACGAAAACACCTTCAAATTGTTGAATGAACAAGTGCACAATCTCTTCTAGAGATTATGGCCCCGAGTGTACGTTTTAATCCGTTTAAAGGGCTAGAACATTTTGTTAAATATCTCACTGCCATAGATCGATGAATAGATCGATCAAATTATTCAATAATGATTGAAGTGTGTGCTAGGTTAATCACAGCAACAAGGGAACATTGAAGACATGTCACGAGAGAAAGGGACGGTTGGAGCACATTGTGAGAGAGGGGAGGGTTGGAGCACATTGTGAGAGAGGGGAGGGTTGGAGCACATTGTGAGAGAGGGGAGGGTTGGAGCACATTGTGACAGAAGGGGAGGGTTGGAGCACATTGTGAGAGAGGGGAGGGTTGGAGCACATTGTGACACAGGAAATGAATGCTATATAAAAGTGACAGACCACACCAGGGATAGTTTGCTGGGAGATGTGTGTAGTATCACTCACTGGAAGTGAGGCAACACAAGGATTGATAAACAGGAAGCTGTAGCGACGGTAACCAACATGGCCCATGCTGATGCTCATACCAGCCGTGTAGATAACAAACTGTTCACAATATTGATGTGTTGGTCAGTCCTACCAATAAACACAGTACACGTCTACTATCCAATAACGTACCAGAGAACGCTCCATCTGCAATTTGATAATATTGGCGTCCCCGCAGGTGGAATCAATGGCCTTGAGCACTGCGTCCGTTGTGCTGTCAGACGAGTTCAGGGGCAGATCATGGTGTTCACTTAAACTGTCGGTTTGCCCATTGGTTGGGGTTGGGCTTCTGTCGTGCCATCTGTTCGTGGAGAATCATAAGAAGAGGTTTGGTTCACAACAGTTAAGCTGCTGTATCAAAGTAGATTAAATGCGTGTACAAAGTGCTTATCGTATGGGACATACAAGTAGTGCGTGTACAAAGTGCTTATCGTATGAGACATACAAGTAGTTAGTGTACAAAGTGCTTATCGTATGGGACATACAAGTAGTGTGTGTACAAAGTGTTTATCGTATGGGACATACAAGTAGTGCGTGTACAAAGTGCTTATCGTATGGGACATACAAGTAGTGCGTGTACAAAGTGCTTATCGTATGGGACATACAAGTAGTGCGTGTACAAAGTGCTTATCGTATGGGACATACAAGTAGTGCGCCTCTCCCCCCCCCCCCCTAATTCCCTAGTGAATCACAGACCAATCAGCTGCGTGTATGTGTGAGGTTTATAATACACGTATCATTTAATTAATTCGCTTTTGTGCGTGTGTCCCGAGGTTGCACAGGTGATCTGACTGAATCACGTGGTAAGTGTACGAATGTTGCTTACTGTGCTAGAAGTACAGGGTTCCGTGTTCAAATCCCAGACGACCTCTAATATTTGTTCCTTTTTATTTTGTTTCAAATCTGAGCAATACATTACATTCTACTATGCGTCAATAAATAAATAGTTGAAACCAGGAAACAACTGCGGTTTGTTTATTTTCCTGCTGAAATCAGCACCGAATTTACGTAGTCGTAAAGGGAGTTGTTTTGTTTTTGTAATAAATAAAGCAAGGTCTCTTTTACATGAAATGAAACGTGTTCTTGTCTGCTTGGGCAGCTAAAACAAACCAACACTAAACATTTCCTTTGCGAAAGTCTATTTTCAATCGTGAGGCCGGCGCTGACCAGCACATGAGCTGCAGTGGTCAGCGACACATAGCTGACTGCTAGCGTCAAGGCCAGCGACCCATAGCTGACTGCTAGCGTCAGGGCCAGCGACCTATAGCTGACTGCTAGCGTCAGGGCCAGCGACCCATAGCTGACTGCTAGCGTCAGGGCCAGCGACCCATAGCTGACTGCTAGCGTCAGGGCCAGCGACCCATAGCTGACTGCTAGCGTCAAAGCCAGCGACCCATAGCTGACTGCTAGCGTCAAGGCCAGCGACCCATAGCTGACTGCTAGCGTCAAGGCCAGCGACCCATAGCTGACTGCTAGCGTCAAGGCCAGCGACCCATAGCTGACTGCTAGCGTCAGGGCCAGCGACCTATAGCTGACTGCTAGCGTCAGGGCCAGCGACCCATAGCTGACTGCTAGCGTCAGGGCCAGCGACCCATAGCTGACTGCTAGCGTCAAGGCCAGCGACCCATAGCTGACTGCTAGCGTCAGGGCCAGCGACCCATAGCTGACTGCTAGCGTCAAGGCCAGCGACCCATAACTGACTGCTAGCGTCAAGGCCAGCGAACCAGAGCTGCCAAGACCCTTCTACACCTCCACGCGGTGATCCTGGATAACAGGCTGCAGCAGGGCAGACTGGCTAAGGAGAAGGGATCGAAGAGGGAATGCTAACCCGGTACTCAAAAAATGCTTGCTGAAGTCGGATGTGTTGGACCGAAAGGTGCAAATATCGCAGTCAAGCTGTAAACTACGACACAACGCATTCCGTTCTCTGGACTGCATTCTGCTACTTAAGCCCTTTCAGTGTTTGGTAGTGGGAGATTGAGAATGAACGAAGCCAAGCCAACCATGAAGTCTATAACGTGATCATCGCCTTTGGATCTAGAGGTCCATAGTTCAAATTCTAGACGGGCTGTATGATGTTTTTATTCTCATGTTCTGGTTAAAACCTGGTTTAAACTGTTATCGTACAATTCATTTGATTATAGCGGAATGACTCAGCAAAACAAACAAAAATAAATAAATAGAAAATACATCAAACACATAATGCACTATTCTGGTAGAAGACGAAGGGGCTGGCTCGTGTGGGAAAGATTGACTGGGGCGTGGGAAAGAGATCGGGTTGGAGTAAGGGGGGGGGGGGGGGGGGTGGGCAGGGGAAGCGTGCAATGAAAGAGAACATTTAATTACTAATCAGCTGTTTTTTGTTTCATTTCACAGGCAGGCAGACGTTCTGTCTCTGTCTGGCTCTAGGCTCCAGACGTTCTGTCTGTGTCTTGCTCTAGGCTCCAGACGTTCTGTCTGTGTCTGGCTCTAGGCTCCAGACGTTCTGTCTCTGTCTGGCTCTAGGCTCCAGACGTTCTGTCTCTGTCTGGCTCTAGGCTCCAGAGGTTCTGTCTGTGTCTTGCTCTAGGCTCCAGACGTTCTGTCTGTGTCTTGCTCTAGGCTCCAGACGTTCTGTCTCTGTCTGGCTCTAGGCTCCAGACGTTCTGTCTCTGTCTGGCTCTAGGCTCCAGACGTTCTGTCTGTGTCTTGCTCTAGGCTCCAGACGTTCTGTCTGTGTCTGGCTCTAGGCTCCAGACGTTCTGTCTCTGTCTGGCTCTAGGCTCCAGACGTTCTGTCTCTGTCTGGCTCTAGGCTCCAGAGGTTCTGTCTGTGTCTTGCTCTAGGCTCCAGACGTTCTGTCTCTGTCTGGCTCTAGGCTCCAGACGTTCTGTCTCTGTCTGGCTCTAGGCTCCAGACGTTCTGTCTCTGTCTGGCTCTAGGCTCCAGACGTTCTGTCTCTGTCTGGCTCTAGGCTCCAGACGTTCTGTCTCTGTCTGGCTCTAGGCTCCAGACGTTCTGTCTGTGTCTTGCTCTAGGCTCCAGACGTTCTGTCTGTGTCTGGCTCTAGGCTCCAGACGTTCTGTCTCTGTCTGGCTCTAGGCTCCAGACGTTCTGTCTCTGTCTGGCTCTAGGCTCCAGACGTTCTGTCTCTGTCTGGCTCTAGGCTCCAGACGTTCTGTCTCTGTCTGGCTCTAGGCTCCAGACGTTCTGTCTGTGTCTGGCTCTAGGCTCCAGACGTTCTGTCTGTGTCTGGCTCTAGGCTCTAGACGTTCTGTCTGTGTCTGGCTCTAGGCTCCAGACGTTCTGTCTGTGTCTTGCTCTAGGCTCCAGACGTTCTGTCTGTGTCTGGCTCTAGGCTCCAGACGTTCTGTCTGTGTCTGGCTCTAGGCTTCAGACATTCTGTCTGTGTCTGGCTCTAGGCTCCAGACGTTCTGTCTGTGTCTGGTTCTAGGCTCCAGTCGTTCTGTCTGTGTCTGGCTCTAGGCTCCAGACGTTCTGTCTGTGTCTGGCTCTAGGCTCCAGACGTTCTGTCTGTGTCTGGCTCTAGGCTCCAGATGTTCTGTCTGTGTCTGGCTCTAGGCTCCAGACGTTCTGTCTGTGTCTGGCTGTATGTGACCAGACGTTCTGTCCGTGTCTGGCTGTATGTGACCAGACGTTCTGTCCGTGTCTGGCTGTATTTGACCAGACGTATTGTCTGGGTCTGGCTCTATGTATATAGTATAATAACAAGGAGGAATAGCTTACATACTTGGCTTGAACAAAAACATGAATGAAACATGAGTGACATGGTAAAGGCCCACATCACGGACACATGTTTAGCCAGTCACGGACACATGTTTAGCCAGTCACGGACACATGTTTAGCCAGTCACGGACACATGTTTAGCCAGTCACGGACACATGTTTAGCCAGTCACGGACACATGTTTAGCCAGTCACGGACACATGTTTAGCCAGTCACGGACACATGTTTAGCCTGTCACGGACACATGTTTAGCCTGTCTTATTATTATTTAGAATGAGCCGAGAAACCTGAGATTAGCTTCAAGCTGTATCACCAGTTCTGGTTCTGTTATAGGGTCAGTGGCCAAGTTGACTCTCCTATGACAGCGGTGCAGGCCCTTGCCTTTCTTCTCTTCTCTGCCAAAGTCGCCAGCGGACGGTTCTGCCTCGTCTGGGCTGTCATCATCCTGCGGCAACAGACAGTGGGAATGATGGCGGGAACTGGTCACATGAGGAGACCATGTCGGCATCAAGGATCAGGATGATTGTCAAGGATGATGATGATGATTGTCAAGGATGATTTTCTTCAGGCTATAAATAACCTTATGATTTTGTGCGGACGATTGTTGAAAAGGATGTGAATCTCAGTGTGAAGGAGGGGTTGTTGTTGTTGTTGTTGTTTTTGTTGTTGTTGTTATTGTTCCTGCTGCAACTGTTGTTGTTGTTGTTGTTGTTGCTGCTGCTGCTGTTGTTGTTGTTGTTGTTGTTGTTGTTGTTGCTGCTGTTGTTGTTGTTGTTGTTCCTGCTGCAACTGTTGTTGTTGTTGTTGTTGTTGTTGTTGCTGCTGCTGCTGCTGTTGTTGTTGTTGTTGTTGTTGTTGCTGCTGCTGCTGTTGTTGTTGTTGTTGTTGTTGTTGCTGCTGCTGCTGTTGTTGTTGTTGTTGTTGTTGTTGTTGTTGCTGCTGTTGTTGTTGTTGTTGTTCCTGCTGCAACTGTTGTTGTTGTTGTTGTTGTTGTTGCTGCTGCTGCTGTTGTTGTTGTTGTTGTTGCTGCTGCTGTTGTTGTTGTTGTTGCTGCTGCTGTTGTTATTGTTGTTGTTGTTGCTGCTGCTGCTGCTGTTGTTGATGTTGTTGTTGTTGTTGTTGCTGCTGCTGCTGCTGTTGTTGTTGTTGTTGTTGTTGTTGTTGTTGTTGTTGTTGCTGCTGCTGCTGCTGTTGTTTGAAAATGCCCACAATGAGTGGGTTACTCTTGTGTGCATTCTGAAAAGGACGTTAAGTGGTGGGTTGCGGTAGCTTTCCTCACTTCCCGAGCGTGCGGATGAAGGTGCACCGGGATCATCCAGGCGGTTGTGCTATGCTTGGCTTCATCTGCGTGTCGCTCGCTACTACTGGAATCCCGTCGAACCTCATCTTGTTAGCCAGACTGTTGTCCTCGTTTCCAGGACGACCAACGAGGAGGTCAGGTGAGGGTCTATGTTTCCCCTGACCCTGGCTAACATTGTCTGATTAATGTGTTTTGCCTGACCAGACGTTAGCCTCATCGTCCTAGGAGGGGTTGTGGGTACTAGAGTGTGAAGGAGGGGTTGTGAGTACTAGAGTGTGAAGGAGGGGTTGTGGGTACTAGAGTGTGAAGGAGGGGTTGTGGGTACTTGAGTGTGAAGGAGGGGTTGTGGGGAGTAGAGTGTGAAGAAGAGGTTGTGGGGAGTAGAGTGTGAAGGAGGGGTTGTGAGTACTAGAATGTGAAAGAGGGGTTGTGAGTACTAGAGTGTGAAGGAGGGATTGTGGGTACTAGAGTGTGAAGGAGGGGTTGTGGGGAGTAGAGTGTGAAGAAGAGGTTGTGGGGAGTAGAGTGTGAATGAGGGGTTGTGAGTACTAGAGTGTGAAGTGGGATTGTGGGTAGTAGAGTATGAAGGAGGGGTTGTGGGTAGTAGAGTGAAGGAGGGGTTGTGGGGAGTAGAGTGTGAAGGAGGGGTTGTGGGGAGTAGAGTGGGAAGGAGGGGTTGTGGGGAGTAGAGTGTGAAGTGGGATTGTGGGTAGTAGAGTATGAAGGAGGGGTTGTGGGTAGTAGAGTGTGAAGTGGGATTGTGGCTAGTAGAGTATGAAGGAGGGGTTGTGGGTAGTAGAGTGAAGGAGGGGTTGTGGGGAGTAGAGTGTGAAGGAGGGGTTGTGGGGAGTAGAGTGGGAAGGAGGGGTTGTGGGGAGTAGAGTGTGAAGGAGGGGTTGTGGGGAGTAGAGTGTGAAGGAGGGGTTGAATGGAGTACAGTGTGTAGGAGGGGTTGTGTGGAGTAGAGTGTGAAGGAGGGATTGGGGGGATTAGAGTGTGGAGGAGGGATTGTGGGGAGTAGAGTGTGAAGGAGGGATTGGGGGGATTAGAGTGTGGAGGAGGGATTGTGGGGAGTAGGGTGTGAAGGAGAGATTTGTGGAGAAGAGTGTGGAGGAACCTGTGAAAGAGGGAATGAAGTCGCACATAAAAGAGTGTGGAGAAATGTGCAGATACTATTTTAAATGCTCAAACGAACATTATATTTTTCTATTATCGCCATTTTTAAAGTTTGTTTTTGACAAATAATCTTATTTTTCTTTTGTTACCGAGCTGTGGTGTTTCTGTCAAGAGCTGTTAAGCTATTATCAAGTGTCGTCATTTAAACAGGTGTATGCTATCCATACTTCTGTGTAGCTTCCTGTTTCTAGCGTTATTCATCAGCTCTGTTGTCCCGGTTTGACATCATTTCATAGGAGATACCGTGGAAGGTCAGCCATTTCGATATTCGCTTTCATTATTTGTCTAGTCTTTTGTCTCTGGCGAAGACAGTCCTGTGGAATTTTGTAGTTGTGTAACAGAGTTACAAGGGTTCAACGAGCCAACGTCAGGGAAGCCCTGAAAATACCATTCCTGGTACTCACGCCATAACTTGATAACCCTGCCCGAGAGATAGGGTTCATTGAATGGGTCATTGATCTGGGGTAGTTGTCTCGCCGCAGCGACTCAATTTCAACCAGTGTTCGTAAAGCGATCTCAGTCCCGCCAGGCGGAGCGATAGCGCGGGCTTGCGGAAAACGCTCGACTGCCTTTCCCCGTAGAGCGAATTGGGTGCGGTTTGTTGTAGCGGCTCCTCCACCGAGGTGCGCTCGTCTGGTCCGTATCAGGAAACGTGGTCCGTCCGTGGTGATTTATCTAAGGCTTATAGCAGAGCTCGACAGTACGTCTCGCTGGTGGTCCGACTCTCGCAAAGAGCTTGTGACCGGAAAATGGAAAGCAGGAATCGTGCCTCGAGGCCCTGCGTTCTCCTACGGAGAAGGGCAGGCCGGCAGGCCAAATTGTCTCTAGTCCCAGTGAAATTCATCGCCGAGGTCGTTGGGATCCGTTCTGCACAGAGCGCTGCCATCCCTCCTCGAGCGGTCGGTCGGTCGTCTGGTGCGTGTGGGAGGCCCCTGTCAGGCGGTCCTAGGTTGACGGAGTGAGGGACGGGTGGAACAACCGTCCGTCCGTCCCGTCAGTCGGTCCCTGCGGCCGTCCCAGTGAGGCTTTTTACAGACCCTTCCTCCGCCGACCGGTGTGTGCTGTACGTACGTCTCAGACAGATATCTGGTTGATCCTGCCAGTAGTCATATGCTTGTCTCAAAGATTAAGCCATGCATGTCTGAGTTCACACTGTCTCACGGTGAAACCGCGAATGGCTCATTAAATCAGTCGAGGTTCCTTAGATGACACGATCCTACTTGGATAACTGTGGCAATTCTAGAGCTAATACATGCTTACCAAGCTCCGACCCTCGCGGAAAGAGCGCTTTTATTAGTTCAAAACCAATCGTCGTTTCCCCTCGCGGGGTTGCGGCGTCCCCACTGGTGACTCTGGATAACTTTGTGCTGATCGCATGGCCTCATGTGCCGGCATCTTTCAAATGTCTGCCCTATCAAATGTCGATGGTACGTGACATGCCTACCATGTTTGTAACGGGTAACGGGGAATCAGGGTTCGATTCCGGAGAGGGAGCATGAGAAACGGCTACCACATCCAAGGAAGGCAGCAGGCGCGTAACTTACCCACTCCCGGCACGGGGAGGTAGTGACGAAAAATAACAATACGGGACTCTTTCGAGGCCCCGTAATTGGAATGAGTACACTTTAAACCCTTTAACGAGGATCTATTGGAGGGCAAGTCTGGTGCCAGCAGCCGCGGTAATTCCAGCTCCAATAGCGTATATTAAAGTTGTTGCAGTTAAAAAGCTCGTAGTTGGATCTCAGGCGCAGGCGGGCGGTCCGGCTCGCGCCGGTTCACTGCCCGTTGTCTCCTGCCCTACCGTCTGCCGGCTCTCTCCCACGGGTGCTCTTCGCTGAGCGTCCTGGGTGGCCGGCGCGTTTACTTTGAAAAAATTAGAGTGTTCAAAGCAGGCATCGGCTGCCTGAATAATGGTGCATGGAATAATGGAATAGGACCTCGGTTCTATTTTGTTGGTTTTCGGAACTGGAGGTAATGATTAACAGGGACAAACGGGGGCATTCGTATTGCGGCGTTAGAGGTGAAATTCTTGGATCGCCGCAAGACGAGCTACTGCGAAAGCATTTGTCAAGAATGTTTTCATTAATCAAGAACGAAAGTCAGAGACGCGAAGACGATCAGATACCGTCGTAGTTCTGACCATAAACGATGCCGACTAGCGATCCGCAGGAGTTGCTTCGATGACTCTGCGGGCAGCTTCCGGGAAACCAAAGTGTTTGGGTTCCGGGGGAAGTATGGTTGCAAAGCTGAAACTTAAAGGAATTGACGGAAGGGCACCACCAGGAGTGGAGCCTGCGGCTTAATTTGACTCAACACGGCCAACACTGAAATGATTGACATGCCGAGACCACTTTTCTGGGGTCAAATATGGAACTGGTGCTGGATGTAGACCCTCAGAAATCTGGGGTTATGCCCCCTGTGGCTCGGTTCGTCTGCATCCAGTGCTCTGACAAAGGAATTGACGGAAGAGCACTATCAGGAGTGGAGCCTGAGGCTTAAATTAACTTAACACGCCAATACTGTAGAATGACTGTCAAAAAGAGAGCACCTTCGTGGGGTTTAATAGTGAACATGTGCTGGTATTAGACCCACGGAAGACAGTTCAGTCCCCAAACCCCAAAATGAAAGAGCGCCTGCTACGGTAATCTGGTCTTCACCCTGCAGAAATCACAGGTTCCAGAAACTTGGCCATTGACAAACTAAAAGCCCTCTATTGATACGGTCTTGCTAATATTGAACGGGTGCTGGAAATAGACCCTCTGAAGACAGGTCAGTTTTACCCTACTAATGACAGGGCTTTGCTACGGTAATCCTGCTAAGCCCGAGAGGAGCCGCAGACATTTGGTTCACGTACTAGGCGGATAAGCCAACGGTGCGAGGTGAGGGATTACGGCCGAACGCCTCTAAGCCAAAAATCCCGCCCAAAAGCAGCCCAGCACGAATGCAAAGGGAGGCTTCGACATGGTGGGGACCTGGGGGCCACGCTCCAGCCCCGCCCGGTCAAGCCGCAGAATGAGGTCTCTGCCGTCCGCTGATAAAAGCGGGCGGGAAGCTGCTCGATATTCACCCCATACGGCGATGAGGTATGAAATCATTTGTAGAAGACTTAGTTCTCGGTCGGGTGCCCTAAGCAGTAGATCAGCTACCTCACTGCGAACTGCTGAGACTCAACCCTTGACCATGAGATATGTCCGCTCCATAGGTGGACAACATCTCCGTGCAAGACTAGGCTTGTCACCTGGTCAAATGCACTATTTCGAGAGGAATCACAGGTCGCTGACATTTGGTCCACGTGCTTGGCTGATAAGCTACCATCTGAGGGATTACGGCCGAACGCCTCTAAGCCAGAATCCCGCCCAAAATCTCAGCACCGCTGAGATGGGAGGCTACGACATGGCTGGGGCTTGTGTCCCGGCCCGATCGAGCCGCAGGAATGCACCTGGTAAAATGCACTCCATCCTCGCTCTTTGCATCTGTCTGCTATCAGTCATTCCAATGGACGCAGAAGAGATGCAGTCCAGCGGGCATTGCACCTCCTGTTCTATGGTGACAAGCTCCCGGGTGGCGGGGAATGTTAGGCGTACCATCACTGCAGATGAGCCGAGAAAATAAAGCGAGCAAAAAGATACCTCACTCATATGCATATGCTACGTTTCTAGCAGGACGTGACGATCCTGGGAAAAAGTCACACTGGACTGCCTCTCTTCCGGGATAGTACAAACTAGTACATAGTCCATCATATCATTGCCAAACGCTATAGACACGAGTAGGGAAGACTCGATAGTCCTGCAAGACAACTTCCCAAGAGAGACAACTCTGACCAAAAACAACTGCTGCCTTGCAGTTAGGCTGGGGACAGCCAAAGGCTAAGGAGGGCAACCCTACAGAAACGCCTGTTGAAATCGGATGCACTGAGCCACTGGCTAACAAATTAAATCAGTGCAACGTAAATATCGCTGTAAACAGCGTACGATGAAGAAGAAGAAGAAGAATGGGTCATTGTTCTGAATTCTTAAATAATACTCGTTTAAGACTGTCCAGCCAAAATGGTTTCCGATACCTTCCCTCAATTTCTACTGGGAATCCCACGACCGTTTAGGTCACATAGAAGGTTTAAAACAAAATAACATTTCTCTAGCCACATGCCAGTTCAAGGAAAGTTGAGGCAATGAAATGAAGACAAACGGAAGTCATTGGCCGAGGCGGGGAGTTTAGAATGTAAGCTGGAGGATGAGGGTTTTACGGGGAGATCAGAAAGGGCAGAGAAGAGAAGCCTACCGTGCAGTTATTAGGCAGGAGATAGATAAGAGCAGAAGCTAGGGTAGACTACAGAACATAGACAGTGAGTGACAAGAATATAGATATAGAAATAGAAGTCACCAAAGCAGACCAGCACTGAAATGGAACCAGAGATCACGCACGTGTAAGAATCTGTCTGTGTGTGATGTTCTGTTTGAGTCGTCGCTGACACCTGTCACACCTGACACCGACTTCCAAGTCCCTGACTGGCATTCGTCTGCATACTCGTCAGAAGGAGACGTGTTGCTTCAACACGAAGCTGTCGTCCTGGACAACATGTCGCAACACATGTGGTACCCTTGGCCTGATAACCACAGTAACAGAACCACTGTCGTCCTGGACAACATGTCGCACGTGTGGTACCCTTGGCCTGATAACCACAGTAACAGAACCACTGTCGTCCTGGACAACATGTCGCACGTGTGGTACCCTTGGCCTGATAACCACAGTAACAGAACCACTGCAGTCGCCGAGCTCCTGACAATAGACGACGAAGAAGAATAACCAGCAGATCTGATCACTGTAGACATCTTCCTGACGTTGAGACGAGACAATAGGCTCAGATGACATCTACGTTGTACAAGCTGAGAGATGGGACATAAGGCCACCAGACGAGCGAGGACAGAGAGATAGGACTGAGAACAATTAGAGATAGAATGGTATCAACTCAAGGGGATATAGACGGTGAATAGAAGAATTGTTAGACTTGACCACGTGATAGAAACCTAGTGTTATTTTAGTGCAAGAGAAAGATCTGTGCTAATTGCACGCAACTCTTGAGGGACATTTTGAGTTTTTGACATTCATTGTTTAGCTGTTGTTAAAAGAATTGTTAGTGGTTTAATTAAAGTGTGAGTTAAGGAGTGATAGTGGTAAGGAATAAAGTTAATAATAAGTGGTGATAGAGTGGGTCTGTAACATTAGATTCATCATTTAGTACCGTGGCTTAGGATAGCAATAACCTAACCTTGTAACAGTTGTGCCCATGTCAAACTGACCCCAACTTCTTCGTGATTATCTATCGATATGCGAGGTTTCAGTTAGACTGCAGCCCGTACGAATTGTGTACCTCAAGCATATGTTCAGTAATATGTACACATAGAGTAGATAATCTATTCGCGTAGTCTCAAGTGTACAGGCCTTATACTCAATAACAATATAATTAGGAGTGAACGTTGTTGATTCCCACAACGACCGCTTATCATTCAGGCAATTGAAGACTGCAGAACATTTGATTACAAGCACGGCAATCTGAGGCCGTGCCAGCGCTTGCAAGTCCCCTCTCTACTGTCACACTCTACCACACCTTGCGACACACACCTTGCGACACACATGTGTATGTGTCACAACACGGGTGTCTGCGTCACCGTATACGTTGTCTGGGTTGCTGAGTGGCTAGAACATTAGTGTCTCGTGGCAAGGGTACTAACTCCGCTCACTGGTCTGGACAGACTCCAATCTACCCAACTGTAATAGGGTAACTGACTTACAGTTAGAGAACACGAGGAAGGAAACTGATCACCACATCTCAGAAAAAGCTGAGACCTAGTCAAATGACGCCTCTAGTTCTTCCTCCCTGATGGCAGTGTATGCTGTGGGGGGACGGGCGGGGCACTATCTGAACTTTACCTGGCGGGTCAAATTGGTTGTGGCCTTTGCAAATCTTGGCACAACCTTGGTGGCGCCGGATACGGTGTTGACTTTGTTTTGTAGACCAGACAATTCTTCCATCAATCTGATGTTGTCCTCTCGGTCAAAGCTCAGGGACGCGTTGAATGAATACATTCGTAGAGCGTTTTTAATGACCTGGTTTGGTAGACAAATTCATTTTGTTCATAATAACTCCTGCCCATTCACACGCAAACACACACACACACACACACACACACACACACACACATATATATATATATATATATATATATATATATATATATATATATATATATATATATATATATAAATAAACACGCACACTTTTATGAGACACCCTGTGTATATTTTGAAGCTAAATTTGATAGGATTAACAACAAGATCAAATATAGTTTTACAGAAGAATACGGATCCTTGGAGGACAATTGAAAATCCAGATGAATTTGTCGGCAAGGAAACACCTAGATGGCGCTCTAAACTTAGCAGGCTTGTGGTCCTTGTGAATGGTGCACGACATTACATACAATACAAAGACATAATACAATTAAAATGATTCCTGAACGTCGTTCCCCTAGACCCTAGCATGCTGATGGTTGGTAGTGACAATAATTGCGATGAACGATTCCACACAAACAAGCACACACCTGGACCTCCATGTGGCGCTGGCGCTGGGTCAAGCTGAGATAATCCAAAACAGTTTCACCCATTTGTGTTTCTTCCTCTGTCCTTGGCTCTGAAAGAACGACAAAGCCGTATGGGTCATATCATCCGTCTGTGCAAGAGAACAAAGCATAGCATCACTTCTTCTTTGAACTTAACTTAACTTAGTCCCTCCTCTTCTGCCATGTGGTGTAAATGCTTCTACTGTGGGAAGTAGATGTTTATTTTCCTTGTGGCTTAATGTTCGTACATGATGGCATTGGCTGCTCCAGGGCCAACTCTTTACACGCCTCTTACGACATGCCAACCAGAGACATATACAGGCAGCTAAAAATAGAACTGGCTTTCCACAAAATAGGTCCTGTGCCAACCAGACAGCTACACAAAGAATAATAGTTGAACAAAGTGTGGAATAGAACTCATCACTTTGTATCAGATTTATGGGCTATGATAAAACATTTGACAGCTGAGACCGGGAATCACTCTGGTCGGGCATTTTGCAGCATCCCTGAAGTTCACACTTACATCATTAAGACAAGGTCAGAAAACATAAAGTGTACTGGGAGCTTTCAGGGAGCTTGGAGATAAGACCAGCAGCGAGACAGGATCTCTCTTATCACCATTTCTCTTTCTGCTGGCTAGGACTGGGTTATGATGGCAATAACATCAACCAACACAAATGGGCTATGACAAAACAACTTTAAAATCTCTGCCGATGACTTGGACTTTCAGTCTCCTAACTTGACGAGCTGAACTTTGCCGATGTCTTGGACTTTCAGTCTCCTAACTTGACAAGCTGAAATTTGCCGATGACTTGGACTTTCAGTCTCCTAACTGCAATGACGTGCACAATATAATATCATACTTGATGAAAGGTGAACAAAGGACATATTTTGAGAACAAATACAGGTAGCGACGATCAAAATGTGTTGGGAGAAGCACTCCTACAAGATGTGGGATCCTTCCTCCATTTTGGTAACTACGTAGACAAAGTTGGAGGTACGGATAGAGCTGGGAGAAGCACTCCTACAAGATGTGGAACCACTCCTCCATCTCGGTAGCTACGTAGACAAAGTCGGAGGTACGAATGAAAATAGCAGCATAAGAATACAAAAGGATAGAGAAGCGTGCATGGGAAACTTATGGAAATCAAAATGTAAAGTTAAATACAAAAATAAATAATCTGCAACTCCAATGTGAAGCTCATTCTATTGTGTGGCTCTCACACATGGAGGACAACCGAAACCAGAACCAAAAGGGTGGGTACAGAATTTTAAAAATAGTGACTTTCTAGAATACAGAGATTGAAATGGTTTGATAAGATCACTTAGGTGGAATTGGATGCACACACACGCACGCACACACACGCACGCACGCACGCACACACACACACACACACACACACACATATATATGGAAGATGAATCGAGGCGACGGTGCTGATATTGGGTAGGACACACATCAAGGAAACCAAGTGATAGCGTTACAAAACAGTCTCTGTTCTGGAATCCCCAAGACAAAAGAGATAAAAACAGATAAGAATGCAAATGGAGAAGATAGCTTGATGGAAACATAAAGTAAACAAAGAAGGTTTGGTCAGAGGGCACAGGGCAGGATGACAAAGATCTGTGCTCCACTGGGATCTGGAATGTTTTGATTGATTGATTGATTGACTAACATTGTGAATCTCGTCTCTGTTTGATTTTTTTCAGATGTATATCTTGTTAAGTATTGTCCGTCTTTGATCTTGTTTAAAATATATACATTGCAAAATATTGCCCACAATGCACATACAAATAAATATATGCCTTGTAAATATTGTTCAGGTTTGTATGTGTTTGTTTGTACGTGTTTGTTTGTACGTGTTTGTTTGTATGTGTTTGTTTGTTCCTGGTAGTAAGTAGCTCATTAAGATACTCGAGTACGATCAAACATACAGACCTTCCATCCACGTGGAGATCTTCTGCCGTCTGACGTCAGAGAAAAGGTCCAACTCTTTGACGTATAGGTCCCTATCTCTTTCGTAGTTCTCAAACAGGTTTGTGATCTTCTCCTAGAAATGATCAAACTCCCTATAATCGCCTGCCATGTCAATAAACCATTGTTTATCTCCGCAGAACCAGGAAGCATCCATTAGAGACCACAGAATGGGCATTAGAAACTAAAGACAGCTTGTTATCATTTATTATGGAAAGTAGGTGTCCTAAAGACAAAACAAACTCAGAACATGGGACCACGAGCACACAGACGGTTGATAATCACTGGTCTAGACAAACAAACTCAGAACATGGGGCCACGAGCACACAGACGGTTGAGAATCACCGTACTTAACTATTTCATGTCCTGATCATGCAGGATCGCTTTAGCTGAGTAGTTATCTTAAGAGTTGACTGACTCACAACATAGACGTAAGACGTTGACTGACTCACAACATAGACCGTAAGACGTTAGCTGACTCACAACATAGACTGTAAGATGTTACACTTCAATCACAGAATACACTAAAACTATTGTTAACCATTGAGACAAAATAATTTCATTTATTTAAATGAATAATTGTTACATAATTTTAACAAACAAAAAAGAACTTCTAAACTAAATAATAATATCATATACTAAACTAACACAAAAGATACAAGTGTTTGAGACGTGCTCCTTTGGTGCCCGTGTTACACCTGTATCGAACAATTTCGTTCTCTAAGGGCTCATGTGATGCACCGCTCTTTCAAAATTCACATCCCTTTGGGATTGCAGTCCCTAGGATTCACAGAACCCTTAATTGTAATCACTGGGAACGCAGTTCCTAGGATTAGCTGAATCCTTAATCGAACCGAGCACACATACTTTGCGGATCGCAGTCCCTAGGATTTGCTGAATCCTTAATCGTGCCACTTGATTGTAGAAGGGCCACCATTCTTCTAACAGACACCAAATGGAATGGTCCTTGAAGAACAGGCAGACTCCCTTCTAGATAAAATCATTTCGTACCGAGACAAATCGTCTCACTCAATGTGATAAGATCTTTATCTCATATTGTTTACAGGGTGTCCACCAGTCGCACCAATGAGGACAAGTTCAGGGCTTTAGATGTTTGATGAGATAACTACCCCATAAATGCTCTCGCTCTTCAATCTCCTTATTCTATCTCTATAGTCTTTTATAGACTCAATGAAACAAACATGTCTGTGCGGCGGTCCTCCCCAGTTGGCTGGTTAGCCATCACTCTAATTTTGTCCTACCCAATCTAGAATCCTATTGGCTGCAATATCTATAGCACATTGCCATTTTAAATATGACAGCCTACTACGTGCGTTCATATTGTCAATTTAACCCCTACCACTTAGGTCTGATACCAGAATTGGTCAAACTGGTACCCACTCACTTAAACTAGCCACGTTTTTCAGTTGCACTAAATTCTCACCTTACGTTTCAGTCCACGCGGTGATCGAGGTTTGACCTGCGCCCCGTTAACTACTATTCAGGCAAATTTTGATTCTTAGCGAACACAGTCGCCAGTCCAATCTCCCCTGCCCTGTATGACTGGAACTGGCACAACTGGTCTAGACCAACAAACTCAGAACAGGAGGCCACGAGCACGCAATCACTGGTCTAGACCAACAAACTCAGAACAGGAGGCCACGAGCACGCAATCACTGGTCTAGACAACAAACTCAGAACAGGAGGCCACGAGCACGCAATCACTGGTCTAGACAACAAACTCAGAACAGGAGGCCACGAGCACGCAATTACTGATCTAGACTAACAACCTCAGAACAGGAGGCCACGAGCACGCAATCATTGGTCTAGACCAACAAACTCAGAACAGGAGGCCACGAGCACGCAATCATTGGTCTAGACCAACAAACTCAGAACAGGAGGCCACGAGCACGCAATCACTGGTCTAGACAACAAATTGTTCTCAGTAGATTAAAATGGACAATCTTAGCTAACTTTAGTACAGTTAATATTGAAATGGTTATTCTTTGCTAACTTTGGTATGGCTAACATTAAAATGGTTACTCTTTGCTAACATTAAAATGGTTATTAACTTAACCTTAACGTCTTTATACTGGTTTAGAAGACCCTGCAGAGTCTGTATACAACCAGTTTCATTTACATCACCTTGCTCTAAAAGCTATGCGCATCCAAATTATTCTTAAATACATTAACTGTCCCTACCTCCACTACCTCCCCTAGCACTGCATTCCAAGCATTCCCCACTCTCGGACTAAAAAAAATAATTTCCTAATATCTAATCTGGACCTTGCTAACAAATTGTTATGCTTTGCTAATATTAAAAACATTATTCTTTGCTAACATTACAATTTTCATTTTTGGTTAAATATGTTATGGCTAATATTAAAATGGCTATTCCTGTGTCGAGACGTCTAACATAGCAATGGTTGAATGAGCATTTGGAAGAATGGATGGATTGTTGGATGGATGCAGTCTAGGTGTGTGAATGGTCTGACTGGGGAATGGATGGATAAATGAAGCGATAGATAAATGAATGCACGTATGTGTGAATGCATGGATGTTTGAATGAATGAATAGAGGGGGGTGGGGGGTGGGGGGGGGGAAGATGTATTGAGAGGTGAATTGATGGATGAATGGATGAAAGGATGAATCAATGGATGAATGTATTGATAAATAGATGGATGCATGGATGAGTGGTAAAACGAGGGACTAAGTTAATAAACCGCCATATATTGACCTACCATTTCCTTAAATATGTCCCTGTCGATACTGCATGACGTCATGTTGGCCACCCTGATCAGCTCGATGGATCTCTTCAGGCGCTCCTCTGCATCATCTGTGGACGGGCGATAAGTAGGTCAAGCCCTTGGACTTAATAATGTGCAGTAGGACTATAACAATTAAATCTGTCTGAGCGAGGACAGGCTGAGTGGGTCTAGGGAGGGCAGGCTGGGTGGGTCTAGGGAGGGCAGGCTGGGTGGGTGGGTCTAGGGAGGGCCGGCTGGGTGGGTCTAGGGAGGGCAGGCTAGGTGGGTGGGTCTAGAGAGGGCAGGCTGGGTGGGTCTAGGGAGGACAGGCTGGGTGGGTCTAGGGAGGGCAGGCTGGGTGGGTGAGTCTAGGGAGGGCAGGCTGGGTGGGTGGGTCTAGGGAGGACAGGCTGGGTGGGTGGGTCTAGGGAGGACAGGCTGGGTGGGTCTAGGGAGGGCAGGCTGGGTGGGTCTAGAGAGGACAGGCTGGGTGGGTGGGTCTAGGGAGGGCAGGCTGGGTGGGTCTAGGGAGGACAGGCTGGGTGGGTGGGTCTAGGGAGGACAGGCTGGGTCGGTCTAGGGATGGCAGGCTGGGTGGGTGGGTCTAGGGAGGGCAGGCTGGGTGGGTCTAAGGGAGGACAGGCTGGGTGGGTGGGTCTAGGGAGGACAGGCTGGGTGGGTCTAGGGAGGACAGGCTGGGTGGGTGGGTCTAGGGAGGACAGGCTGGGTGTCTCTAGGGAGGGCAGGCTAGGTGGGTCTAGGGAGAGCAGGCTGGGTGGGTCTAGGGATGGCAGGCTGGGTGGGTCTAAGGAGGGCAGGCTAGGTGGGTCTATGGAGAGCAGGCTGGGTGGGTCTAGGGAGGACATGCTGGGTGGGTCTAGGGAGGATAGGCTGGGTGGGTCTAGGGAGGACAGGCTGGGTGGGTCTAGGGAGGACAGGATGGGTGGGTCTAGGGAGGACAGGCTGGGTGGGTGGGTCTAGGGAGGGCAGGCTGGGTGGGTCTAGGGAGGGCAGGCTGGGTGGGTGGGTCTAGGGAGTACAGGCTGGGTGGGTCTAGGAAGGGCAGGCTGGGTGGGTCTAGGAAGGGCAGGCTGGGTTGGTGGGTCTAGGGAGGACAGGCTGGGTGGGTCTAGGGAGGACAGGCTGGGTGGGTGGGTCTAGGGAGGACAGGCTGGGTGGGTCTAATGAGGGCAGGCTGGGTGGGTGGGTCTAAAGAGGGCAGGCTGGGTGGGTCTAGGGAGGACAGGCTGGGTGGGTGGGTCTAGGGAGGACAGGCTGGGTGGGTCTAGGGAGGGCAGGCTAGGTGGGTCTAGGGAGAGCAGGCTGGGTGGGTCTAGGGATGGCAGGCTGGGTGGGTCTAGGGAGGGCAGGCTAGGTGGGTCTAGGGAGAGCAGGCTGGGTGGGTCTAGGGAGGGCAGACTGGGTGGGTCTAGGGAGGACAGGCTGGGTGGGTCTAGGGAGGACAGGCTGGGTGGGTCTAGGGAGGACAGGCTGGGTGGGTCTAGAGAGGACAGGCTGGGTGGGTCTAGGGAGGACAGGCTGGGTGGGTGGGTCTAGGGAGGGCAGGCTGGGTGGGTCTAGGGAGGAGAGGCTGGGTGGGTGGGTCTAGGGAAAGCAGGCTGGGTGGGTGGGTCTAGGGCGGACAGGCTGGGTGGGTCTAGGGAGGACAAGCTGGGTGGGTCTAGGGAGGGCAGGCTGGGTGGGTGGGTCTATGGAGGACAGGCTGGGTGGGTCTAGAGAGGACAGGCTGGGTGGGTGGGTCTAGGGAGGACAGGCTTGGTGGGTGGGTCTAGGGAGGACAGGCTGGGTGGGTCTAGGGAGGGCAAGCTGGGTGGGTCTAGGGAGGAAAGGCTGGGTGGGTCTAGGGAGGACAGGCTGGGTGGGTGGGTCTAGGGAGGACAGGCTGGGTGGGTCTAGGGAGGGCAAGCTGGGTGGGTGGGTCTATGGAGGACAGGCTGGGTGGGTCTAGAGAGGACAGGCTGGGTGGGTGGGTCTAGGGAGGACAGGCTGGGTGGGTGGGTCTAGGGAGGACAGGCTGGGTGGGTCTAGGGAGGGCAGGCTGGGTGGGTCTAGGGAGGACAGGCTGGGTGGGTCTAGGGAGGACAGGCTGGGTGGGTGGGTCTAGGGACGGCAGGCTAGGTGGGTCTAGGGAGGGCAGGCTGGGTGGGTCTAGGGAGGACAGGCTGGGTGGGTGGGTCTAGGGAGGACAGGCTGGGTGGGTCTAGGGAGGACAGGCTGGGTGGGTCTAGGGAGGGCAGGCTAGGTGGGTGGGTCTATGGAGGACAAGCTGGGTGGGTCTAGGGAGGAGAGGCTGGGTGGGTGGGTCTAGGGAAAGCAGGCTGGGTGGGTGGGTCTAGGGAGGACAGGCTGGGTGGGTCTAGGGAGGGCAGGCAGGGTGGGTCTAGGGAGGGCAGGCTGGGTGGGTGGGTCTAGGGAGGGCAGGCTGGGTGGGTCTAGGGAGGGCAGGCTGGGTGGGTCTAGGGAGGACAGGCTAGGTGGGTCTAGGGAGGGTAGGCTGGGGGTGGGTCTAGGGAGGGCAGGCTGGGTGGGTCTAGGGAGGACAGGCTGGGTGGGTGGGTCTAGGGAGGGCAGGCTGGGTGGGTCTAGGGAGGGCAGGCTGGGTGGGTCTAGGGAGGGCAGGCTGGGTGGGTCTAGGGAGGGCAGGCTGGGTGGGTCTAGGGAGGGCAGGCTGGGTGGGTCTAGGGAGGGCAGGCTGGGTGGGTGGGTCTAGGGAGGGCAGGCTGGGCGGGTCTAGGGAGGGCAAGCTAGGTGGGTCTAGGGAGGACAGGCTAGGTGGGTCTAGGGAGGGCAGGCTGGGTGGGTGGGTCTAGGGAGGGCAGGCTGGGTGGGTCTAGGGAGGGCAGGCTGGGTGGGTCTAGGGAGGGCAGGCTGGGTGGGTGGGTCTAGGGAGGGCAGGCTGGGTGGGTCTAGGGAGGGCAGGCTGGGTGGGTCTAGGGAGGACAGGCTAGGTGGGTCTAGGGAGGGTAGGCTGGGGGTGGGTCTAGGGAGGGCAGGCTGTGTGGGTCTAGGGAGGACAGGCTGGGTGGGTGGGTCTAGGTAGGGCAGGCTGGGTGGGTCTAGGGAGGGCAGGCTGGGTGGGTCTAGGGAGGGCAGGCTGGGTGGGTCTAGGGAGGGCAGGCTGGGTGGGTCTAGGGAGGGCAGGCTGGGTGGGTCTAGGGAGGGCAGGCTGGGTGGGTGGGTCTGGGGAGGGCTGGCTGGGCGGGTCTAGGGAGGGCAGGCTAGGTGGGTCTAGGGAGGACAGGCTGGGTGGGTGGGTCTAGGGAGGGCAGGCTGGGTGGGTCTAGGGAGGGCAGGCTGGGTGGGTCTAGGGAGGACAGGCTAGGTGGGTCTAGGGAGGGTAGGCTGGGGGTGGGTCTAGGGAGGGCAGGCTGTGTGGGTCTAGGGAGGACAGGCTGGGTGGGTGGGTCTAGGGAGGGCAGGCTGGGTGGGTCTAGGGAGGGCAGGCTGGGTGGGTCTAGGGAGGGCAGGCTGGGTGGGTCTAGGGAGGGCAGGCTGGGTGGGTCTAGGGAGGGCAGGCTGGGTGGGTCTAGGGAGGGCAGGCTGGGTGGGTGGGTCTGGGGAGGGCTGGCTGGGCGGGTCTAGGGAGGGCAGGCTAGGTGGGTCTAGGGAGGACAGGCTGGGTGGGTGGGTCTAGGGAGGGCAGGCTGGGTGGGTCTAGGGAGGACAGGCTGTGTGGGTCCAGGGAGGAGGATCTAGGGAGGGCAGGCTGGGTGGGTCTAGGGAGGGCAGGCTAGGTGGGTCTAGGGAGGGGAGGCTGGGTGGGTGGGTCTAGGGAGGACAGGCTGGGTGGGTGGGTCTAGGGAGGACAGGCTGGGTGGGTGGGTCTAGGGAGGGCAGGCTGGGTGGGTGGGTCTAGGGAGGGCAGGCTGGGTGGGTCTAGGGAGGGCAGGCTGGGTGGATCTAGGGAGGGCAGGCTGGGTGGGTCTATGGAGGACAGGCTGGGTGGGTGGGTCTAGGGAGGGCAGGCTGGGTGGGTCTAGGGAGGGCAGGCTGGGTGGGTGGGTCTAGGGAGGGCAGGCTAGGTGGGTCTAGGGAGGGCAGGCTGTGTGGGTGGGTCTAGGGAGGGCAGGCTGGGTGGGTCTAGGGATGTGTGAGGACAGGCTCAATGGACCAAGAGACACACGGGGACAAACCTATGCTCGCACAAACAGTGTTGGACCTACACTTCAACAAACAGTCTTGGACCTATGCTTCCATAAACAGTGTTGTACCTACACTTCAACAAACAGTCTTGGACCTATGCTTCTACAAACAGTGTTGGACCTATGCCTCCACAAACAGTGCTGGACATATGCTTCCACAAACAGTGTTGGACCTACACTTCAACAAACAGTCTTGGACCTATGCTTCCATAAACAGGGTTGGACCTACACTTCAACAAACAGTCTTGGACCTATGCTTCCACAAACAGTGTTGGACCTATGCCCCCACAAACAGTGTTGGACCTATGCTTCCACAAACAGTGGTGGACCTATGCTTCCACAAACAGTGTTGGACCTATGCTTCCACATACAGTGGTGGACCTATGCTTCCACAAACAGTCTTTGACATATGCTTCCACAAACAGTGTTGGACCTATGCCTCCACAAACAGTGGTGGACCTATGCTTCCACAAACAGTGCTGGACCTATGCTTCCACAAACAGTGTTGGACCTACACTTCAACAAACTGTCTTGGACCTATGCTTCCATAAACAGTGTTGGACCTACACTTCAACAAACAGTGCTGGACCTATGCCTCCACAAAGAGTGTTGGACCTATGCCTCCACAAACAGTGCTGGACCTATGCCTCTACAAACAGTGCTGGACCTATGCCTCCACAAACAGTGCTGGACCTATGCCTCTACAAACAGTGGTGGACCCATGCCTCCACAAACAGTGCTGAACCTATGCTTCCACAAACAGTGGTGGACTTATGCTTCCACAAACAGTGGTGGACCTACACTTCCACAAACAGCGCTGGACCTACACGTCTACAAACAGTGCTGGACCTATGCTTCTACAAACAGTGCTCGACCTACACTTCCACAAACAGTGCTGGACCTGGAAATGAAATTATTTAACCTCTGAAGCACTTGGCACTTTCCTCGCTCGTGTTCTTCTCCAAACTGGTAAAAGACTCGTCTAATTTCCGGACAAGAGCGTTATACGCCATGCGACAGTTGAGTTCGTGGCCTTTCTCGATAAGGGTGTCTGAAACAGAAGGTGTTTACATGATAACAAAAGTCCATCCAACTCTCTTCTCTGATCAGTTGCATGTCTTGTGATGCATGGTATAACAAAACTTCCCTTGGATTTTCAAATATTTGTGAGAATTTGAAATCAATGTATAACAAACTGAAACAAAACATGAACAAAGATTAAACTAACCAAAAAAACGTTTGTGGACAAACAAAAAAGGACATTTCACACAAATGTTGTGACATGAAAGTCATAAATCATGAAATCAATGTTTGATGATAAACAGAGAACAAATCTACCACGAGTGAGATATTATTATTTGAGGAATAAACTGTATGGCGACAAGAGAAACCAGAGACTGCCACGTTTATGAGGTAAACAGTTCTGATTATCTTCTTCTTCCTCTTCTATTTCTACCTTCTTCCACTTCTACAACATCTTCATCTTCTTCATCATCTTCTTCATCATCTTCTTCTAAGGCGAGTATCCTGAAAAGGATGTTGTGTTGTAACAGCGGAAGTTTAAAGTGATGCTGCAAAAGTTTAGCCTTTCGGTCCAGCACATCCGATTCCAGATATCTTTTTTTTAGTACCGGGTTTGCCTTTCAATTGGAATCCTGTTCTCTTAGTCCAACTACACTTGAACATCCTGTTCTCTTAGTCCAACTACACTTGAACATCATGTTCTCTTAGTCCAACTACACTTGAACATCCTGTTCTCTTAGTCCAACTACACTTGAACATCCTGTTCTCTTAGTCCAACTACACTTGAACATCCTGTTCTCTTAGTCCAACTACACTTGAACATCCTGTTCTCTTAGTCCAACTACACTTGAACATCATGTTCTCTTAGTCCAACTACACTTGAACATCCTGTTCTCTTAGTCCCACTACACTTGAACATCCTGTTCTCCAGGGCAACCGCTTGGAAGCAGATTAGGGCCTTAGTCATCTCTGCTCGCTGACCCTGACGCAGCAAACAGTCAGCTCTGAGTCGTTTGATGATGTCAGCTCATCCCCTGTGCTCCATCTTCGGGCTAGGTGTTGGGTTGTCTAAGACCGAGCGATGACGAAGGAGGAGGTGCACATTGAGCAAAAGATAAGGGAAGATGTTGTTGTTGGTGTTGTTGTTGGTGTTATTGTTGGTGATGTTGGTGTTGTTGTTGGTGTTGTTGGTGTTGTTGGTGTTGTTGTTGGTGTTGTTGTTGGTGTTATTGTTGGTGATGTTGGTGTTGTTGTTGGTGTTATTGTTGGTGTTGTTGGTGTTGTTGTTGGTGTTGTTGTTGGTGTTATTGTTGGTGATGTTGGTGTTGTTGTTGGTGTTGTTGGTGTTGTTGGTGTTGTTGTTGGTGTTGTTGGTGGTGTTATTGTTGGTGATGTTGGTGTTGTTGTTGGTGTTATTGTTGGTGTTGTTGGTGTTGTTGTTGGTGTTGTTGTTGGTGTTATTGTTGGTGATGTTGGTGTTGTTGTTGGTGTTGTTGTTGGTGTTGTTGTTGGTGTTGTTGGTGTTATTGTTGGTGTTGTTGGTGTTGTTGTTGTTGGTGTTGTTGGTGTTGTTGTTGGTGTTGTTGGTGTTGTTGGTGTTGTTGTTGGTGTTGTTGGTGTTGTTGTTGTTGGTGTTGTTGTTGGTGTTGTTGTTGTTGTTGGTGTTGTTGTTGGTGATGTTGTTGGTGTTGTTGTTGGTGTTGTTGGTGTTGTTGGTGGTGTTATTGTTGGTGTTGTTGGTGTTGTTGGTGGTGTTATTGTTGGTGTTGTTGTTGGTGTTGTTGTTGGTGTTGTTGGTGTTGTTGTTGGTGTTGTTGTTGGTGTTGTTGTTGGTGTTGTTGTTGGTGTTGTTGGTGTTGTTGTTGGTGTTGTTGGTGTTGTTGGTGTTGTTGTTGGTGTTGTTGGTGTTGTTGTTGGTGTTGTTGGTGTTGTTGTTCTTGGTGTTGTTGTTGGTGTTGTTATTGTTGGTGTTGTTGTTGTTGGTGTTGTTGTTGTTGTTGGTGTTGTTGTTGTTGGTGTTGTTGTTGTTGGTGTTGTTGTTGTTGGTGTTGTTGGTGTTGTTGTTGGTGTTGTTGTTGGTGTTGTTGTTTCTGTTGTTGTTGGTGTTGTTGTTGTTGTTGTTGGTGTTGTTGTTGGTGTTGTTGGTGTTGTTGTTGGTGTTGTTGTTGATGTTGTTGGTGGTGTTGTTGGTGTTGTTGTTGGTGTTGTTGTTGGTGTTGTTGGTGTTGTTGTTGGTGTTGTTATTGTTGTTGCTGTTATTGTTGGTGTTGTTGGTCTTGTTGTTGGTGTTATTGCTGTTGTTGTTGGTGTTGTTGTTGGTGTTGTTGCTGTTGGTGTTGTTGTTTGTGTTGTTGTTGGTATTGTTGTTGGTATTGTTGGTGTTGTTGTTGGTATTGTTGTTGGTGTTGTTGGTGTTGTTGCTGTTGGTGTTGTTGTTGGTGTTGTTGTTGGTGTTGTTATTGTTGGTGTTGTTGTTGGTGTTGTTGTTGGTGTTGTTGGTGTTGTTGTTGGTGTTGTTGGTGTTGTTGTTGGTGTTGTTGTTGGTGTTGTTATTGGTGTTGCTGTTGGTGTTGTTGTTGGTGTTGTTGTTGGTGTTGCTGTTGGTGTTGTTGTTGGTGTTGTTGTTGGTGTTGCTGTTGGTTTTGTTGTTGGTGTTGTTTTTGGTGTTGCTGTTGGTGTTGTTGTTGTTGGTGTTGTTGTTGGTGTTGTTGTTGGTGTTGTTGGTGTTGTTGTTGGTCTTGTTGGTGTTGTTGTTGGTGTTGTTGTTGGTGTTGTTGGTGTTGTTGTTGGTGTTGTTGGTGTTGTTGTTGGTGTTGTTGGTGTTTTTGTTGCTCTTGCTGTTGGTGCTGTTTTGTTGTTGCTGTTGCTGTTATTGTTGCTGTTGCTGTTGTTGAATGTCCACAATGAGTAAGTTTTGTGCGCCATGAAAGGGCTATCAAGTGGCGGGTTGTAGTGGCTATCCTCACATTCCGAGCATGCTGATGAAGGTGGACCGAGGTCTCCCAAGCGGCTGTGCTATGCTTGTTTTCATCTGCGTGGCATTCACTACTACGGGGATCACATTGATCCACTTCTCATCAGCCAGGATGCCTTGAAAACAGCATGTTTCCAGGAGATGCTTCATGGAAGAGATTGTGGTCTTGGTCAGTGCATTGTGCCTGACCCTGACGCGACGTCCTGTTCAGTAATAAGGAAAGATGAACGACACAAAATGACCTCTAGCAAAACTGAACTCTGACCTCAAAAAGAACTGAAATGTCGAGTAACTGACCTCTTGGCCTCTAACGTACATGCAATTCACTTTGAACTTTGACCTCTAATATAGCTGACCTCTGATAGTTCAGTTCAGTTCAAGGGCATCTCCGCATCGAAGGTCGGCTGCAATGGATCTCCAGTGTACTCCATCTCTTGCGGCAATGGTACAATCTGAGAGGCTTTTCCAAATCCATCTACTGATGTTATCCACCCACTTAAAGCGTTGTCTGCCTCTTGAACGACTGGCTACCCCCCTACCCTCCAGTATGGTCTTCAACAAGGAGTTATGTCTTGTTCTATGACCAAAATAAAGTAACTGTCTAACCCTGATTTCGGTCATTAATTCTCTGTTCACCCCCAGCCTTTTCAATACCTCCAAATGTGTTTTCTTCTTTTTCCAAGAAAAGCGACTCAATCTTCTATTTACCCATATTTCGAAGGCTTCAATACTCTGTTCCAACTTGTTATTCAGTGTCCATGTTTCTGCGCCACAAAGTAATGACGAGTATACATAACACCTGACAATTGTCATTGTCAATGTATGATTTATCTGGTTAGATGTCAGTATGTGTCGCATGGTGTTGTCCGTTATTATATGACCTAGATAGGAGAACCTCTGTACCTGTTCAAGTAGTTGATCTTTTATTGTTATCTGCATACATGGTTTCTTGTTACTTTACCCAAGTATCATAGTCTTTATGTGTATGTCTAATCCAAACTCTGGACTTATTTTGTATATTGTTGGACCAAACGACAACCCAAACTACCTGGGAGTCACATTTGATGGGCGCATGACATGGAAAAGTCAGATCGAGAGAAACCGAATGAGAGCCAGAGAAAGAATGGCAATCATGAGGAAACTTGCTGGCATAAGCTGGGAAGCAGACGAAAGTATACTAAAGAAACTGTACACTGGAAGAGTGAGACCAGTTCTCGAGTATGGCATTGCGGCATGGACAACAGCAGCAAAGGCGAACTTTGACAAAATTAGCAAACTTCAAAACCAAGCCATGAGAGTTATAACAGGAGGCATGAAGTCAACGCCAATTGTAGAACTTGAAAAGATTACAAATCTGCATTCCATGACCGACAGAAGAGACTGCAGAGCCCAGCAGCAAGCAGAGAAGCTCAGAAGACTGACAGACCATCCAATGCATCAGAGACTAAATAATTTTGGAAATGGGAAACTAAAGCGGAGAAACTTTGCAGAAATAGCCAAAGCAAAGATGAGCGAAGACCCTATGAATGCACTAACAACACCAAAGCCCATCCCTACTGTACGAAAACCTACCTGGAGGCAGCATATATTTCCAGAGGTGGTAGAAAATATACCAGGTATTGGAAACAAGAACAGCCAGACTGAAAAAGAAAGAAGAGACATAACCATGAGGTACATAACGAAAAACTACCCAAGCATGGACTGGACCCATGCATACACCGACGGTTCTGTAACAAACACAACACAGAACGGAGGAGCAGGGGTATTCCTGAGCCTACCAAATGGTAGAAAAATAACACTGTCAGGGGCAACTGGAAAATTCTCAAGCAATTTCAGAGCGGAGGCAGAGGCACTGAGGCTGCAGTAGAAGAAATGGTGACAGGCAAAAGAAATGAAAGCCATATAGTTCTGTTTACAGATGCCCTGGCCGTAGTCACAGCACTAAAAAGTCAGAAAAATACTGAACTTAATGATTTAAGAGCAGTATTCTGTCAACTATGCCAGCAGTCCGCACCAAAAAGAGTAGTGGTACAGTGGGTTTCATCCCACTGTAACACCCAAGGCAACGAGGAGGCAGACAGACTGGCAAAAGAAGGTGCAAGACTACCACAACCAGATTCTAGTGTGACCTACGAAGAGTCCAAAAGGTTTATTAGGGCCAGATACATGACCAAATGGGAAACAGAACATACTGGCTTCACAAAAAACGATGCCTATTACCAGTTGAACAGAAGAGAGCAGGTCGTGGTCTTCAGACTTCGCACTGACCACAATAGACTGAGGTACCACATATTCAACAAATTGAAGATAGGTGGCACTGACGAATGCTCGTGTGGTACAGGGAAAATGACCGCTGAACATCTGCTGCAAAACTGCCTGACATACGAGGATCAGAGAGAGCAGATGTGGCCATCACCAGTGGCAACACTAGACAAGCTCTATGGCAGTGTTGACAGCCTCATGATGACCGCTGATTTTTTTCGAAAAATAACAGGTTGACGTCTGACAGCGTAAGAAGGAGAAGAAGAAGAAGTATATATTGTTGTCACAAGGTCCTGTAATTCTTGCTCACTTGTTACCATCAAAATTTTATCATCCGCATTTCTTAGATTGGCCATTGCCACTCCACCAATGAGAAGCCCTGAAATTCCTGCTATATGTTTGAGTATTTGTTCTGTGTAGATATTAAAAAGACAAGGGGATCATACACATCCCTTTCTCGCTCCTCTTTTTACATCTATACTTGGAGAACATAGCTTTCCTGCTTTTACTGTAGTATTTTGTTCCCAGTACAGAATATTGAGGAGTTTTATGCCTTTACCATCTAGACCTATTTCTTGGAGACATTAAATGAATTTTTCATGTTGGACTCTGTCAAAAGCCTTCTGGTAGTCTATGAAGCAAATATAAATGTCATTATATATTTCTATATATTTCTCTGTCATAATTCTCAAAACAGAAAATTGCTTCTCTTGTTCCATTACCCATCTATTGCTGACCCATCTATTGCAGGTCAAACATTTGGACCCTTTATTGCAGTGCGGGTTTTTCTTATAAACAATTGTCATAAATATACAAACAACAGTAAGCCCTTCCACCCCCACCCTCCACCCCCAACCTCTCTCCAGTAGGAGGCTGTCCTTCTGAGTCTGCAGGCTCTCAAGCTCGGTCTCTAGAGAAACGCCCTCGGTGTCCAGGCTGTTCAGAAACGTGTTTAGGCCGACCATGGCATAATTGTACGAGTCCAGGACCTGAGCCAAAACAGTCATCGTTAGAGGTAGCTACTAGAACACATTATGAGAACTAATTACGAGAACTAACTGCAAGAACTAATTACGAGAACTAACTGCAAGAACTAATTACGAGAACTAAGTAAAAGAACTAACTTCGAGAACTAATTGCAAAAACTACGAAAACTAATTAAGAGAACAAAGTATAAGAACTAATTATGACAACAAATTACTAGAACTATTAATGAGAACTAACTACAAGAACTAACCATGATAATTAATTATGATAGCTATTTACAAGAACTCATTATTGCTACAACTAATTACGAAAGCTAATTACGCTTACTAATTTTGATAACTAATTACAAGAACTAATTACAAGAACTAATTACAAGAACTAATTACAAGAACTAATTATGAGAATTAAACCACAACAACAAACTTTTAATAAAGCTTGTAAAAAGAAAACATAAATTTGTTCTTCTCTTTATTCATTTAAACACATCTACCCTCATTACGAGCTGAGTGTATGATAGCTAGACTGGCAAGAGGGTTTGTTTCTCATAGTGAAGGAGCCGGGTTCATGACAAGGTAAATCTAAGTTCCAGTTTACCCAGCTGTAAATGAATACATGCTTCTGTTCTGAGTTATGGAGGACAAAACCAGCGAGGAAGGACACCAGCAGTGCTTATGTCATCTCATGAAGCTGAAGACCAAACCTAGCTTAGTCAAGTTGCTGGCACTTCATCCTCTACAGCAGACATGTGCAATAAAATGTTGCGAGATCTTTTCCAAATTTCACCGAATAATACCCGCCAGCCAGGTACCTACGAAATGTTCAGTTTCTGTGCCTGCATCACGGACACTAACAAGACTTGTGTCTGTCTGCTTCACGACATCTGACACTAACAAGACTTGTGTCTGCTTCACGACATCTGACACTAACAAGACTTGTGTCTGCTTCACGACATCTGACACTAACAAGACTTGCGTCTGCTTCACGGACACTAACAAGACTTGTGTCTGCTTCACGACATCTGAAACTAACAAGACTTGCGTCTGCTTCACGGACACCAACAAGACTTGTGTCTGCTTCACGGACACCAACAAGACTTGTGTCTGCTTCACGACATCTGACACCAACAAGACTTGCGTCTGCTTCACGGACACCAACAAGACTTGTGTCTGCTTCACGGACACCAACAAGACTTGTGTCTGCTTCACGACATCTGACACTAACAAGACTTGCGTCTGCTTCACGGACACCAACAAGACTTGCGTCTGCTTCACGGACACCCACAAGACTTGTGTCTGCTTCACGACATCTGACACTAACAAGACTTGCGTCTGCTTCACGGACACCAACAAGACTTGTGTCTGCTTCACGGACACCAACAAGACTTGTGTCTGCTTCACGACATCTGACACCAACAAGACTTGTGTCTGCTTCACGACATCTGACACCAACAAGACTTGTGTCTGTCTGCTTCACGACATCATACACTAACAAGACTTGTGTCTGTCTGCTTCACGACATCTGACACCAACAAGACTTGTGTCTGCTTCACGACATCTGACACCAACAAGACTTGTGTCTGCTTCACGTACACCAATAAGACTTGTGTCTGCTTCACGACATCTGACACTAACAAGACTTGCGTCTGCTTCACGGACACCAACAAGACTTGCGTCTGCTTCACGGACACCCACAAGACTTGTGTCTGCTTCACGACATCTGACACTAACAAGACTTGCGTCTGCTTCACGGACACCAACAAGACTTGCGTCTGCTTCACGGACACCAACAAGACTTGCGTCTGCTTCACGGACACCAACAAGACTTGCGTCTGCTTCACGGACACCCACAAGACTTGTGTCTGCTTCACGACATCTGACACTAACAAGACTTGCGTCTGCTTCACGGACACCAACAAGACTTGTGTCTGCTTCACGACATCTGACACTAACAAGACTTGCGTCTGCTTCACAGACACCAACAAGACTTGTGTCTGCTTCACGACATCAGACACTAACAAGACTTGTGTCTGCTTCACGACATCTGACACCAACAAGACTTGTGTCTGCTTCACGGACACCAACACGACTTGTGTCTGCTTCACGACATCAGACACTAACAAGACTTGTGTCTGCTTCACGACACCTGACACTAACAAGACTTGTGTCTGCTTCACGACATCTGACACCAACAAGACTTGTGTCTGCTTCACGGACACCAACAAGACTTGTGTCTGCTTCACGACATCAGACACTAACAAGACTTGTGTCTGCTTCACGACATCAGACACTAACAAGACTTGTGTCTGCTTCACGACATCAGACACTAACAAGACTTGTGTCTGCTTCACGACATCTGACACCAACAAGACTTGTGTCTGCTTCATATGTCAACAAAATCAAATTAAATTCGTCCATGTCATGACCAATCCCCTTTATAAATTTACTCGTCCAGAAAACTAGACCAGTTTTATGAGTTGCTGGTAAAGATTGGGGACCTCATGTTGGCTGTGGGCTGTGGGCTGTGGGATGCCGGCTGTGGGCTGTGGGATGCCGGCTGTGGGCTGTTGACTGTTGGCTGTGGGCTGTAGGCTGTTGGCTGTAGGCTGTGGACTGTTGGCTTTTGGCTGTGGGATGTTGGCTGCCGGCTGTGGCTGTGGGCTGTTGGCTGTAGGCTGTTGGCTGCCGGCTGTGGGCTGTTGGCTGTGGGCTGTTGGCTGTAGGCTGTTGGCTGCCGTTTGTTGACTGTGGGCTGTTGGCTATCGGATGTGGGTTGTTGGCTGCCGGCTGTTGGCTGTAGGCTGTTGGCTGCCGTTTGTTGACTGTGGGCTGTTGGCTATCGGATGTGGGTTGTTGGCTGCCGGCTGTTGGCTGTAGGCTGTTGGCTGTTGGCTGTCGGCTGTTGGCTGTTAGCTGTCGTCTGTTGGCTGTTAGCTGTTGGCCAGGTCAGGGAAGATGCTGAAGCGTTTTCATGATTTGACAGGTAGGGTATCTGTTTTCACGGACTAAAGGAAAATATGTGTGGGAATTATAGAATGAAAGCTGGCTGCTTGACCTGGACTTTCTTGTTGATGTTACAGCTCATCTCATTGTTGATGTTACAACTCATCTCATTGTTGATGTTACAGCTCATCTCATTGTTGATGTTACAGCTCATCTCATTGTTGATGTTACAGCTCATCTCATTGTTGATGTTACAGCTCATCTCATTGTTGATGTTACAACTCATCTCATTGTTGATGTTACAACTCATCTCATTGTTGATGTTACAACTCATCTCATTGTTGATGTTACAGCTCATCTCATTGTTGATGTTACAGCTCATCTCATTGTTGATGTTACAGCTCATCTCATTGTTGATGTTACAACTCATCTCATTGTTGATGTTACAGCTCATCTCATTGTTGATGTTACAGCTCATCTCATTGTTGATGTTACAGCTCATCTCATTGTTGATGTTACAACTCATCTCATTGTTGATGTTACAGCTCATCTCATTGTTGATGTTACAGCTCATCTCATTGTTGATGTTACAACTCATCTCATTGTTGATGTTACAGCTCATCTCATTGTTGATGTTACAGCTCATCTCATTGTTGATGTTACAGCTCATCTCATTGTTGATGTTACAGCTCATCTCATTGTTGATGTTACAGCTCATCTCATTGTTGATGTTACAGCTCATCTCATTGTTGATGTTACAGCTCATCTCATTGTTGATGTTACAGCTCATCTCATTCAACTTAATGCTAAGTCACAAAGTCAGCTAGTCTAGCAGCTGTATGGACACATTCAGTCATTTCAGAATACACTTTCACGCTGGGAAAGCCAACTAAGGATAGCCAATCATCTTCACACACGTGCGAACCACATCACTGATTTTGATTGCGACTCATCCGCGGATGAATTGAAGACTATGAATGAAGAATCCAACATGTTCAGGGATGATTAGGCGCAAGAACTACATTTTAAAATCTTCTGTTTTATATGTATGTGGACTTGGAAGGTAAGTAGCCATCAGCTCTCTGGCAGACCCACTCCAAGTGCCCCAATAAAAAGCATAGTCCAGTGGATACCGGCTCACTACGACATTCCAGGCAATGAGGAGGCGGACAGACTCGCTAGAGAGGGAGGAACACTGCAGCAGAGTGATACAGCGACCACATACGATGAGACAAAAGCAGTCACCAGGGCAACGTACAGTGCAAAATGGAGAAAAAAACCACACTGGCCACATAGAAAACGATGCCTACCACCAACTTTCGAGGCGAGACCACGTGACCATTCTCCGACTACACACATGACACAACAGACTGAGATGTCATCTATACAAGTTTAAGATTGGCACCACGGACCTTTGTACCTGCGGCACAGCCCCCACGACAGTAGAACACATTTTGCAGTCCTGCCCATCTACACCGATAAAAAGAAGCTTTTGGCAACAACCAGTGTCCTTCCACGAGAAGCTAAGAAGAAGATCCAGGTAACCACAAGAGCACAGAATAACGACTCTCTGCCCTCAACTAGGTTCCCTACTTACCTCCAGAATCCTGTTCCCAAAATAGTCACTCTGGTTAGAACCAGTAGAAGTGGTAGAATCATCCACCGTGAGCTGTTCTAGCTGCTCCGTCAGGTCTGACAGGGTCTCCAGAAGATGTTGGTGGAACGAGGAACTCGTGCCTTCCACAGTCTTTGGGACCACTTGCAGAAATGGGTCCATCGTCAGATCTCCGATTATATTGTGACAATTCTGAGGTTAAACGACCTGTAATGATTGGTGATGTCAGAAACTGTCTAAGACAAGAGAAAGTCTACATTATTATAATATCACACAAATAAAAGTGCGTGTCCAATCGTTCTGGAGATCCACAACAAACAGCCACAATAACAACACGCAAGAGAATCACAGTTTTATCAGTGAATGTACTAAATTAACAACAATGAATAAGTCAACTTTGTATGTGCTGCTTAGATGTGGGATCAACATAATATTTCAGAATAACGAAGCTAAGCTTAGGCCTTACCTTCTGGTTTTCTGTGAAACGAAATGGCAACGCAATAAATGAATCGTTGACTGGTGTTCAATGGTGCAAGTTTGTTTCAATTTGCGTGTGCAACATTTCACTATAGTACACACAGCGTCTGATTGGTCAAGTGCTATAGTGTAATCTTTACCTGGCAAAGATACCGTATTCTTAACTTAACGTTTTTATACTGGTTTAGAAGACTCATCAGCGTCTGTAGACAACCAGTCACATTTGCATTAGCCTGCTTTAAAAGCTATGCGCATCCAATCTATTCTTAAATGCATTAACTGTCTCTGCCTCCACTACTTCTAGGGGCAATGCATTCCAAGCATTCACCACTCTCTGACTAAACAAATATTTCCTAATATCCAATCTGGACCTTTCTTTAGTTAATTTGTATCTGTGCCCTCTTATTCTCGTTGGTGGTTGTATTTTTAAAAACTTGATCTGTGAAAAATACATTCAGCACAAACAGAAATTATACCAGGTCTTCATTGACTTTAAAAAGGCTTTTGATAGGGTGGGACATGAGGCCCTCTGGGAAACTCTGTGCAAGTACAAGATATGATGGCGGTGTAACAGTTCCCGCCGGAGCAAGGGGAGTTTAGGATGCCTGAACATGTTAAAGCTTAAAGCTACATGAATGCATGTCAAGGTCACTCACTGTCTCAGCAAAGGAGAACAGAGTTGGGTTAAGGAATGTGGACAGGTTGAAACTGACCACTGGCCTTCCGATTTTGGTAGGGGGAGATTGATTGACAGACGAAATTGGCAACGGGGCTTGCTGCGAGAGAATGAGTGACAGGTGTGCAAAGTGTTTCGTTCCAATTGGAATTGAAGATGACCATACCTGAGATCGATTGGTCAAGCTCTGGCCTTGCTTGAGGATATATAACTCGAGACAAAGTTGAGCTCGAGAGGCTGGATGAGAGATGGAGAGGGGGAGAGAGTGAGAGAGAGAGAGAGACTGAATGTAGATAGTGTGTTTAACTCACCGACTTTAGATAGAGGAGCGATTGATAGACGGTTGGACGAATGTTTAGTGATAGAACAGGATCGCTCAAATAGGTGTGTGAGTTTTGCATTAATGGATAATCTGAAAGTGTGTTTGTAAGCAAGGACACATTGTGAACGAGTATGTCGAGATCGCCCGCCTGAGGGGATTTCTGTGAGGAAGAGTATTTGATAAGGTGTGTTGAAGACGCAGTTAAGGCGATGTGTGTGTGATGTAATTGCAAGGCAATAGAACTGGGTTTTTAGTTAGTTGGGAATTCCATCAATAGCTAATGCTTATAATTCCCGTTTTAGTATAATGTTTAGTTAAGATATGTATTATATTGTGTTTGTAATTTCTCTACTCATTCTAGGATATGAGTATGATTTAATAAATATGCCACCTGATGTGTGATATGTCATTTACTGAGTATGGTCATGATGATGTGGATGAGTGTGAGAATGTTCTAAGTTAGATCACGGCTAGGGCAAAGAAATAGAGGATCTGCTACACGTTATTATTATTTTGGTGCCTGTTGACCACGGATAGTCGTGGTAGATTTATAAATATAGTGCGTGTGTAGCTATAGATCTTGATTTGCATGTTTAACACAAGTGTCGCAGTTAAATATAACTTGTGTGTGTAGTTAGGAATAGAGGAGTAGCTAGTGGTTAGAGTGTTAGTACCATAGACAGCTTTTCCAATCATCTGACTGGTAAGTGTGACATTTTTCTTCCACCCATTGTTGTATTATTGACAAGACTTTGTGCGTACTTGACAGTCTTATAATTTTTTTGGGTGGGCCAGACGGGTTTATTCAATATGTCGAGGTTGGACAATGTTAAACAATGTTATCATTGTCTAGCTTTTGGACATTTGTCTATCGGATGCCCTAATATTCTTCGGAATATTAACAGTTCCTGGAGAAGAGGAGGACTGTTTGTCAAAAACAAGCCTTTCATGGCACGAGCTACAGTCAGCGATAAGTGGGAGGACAAAAGTCAACTACAAAACCAGCTAAGAGAACTAACAGGCAGAGTCATTCGGCTGGAAAGACAGGAAAAAGATCTCCAATGGAAGCTGCGACAGCTGTTGCTACAGTTTGAAAACGGAGCTTTCAAACCAGCTAGGAAGGAGAGACGAAATCAAGAAATCACAGAAGTAAACACGGCCCAGTATTTTGGAAGGGGACAGAGTGGTAGGAAAGTGAGTAGGAAGCCCATCCAAGTTCCACATTCCGATCCGTGGAGGGACAGAGGTGGAAATCTCAGGACGGACGTGTGTGGACGACTGGAAAGAGGTGTCAAAAAGGGGAGTTTGACCCAGGTGGAGAGGCCAAGTCAAATGAGAGGAGGAGGAATAGTTGGGCAAAAGTTTGAATCGGGCAGATTCTTAGCCCACAAGAGGCCTTTTGCACGGTTACAGATGGAGAGGCAGAACAGGAGCTATCAAAGAGACTTTGAGCACGAGGCGGATGGACAGAAAGAAAGAGATACAGGTTTTGTGTATCCAGAAAAGTTAGGGACGGAGGGCAGGTTACGCAATGCAAACGAGACAAACGTTCGCTCAGAGGTCCAGATAAAATGTTACCGCATCGGACAGTGTAGGCCGAGAATTCAGGAAGAGGGTATTACGTCGATTGACATGGTCGGGCGTGCTGAAAGGAGCCAAGTTTACCAGGAACTTGTGGTCAAGCCTGGTAGAACATTAGTTAAAGTCGACGAAGAATCGAACAAGGAAATAGTCGGAGATTCGTCAGATAAAGAAGAAAGGAGAGGAGGAGGAATGGTGGCAGGACCAGCTATGGTTTCGTGCCCACCCAAGCCAGGTTCTAGCCATGCGGGAGAAGTGGTTGAACAGACCGAAAGAAGGGACAACCCTTCGGCCACCGAGGAAGGAAGTGGAAATGACGCACAGTTGGAATGCGAAACGGACGCACCAACAGCAGCCAACAAAGGAGGAACAGAGTTTCTAAGGAAAACGAAGAAAAGGGAAAGACAGGTTAACCACAGCCAGGACAGCGAACCAGTCATCGAAGCAAAGATGAAAAGATCTCAGTTCGAGATAAGCCAACAGTCAAACGAACAGTGTGAAAGGTCTTTCCCACAAATAGTGAATACAGATGGACGGAAGGCTGAAGTAGCGGACGATGTAAGTGTACGTAACACTACCAGAGAACCGGTGGATACGAACCAAACAACCGTGAAACAAACAGACCAGACGATAGGCGTTTTACAGGAGGAAATCGCGCAGCAATCAGAGACAGCTGATGGGGCAACGCATAGTCTGGTTAAAATAAGCAGTAGTGATAAGGAACGGTTGATGCAATGTTTACTGACGCTAGCCAAAAACATGGAAATCAGAAATGGAATTAGGTAAAGTCGTGTGGAGTACTTACACAAATGGTAGTACAGGGCTATCATGTGAAACTCCAGTTAATGTATGCATTTGCATAAAATTTGTTTCATCTACCGTTATCCTTGGGAAACGGAGATTTGGATAATTAGGGGGTAGGGTATGGAGAAGGAGGAATGACCAGATGTTAAAAATTCCTTTGAATTCGTTGTCTGAAGTACACGCCAGACAATGAGCGGACGGTCAGTCTGAAGCGAAGACTGACCGAGATCAAAGGGACATTTCCGACCAGAGAAACGGACAAGAGACGCAGGATAGCTGGATGCGCCAGGTAATGATTACGCGACGCAGGGTAACACGTGAACGTGATGTTTCGGTTAATATCTGACCAGGTAGCTTTGATGCGGAGAATTTGGGGAAATAGCGGTGAATTAGTTAGAGCACAACACTCGGTTTTGATTCCTCGGGACAAAGACTGCACCTGGACTAGTAGGGTTACAGCAGGACGTAATTCGACAGGTGGACGATTCGGTTTTTGACTTTTGACTCAGACATAGTTTAGTATCTGATTAAATTAGAACTTAGTCGTAGTTTAGTATCTGATTCAGTTACAACTTAGTCATAGTTTAGTGACATAGTCTAGTAGAACTTAGTCATAGTTTTGTATCTTTTAAAGGGGGCATTAACAGGTGCTCATCTGTGGGGCACGAGCAGGAGTGAAGGTTGATGGCACTTGGTCATGTTTATGTGTGTAAATATTTTGTAACAGTTCCCGCCGGAGCAAGGGGAGTTTAGGATGCCTGAACATGTTAAAGCTTAAAGCTACATGAATGCATGTCAAGGTCACTCACTGTCTCAGCAAAGGAGAACAGAGTTGGGTTAAGGAATGTGGACAGGTTGAAACTGACCACTGGCCTTCCGATTTTGGTAGGGGGAGATTGATTGACAGACGAAATTGGCAACGGGGCTTGCTGCGAGAGAATGAGTGACAGGTGTGCAAAGTGTTTCGTTCCAATTGGAATTGAAGATGACCATACCTGAGATCGATTGGTCAAGCTCTGGCCTTGCTTGAGGATATATAACTCGAGACAAAGTTGAGCTCGAGAGGCTGGATGAGAGATGGAGAGGGGGAGAGAGTGAGAGAGAGAGAGAGACTGAATGTAGATAGTGTGTTTAACTCACCGACTTTAGATAGAGGAGCGATTGATAGACGGTTGGACGAATGTTTAGTGATAGAACAGGATCGCTCAAATAGGTGTGTGAGTTTTGCATTAATGGATAATCTGAAAGTGTGTTTGTAAGCAAGGACACATTGTGAACGAGTATGTCGAGATCGCCCGCCTGAGGGGATTTCTGTGAGGAAGAGTATTTGATAAGGTGTGTTGAAGACGCAGTTAAGGCGATGTGTGTGTGATGTAATTGCAAGGCAATAGAACTGGGTTTTTAGTTAGTTGGGAATTCCATCAATAGCTAATGCTTATAATTCCCGTTTTAGTATAATGTTTAGTTAAGATATGTATTATATTGTGTTTGTAATTTCTCTACTCATTCTAGGATATGAGTATGATTTAATAAATATGCCACCTGATGTGTGATATGTCATTTACTGAGTATGGTCATGATGATGTGGATGAGTGTGAGAATGTTATAAGTTAGATCACGGCCAGGGCAAAGAAATAGAGGATCTGCTACAGCGGGTCGCCCACGTCATTGAGAAACTATACTCCTCTGGCAGCAGTGCAGTTTACCTCAACGAGACCACAGGTGAGTGGTTCCGCACGACAGTCGGTGTCTCCTCTCTCCGACACTTTTCAGTGTTTTTCTAGAACACATTATGTCAGAAGCATTGGATGAACACGTAGGGACGGTCGGTATAGGTGGACGGTCAGTATAGGTAGACGCATACTCACCAACCTCCAGTTTGCAGACGACATTACCGGTCTGGCTGGAACAGAAGCTGAACTTGCAAGGCTAGTCGCAAACCTAGACAATGCTGCCCAGAAATGTGGGATGAAAATCGGTTCAGAGAAGAGTAAGATTATGGTCAACGCCCCAGCGTGTAGTTAAAACTCGATTATGGTCAAAGGTGAACCTCTGGAAAGTGTTACGCGGTTCAAAGATCTGGGAGCAGAAATGGATGTGGAGGGGTCTAGAGCGGAGATCCCGTCAAGAACAGCGATGGCTGTGGTCGCCCTGACTAGACAGTGAATAATCTGGAATGACAAGAACATTAGCCTTAAACCGAAGCTGACTTTAATGTATACAATGGTCACCTCGGTTTACCTCGACGCGTGTGAGACTTGGACTCTGACGGCTGCACTAGAACGTAAAATTTGCGCAATGGAAATGAGATGCTTGCGAAGAATTCTTGGCATTTCCTATCTGGATCGCTTTACAAACGAGAATGTTATTGAAATTGTTAGGAGGGAGTTAGGCCAGTATAAAAACCTACCGACTGAAGTAAACACATGAAAACTGACTTTGTATGGACATATATCACGATCGGTGGGGCTGACCAAGACCGTCCTACAAGGCACTGTGCATGGGAAGCGTGGGAGAGGGAGACCAAAGAAGAGATGAGAGGATAATATAAAAGAGTGGACGGGAAGGTCTGTAGCTGAAACTAATACCCTGGCAAAAAATCGAGACGTATGGCGGGAACTGGTTCGACAAACTGCAATAACGGTGCCATTACGACCTTCTAGGTTACGGGACTCATGATGATGATTATGATGATGTTATAGTCTAATTGAACCTTTCCGGTGATTATCTCATAAACCTGTATTAAGTCACCTCGAGTATTAAGTCACCTCGAGTATTAAGTCACCTCGAGTATTAAGTCACCTCGAGTATTAAGTCACACATTAGTTGACACAGCTGTAAAGAGGTATGCGGTTTACTGTCAGTGGAGGAAAGGTGGCGAGAAAAAGCAAATAGGAATCTCCTGTCACAGACAAGATGTCGAAGTATTCAATGAAGTGTGAATGTACAGATGAAGTGTGAATGTACAGATGAAGTGTGAATGTACAGACGAAGTGTGAATGTACAGATGAAGTGTGAATGTACAGATGAAGTGTGAATGTACAGACGAAGTGTGAATGTACAGATGAAGTGTGAATGTACACATGAAGTGTGAATGTACACATGAAGTGTGAATGTACACATGAAGTGTGAATGTACACATGAAGTGTGAATGTTCAGATGAAATATGAATGTACAGAAGAAGTGTGAATGTACAGATGAAGTGTGAATGTACAGATGAAGTGTGAATGTACAGACGAAGTGTGAATGTTCAGATGGAATGTGAATGTACAGAAGAAGTTTGAATGTACAGATGAAGTGTGAATGTGCAGATGAAGTGTGAATGTACAGAAGAAGTGTGAATGTACAGATGAAGTGTGAATGTACAGAATAATGGGGTCCTTCAGAAGGTCGGCCACATCCATGACCCACATCTGTGGCGGGGTTCCAGGACTCGTCCAGGGTGGAGGTCGGCCACATCCATGACCCACATCTGTGGCGTGGGTCCAGGCCTCGTCCAGGGCGGAGGTCGGCTACATCCATGATCCACATCTGTGGCGGGGTTCCAGGACTCGTCCAGGGCGGAGGTCGGCCACATCCATGACCCACATCTGTGGCGGGGTTCCAGGACTCGTCCAGGGCGGAGGTCGGCCACATCCATGACCCACATCTGTGGCGGGGTTCCAGGACTCGTCCAGGGCGGAGGAGGAGGTTGCTACTTGCTGGAGTCATACTGTTCGGGAACGGTTTATACTGCGCCACCAGCCGGTCGGGGGTCTGTTTTAGCAGAGACCTCCACGCTGCGGATGTAGTCATGCCATCGGATGTCCAGGATACGCCGCTGGTTGCGCATATGGAAAGCTTCCAGTCTCGACGTGTCATGTTTCAGCAATAATTTCAGAATAAGGAAACCTTTGACAATTTAGAAGTGCAAAGAGAATTGATAAACAAAAACAGTGTAGACAGTTAACATGTTGGTCCCATCAAAAGACATAGCACCTTACTGACAACAATACTGAAAGGAAAGGGTTAACGAGGCAGGGGTAAACAACGCTTCAAGTGGGGAAAGAAAGGGTTAACGAGGCAGGGGTAAACAACGCTTCAAGTGGAGAAGGAAAGGGTTAACGAGGCAGGGGTTAACAACGCTTCAAGTGGGAATGAAAGGGTTGACGAGGCAGGGATAAACAACGCTTCAAGTGGGGAAGGAAAGGGTTAACGAGGTAGGGGTAAACAACGCTTCAAGTGGGGAAGGAAATGGTTAACGAGATAGGGGTAAACAACGCTTCAAGTGTGCAAGGAAAGGGTAAACGAGGCAGGGGTAAACAACGCTTCAAGTGGGGAAGGAAAGGGTTAACGAGGTAGGGGTAAACAACGCTTCAAGTGGGGAATGAAAGGGTTGACGAGGCAGGGGTAAGCAACGCTTCAAGTGGGGAAGGAAAGGGTTAACGAGGTAGGGGTAAACAACGCTTCAAGTGGGGAATGAAAGGGTTAACGAGGTAGGGGTAAACAACGCTTCAAGTGGGGAAGGAAAGGGTTAACGAGGTAGGGGTAAACAACGCTTCAAGTGGGGAATGAAAGGGTTGACGAGGCAGGGGCAAACAACGCTTCAAGTGGGGAAGGAAAGGGTTAACGAGGCAGGGGTAAGCAACGCTTCAAGTGGGGAATGAAAGGGTTAACGAGGTAGGGGTAAACAACGCTTCAAGTGGGGAAGGAAAGGGTTAACGAGGTAGGGGTAAACAACGCTTCAAGTGGGGAATGAAAGGGTTGACGAGGCAGGGGTAAACAACGCTTCAAGTGGGGAAGGAAAGGGTTAACGAGGCAGGGGTAAGCAACGCTTCAAGTGGGGAAACAAAGGGTTAACGAGGCAGGGGTAAACAACGCTTCAAGTGGGGAAGGGGGGTGGGATAACATCAAGCAATGGACATCCTCGCGGCAAGAGACAGAGAAGGCTGGAGACCTACTGCAGCTGGTCTTTGACGTGGAGATGACACTTGAACTGAATGGACTCGCCCAATGAAGTCTCTTGCACTTCGTCTCCGACAGCAATGCCTGCTTTTGGGAAAACCTTGACCTTGCATTGGCCAAACGCTGTCTGCTGACCTTGCATTGACCAATCGTCGCTTGCTGACCTTGCATTGACCACACGTCGCCTGCTGACCTTGTATTGATAAAACGTCATCTGATGACCTTACATTAACCAAACGTCGCCTGCTGATTTTGCATTGACCAAACGTCATCTGCTGATCTTGCATTGACAAACGTCATATGCTAATCTTGCATTGACCAAACGTTATCTGCTGATCTTGCATTGACCAAACGTCATCTGCTGATCTTGCATTGACAAAACGTCATCTGCTGATCTTGCATTGACCAAACGTCATCTGCTGATCTTGCATTGACCAAACGTCATCTGCTGATCTTGCATTGACCAGATGTCATCTGCTGATCTTGCATTGACCAAACGTCATCTTCTGATCTTGCATTGACAAACGTCATCTGCTGATCTTGCATTGACCAAATATCATCTGCTGATATTGCATTGACCAAACGTCATCTGCTGATCTTGCATTGACCAAACGCCATCTGCTGATCTTGCATTGACCAAACGTCATCTTCTGATATTGCATTGACCAAACGGCATCTGCTGATCTTGCATTGACCAAACGCCATCTGCTGATCTTGCATTGACCAAACGTCATCTTCTGATCTTGCATTGACCAAACGTCATCTTCTGATCTTGCATTGACCAAACGTCAACTGCTGATCTTGCATTGACCAAACGTCATCTTCTGATCTTGCATTGACCAAACGTCATCTTCTGATCTTGCATTGACCAAACGTCAACTGCTGATCTTGCATTGACCAAACGTCATCTGCTGATCTTGCATTGACCAAACGTCATCTGCTAGTCTTGCATTGACCAAACGTCATCTGCTGATCTTGCATTGACAAAACGTCATCTGCTGATCTTGCATTGACCACACGTCGCCTGCTGACCTTGTATTGATAAAACGTCATCTGATGACCTTACATTAACCAAACGTCGCCTGCTGATTTTGCATTGACCAAACGTCATCTGCTGATCTTGCATTGACAAACGTCATATGCTAATCTTGCATTGACCAAACGTTATCTGCTGATCTTGCATTGACCAAACGTCATCTGCTGATCTTGCATTGACCAAACGTCATCTGCTAGTCTTGCATTGACCAAACGTCATCTGCTGATCTTGCATTGACAAAACGTCATCTGCTGATCTTGCATTGACCAAACGTCATCTGCTGATCTTGCATTGACCAAACGTCATCTGCTGATCTTGCATTGACCAGATGTCATCTGCTGATCTTGCATTGACCAAACGTCATCTTCTGATCTTGCATTGACAAACGTCATCTGCTGATCTTGCATTGACCAAATATCATCTGCTGATATTGCATTGACCAAACGTCATCTGCTGATCTTGCATTGGCCAAACGCCATCTGCTGATCTTGCATTGACCAAACGTCATCTTCTGATATTGCATTGACCAAACGGCATCTGCTGATCTTGCATTGACCAAACGCCATCTGCTGATCTTGCATTGACCAAACGTCATCTTCTGATCTTGCATTGACCAAACGTCATCTTCTGATCTTGCATTGACCAAACGTCAACTGCTGATCTTGCATTGACCAAACGTCATCTGCTGATCTTGCATTGACCAAATGCCATCTGCTGATCTTGCATTGACCAAACGTCATCTTCTGATCTTGCATTGATCAAACGTCATCTGCTGATCTTGCATTGACCAAATGCCATCTGCTGATCTTGCATTGACCAAACGTCATCTGCTGATTGCGATTTGACAGAAGGTTTAAAAACAAGCAATACGCTATAGATGATTCAGCCTAGGGGTACCCGAATGAGCAAAAAGAATACAAACACAGTCACTTTCCAATCATGTTGTTGAAATGAGCGATTGAAGAGGGTTGTGAATTTGCTTAGCAGCTTTATGTAAAAAAAAAACAGTCATTTTAATCAGCCTTTACAAAATCTCGGTACAGGCCTCCTGTAGAAGTTCCAGCTGCAGCATAGTAGCCTATCCTTCACATTGGAGCAATATGGTGAATTATAATTTAAAATACAGGAATTCAAAAGTGAATAACTCGACACACTATGTCTTAGTAGAAGAATGGGAGCTTACTGCTCGCACCCTTGGGTCTTGGAAGAAGATAAGATCTCAAATGGGAGCTAGCCGATGTAAACTTGGACTGTAGAACACATACAAGATTTGTACAACAAATGGGAGCTAACTGGGGTACACTTGGACTGTAGAACACATACAAGATTTGTACAACAAATGGGAGCTAACTGGGGTACACTTGGACTGTAGAACACATACAAGATTTGTACAACAAATGGGGGCTAGCTAAGGTACACTTGGACTGTAGAACACATACAAGATTTGTACAACAAATGGGAGCTAACTGGGGGACTGTAGAACACATACAAGATCGGTACAACAAATGGGGGCTAACTGAGGTACACTTGGACTGTAGAACACATACAAGATCGGTACAACAAATGGGGGCTAACTGAGGTACACTTGGACTGTAGAACACATACAAGATCGGTACAACAAATGGGGGCTAACTGAGGTACACTTGGACTGTAGAACACATACAAGATGGGTACAACAAATGGGGGCTAACTGAGGTACACTTGGACTGTAGAACACATACAAGATGGGTACAACAAATGGGGGCTAACTGAGGTACACTTGGACTGTAGAACACATACAAGATCGGTACAACAAATGGGGGCTAACTGAGGTACACTTGGACTGTAGAACACATACAAGATGGGTACAACAAATGGGGGCTAACTGAGGTACACTTGGACTGTAGAACACATACAAGATGGGTACAACATGTACAAAAATACATGAGAGCATAAACGTGAACACCGGAAAGAGACCATGAAAAAAACCAGTGGACTACAGAACGTAAATATAGGGGAGGGGGAGATGTCTGAATGTGACCTTGAACCCAGAAGGAGAGCATGTCCGTGTGTGACCTTAAACCCATTGATAAGTGGAAAGTATGTCCGTGTGTGACCTTGAACCCATGGGGGGGGGGGGGAAGAGTATTTTCGTGTGTGACCTTGAACTCAGCGGGGGGGGGGAGGGGGAGGTCAGTATGTGACCTTGAACTCAGTGGGGGGGTATATTCGTGTGTGACCTTGAACCCAGTGGCGAGTATGTCCGTGTGTGACCTTGAACCCAATTGCGGGAGTATGTTCGTGTATGATCTTGAACTCAGCGGGAGGGGGATGTCCGTATGTGACCTTGAACCCAGTGGAGAGTATGTTCGTGTGTGACCTTGAACCCAATGGAGTGTATGTTCGTGTGTGACCTTGAAGCCACTCGAGAGTACGTCCGTGTGTGACCTTGAACCCATTGGAGAGTATGTCCGTGTGTGACCTTGAACCCATTGGAGAGTATGTCCATGTGCGACCTTGAACCCATTGGAGTGTATGTCCGTATGTGACCATGAACCCATTGGAGAGTATGTCCGTGTGTGACCTTGAACCCATTGGAGAGTATGTCCGTGTGTGACCTTGAATCCATTGGAGAGTGTGTCCATGTGTGACCTTGAACCCATTGGAGTGTATGTCCGTGTGTGACCTTGAACCCATTGGAGTATATGTCCGTGTGTGACCTTGAACCCATTGAAGAGTATGTCCGTGTGTGACCTTGAACCCATTGAAGAGTATGTCTGTGTGTGTGTATACATCTGGCGATCTAAGTTGAATTAAGACCGTTTGCCTGATATTCACAGCGCATTGTGCGGTCAAAGGACAGTTTGTCTGGTAGTCACCGCGCAGTGTGCGGGCAAGTTTATAATACCCCTTTTCACCTTGAAGGGGAAAAAAACATTGGCTCTACCGAGGATTTGGACTCAGTAATTGTCAAACTGTATAAAGCATTATGTGGCAGCGTAGACTTTTAGTTGAGTAGTTATCTTATCAAAGATATCCTGCTCCCTCGGAGCAAATTAAGATATGTGGTAGAGTCTATGTTGAGCTGAGTAGTTTATCTTAAGAGTTACAACATATATTTACACAAGAACGCGACTACAACACAGTAAACACTATCGCTGACCATAAAACAAAATATCCTTTATTAACAAGAATAATTGTTGTACAATATCAACCAAAAAAAGCAAAGGACTTCTAAACTAAATAATTATAATATATATTTAACTACCACAGAGGATACAAGCAATTGTTGTTGATATTACTTCTGTAACTACATAACCATCCATATTCTATATACCTCCAACAAGAAAACTTCACAACTCTAACACTATTTTAGCCACAACTTAATGGCCCCAGTTAGCTCGCCGACCTCTATCTGCACCACCAACACACAATCACACACTCGTCCTCACAATCAGATCGCGAACTCGGGATCAAGACGCCGAGGTGGTCAGCGACCCATAGCTGACTGCTAGCGTCAGGGCCAGCGAACCATAGCTGCCAAGACCCTTCTACACCTCCACGCGGTGATCCTGGATAATAGGCTGCAGCAGGGCAGACTGGCTACGGAGAAGAGATCGAAGAGGGAATGCTAACCCGGTACTCAAAAAATGTTTCCTGAAGTTGGATGTGTTGGACCGAAAGGTGCAAAATGTCGCAGTCAAGATGTAAACTACGACACAATGCATTCCGTTCTCTGGACTACATTTTGCTACTTAAGCCCTTTCAGTATTTGGTAGCGGGAGATTGAGAACGAACAAAGCCAAGCCAAGCCAAGATCAGGAACTCAGGCAATCTGTGCATTCACACATAATCAGATCCCTTGATGTACTCAGGTGAATCTGTGCATTCACATACAAGTACTTCACATACTCAGGCGAATCTGTATGCTCACACACAATCAGTTCTCGTACTCAGGTGAATTCTACGCTTCCACATAATAAGTTCTTGTAGTATCCCATTAAAAATGTTATTGGCTGTCCACCCACGAGTTACTGTCATTCTAAATGTGGTAGCCTGTCTGTCCACGAGTCACTGTCATTCTAAATGTGGTAGCCTGTCTGTCCACGAGTCACTGTCATTCTAAATGTGGTAGCCTGTCTGTCCACGAGTCACTGTCATTCTAAATGTGGTAGCCTGTCTGTCCACGAGCCACTGTCATTCTAAATGTGGTAGCCTGTCTGTCCACGAGTCACTGTCATTCTAAATGTGGTAGCCTGTCTGTCCACGAGTCACTGTCATTCTAAATGTTTTAGCCTGTCTATCCACGAGTCACTGTCATTCTAAATGTGGTAGCCTGTCGTGCAAGTATTCATTGTCACCAACCCCTATCAAAATTAAGTCTGACGCAGAGTGCTCAGTTCTGACACCCACTTCTGTACCAGACAAAGTCTTCTACCTAATCCGTTGCCTTGTAGACCTAGCGTCGAAACAGTGATTGACCATGACATGTCCTGCGTTCGTCCAACACATCTAGGCAACTTTTAATTCTTAAGGTCGCCAGCCCAACATCCCCTATCCTGAACGCCATGTTCCAGCTGGAACTGTCACAATTAGTTAGACCTAGATTGGAGTACTGTGTTCGCGTGTAGAGAGAGTCCTTATCATAGAGGGGATATAAACATGCTGGAAAGAATACAAAAAAGAGCGACAAAGCTGATAGTGGGATTCCAGAATTACAGTTATGAGGAAAGACTCAGAAAAACCGGCCTACAGTGTCTAAAAGAGAGAAGAATTCGAGGTGACTTAACACAGGTTTATAAGATGATCACGGGAAAGCATAATTTATACTATAGCAAGTTTTACAAAATACAACCACCTACAAGAATAAGAGGGCATAGTTAAACATTGATTAAAGAGAGGTCAAGATTAGATATTAGGAAATATTTGTTTAGTCAGAGAATGGTGATAAGGGGGAAGTAAAGTACTAGGGACAGAGGATAAGAATTGGGGAAGTAAAGTACTAGGGACAGAGGATAAGAATTGGGGGAGATAAAGTACTAGGGACATAGGATAAGAAGGGGGGAGATAAAGTACTAGGGACAGAGGATAAGAAGGGGGGAGATAAAGTACTAGAGACAGAGGAATAGAAGAAGAGAGATAAAGTACTAGGGACAGAGGATAAGAATTGGGGGAGATAAAGTACTAGGGACAGAGGATAAGAATTGGGGGAGATAAAGTACTAAGGACAGAGGATAAGAATTGGGGAAGTAAAGAACTAGGGACAGATGATAAGAAGGGGGGAGATAAAGTACTAGGGACAGAGGATAAGAATTGGGGGAGATAAAGTACTAGGGACAGAGAATAGGAATTGGGGGAGATAAAGTACTAGGGACAGAGGATAAGAAGGAGGGAGATAAAGTACTAGGGACAGAGGATAAGAATTGGGGGAGATAAAGTACTAAGGACAGAGGATAAGAATTGGGGGAGATAAAGTACTAAGGACAGAGGATAAGAATTTGGGGAGATAAAATACTAAGGACAGAGGATAAGGAGGGAGATAAAGTACTAGGGACAGAGGATAAGAATTGGGGGAGATATAGTACTAGGCACAGAGGATAAGAATTGGGGGAGATAAAGTACTAAGGACAGAGGATAAGAATTGGGGGAGATAAAATACTAAGGACAGAGGATAAGAAGGGAGATAAAGTACTAAGGACAGAGGATAAGAATTGGGGGAGATAAAATACTAGGGACAGAGGATAAGAATTGGGGGAGATAAAGCACTAGGGACAGAGGATAAGAAGGAGGGAGATAAAGTACTAGGGACAGAGGATAAGAAGAAGGGAGATAAAGTACTAGGGACAGAGGATAAGAATTGTGGGAGATAAAGTACTAGGGACAGAGGATAAGGAGGGAGATAAAGTACTAGGGACAGAGGATAAGGAGGGAGATAAAGTACTAGGGACAGAGGATAAGAAGGGGGGAGATAAAGTACTAGGGACAGAGGATAAGAAGGGGGGAGATAAAGTACTAGAGACAGAGGAAAAGAAGAAGAGAGATAAAGTACTAGGGACAGAGGATAAGAATTGGGGGAGATAAAGTACTAGGGACAGAGGATAAGAATTGGGGGAGATAAAGTACTAAGGACAGAGGATAAGAATTGGGGAAGTAAAGAACTAGGGACAGATGATAAGAAGGGGGGAGATAAAGTACTAGGGACAGAGGATAAGAATTGGGGGAGATAAAGTACTAGGGACAGAGGATAGGAATTGGGGGAGATAAAGTACTAGGGACAGAGGATAAGAAGGAGGGAGATAAAGTACTAGGGACAGAGGATAAGAATTGGGGGAGATAAAGTACTAAGGACAGAGGATAAGAATTGGGGGAGATAAAGTACTAAGGACAGAGGATAAGAATTTGGGGAGATAAAATACTAAGGACAGAGGATAAGGAGGGAGATAAAGTACTAGGGACAGAGGATAAGAATTGGGGGAGATATAGTACTAGGGACAGAGGATAAGAATTGGGGGAGATAAAGTACTAAGGACAGAGGATAAGAATTGGGGGAGATAAAATACTAAGGACAGAGGATAAGAAGGGAGATAAAGTACTAAGGACAGAGGATAAGAATTGGGGGAGATAAAATACTAGGGACAGAGGATAAGAATTGGGGGAGATAAAGCACTAGGGACAGAGGATAAGAAGGAGGGAGATAAAGTACTAGGGACAGAGGATAAGAAGAAGGGAGATAAAGTGCTAGGGACAGAGGATAAGAATTGTGGGAGATAAAGTACTAGGGACAGAGGATAAGAAGGGAGATAAAGTACTAGGGACAGAGGATAAGGAGGGAGATAAAGTACTAGGGACATATGATACAAATAGGGGGAGGTCAAGTACTAGGGACAGAGGATAAGAATTGGGGGAGATAAAGTACTAGGGACAGAGGATAAGAAAAAGGGAGATAAAGTACTAGGGACAGAGGATAAGAATTGGGGGAGATAAAGTACTAGGGACAGAGGATAAGGAGGGAGAAAAAGTACTAGGAACAGAGGATAAGAATTGGGGGAGATAAAGTACTAGGGACAGAGGATATGAATTGGAGGAGATAAAGTACTAGGGACAGATGATACAAATAGTGGGAGGTCAAGTACTAGGGACAGAGGATAAGAATTGGGGGAGATAAAGTACTAGGGACAGAGGATAAGATGGAGGGAGATAAAGTACTAAGGACAGAGGATAAGAAGGAGGGAGATAAAGTACTAGGGACAGAGGATAAGAATTGAGGCAGATAAAGTACTAGGGACAGAGGATAAGAAGGGGGGAGATAAAGTACTAGAGACAGAGGAAAAGAAGAAGAGAGATAAAGTACTAGGGACAGAGGATAAGAATTGGGGGAGATAAAGTACTAGGGACAGAGGATAAGAATTGGGGGAGATAAAGTACTAAGGACAGAGGATAAGAATTGGGGAAGTAAAGAACTAGGGACAGATGATAAGAAGGGGGGAGATAAAGTACTAGGGACAGAGGATAAGAATTTAGGGAGATAAAGTACTAAGGACAGAGGATAGGAATTGGGGGAGATAAAGTACTAGGGACAGAGGATAAGAATTGGGGGAGATAAAGTACTAAGGACAGAGGATAAGAATTGGGGGAGATAAAATACTAAGGACAGAGGATAAGGAGGGAGATAAAGTACTAGGGACAGAGGATAAGAATTGGGGGAGATAAAGTACTAAGGACAGAGGATAAGAATTGGGGGAGATAAAATACTAGGGACAGAAGATAAGAATTGGGGGAAATAAAGCACTAGGGACAGAGGATAAGAAGGAGGGAGATAAAGTACTAGAGACAGAGGAAAAGAAGAAGGGAGATAAAGTACTAGGGACAGAGGATAAGAATTGGGGGAGATAAAGTACTAGGGACAGAGGATAAGGAGGGAGATAAAGTACTAGCGACAGAGGAAAAGAATTGGGGGAGATAAAGTACTAGGGACAGAGGATAAGAATTGGGGGAGATAAAGTACTAAGGACAGAGGATAAGAAGGAGGGAGATAAAGTACTAGAGACAGAGGAAAAGAAGAAGGGAGATAAAGTACTAGGGACAGAGGATAAGAATTGGGGGAGATAAAGTACTAAGGACAGAGGATAAGAATTGGGGGAGATAAAGTACTAAGGACAGAGGATAAGAATTGGGGGAGATAAAGTACTAGGGACAGAGGATACAAATAGGGGGAGATCAAGTACTAGGGACAGAGGATAAGAAGGAGGGGGATAAAGATCTAGGGACAGAGGATAATAATTGGGGGAGATAAAATACTAGGGACAGAGGATAAGAATTGGGGGAGATAAAATACTAGGGACAGAGGATAAGAATTGGGGGAGATAAAGTACTAGGGACATATGATACAAATAGGGGGAGGTCAAGTACTAGGGACAGAGGATAAGAATTGGGGGAGATAAAGTACTAGGGACAGAGGATAAGAAGGAGGGAGATAAAGTACTAGGGACAGAGGATAAGAATTGGGGGAGATAAAGTACTAGGGACAGAGGATAAGGAGGGAGAAAAAGTACTAGGAACAGAGGATAAGAATTGGGGGAGATAAAGTACTAGGGACAGAGGATATGAATTGGAGGAGATAAAGTACTAGGGACAGATGATACAAATAGGGGGAGGTCAAGTACTAGGGACAGAGGATAAGAATTGGAGGAGATAAAGTACTAGGGACAGATGATAAGATGGAGGGAGATAAAGTACTAGGGACAGAAGATAAGAATTGGGGGAAATAAAGCACTAGGGACAGAAGATAAGAAGGAGGGAGATAAAGTACTAGAGACAGAGGATAAGAAGGAGGGAGATAAAGTACTAGGGACAGAGGATAAGAAGGAGGGAGATAAAGTACTAGGGACAGAGGATAAGAATTGGGGGAGATAAAGTACTAGGGACAGAGGATACAAATAGGGGGAGATCAAGTACTAGGGACAGAGGATAAGAAGGAGGGGGATAAAGTACTAGGGACAGAGGATAAGAATTGGGGGAGATAAAGTACTAGGGACAAAGGATAAGAATTGGGGGCGATAAAGTACTAGGGACAGAGGATAAGAATTGGGGGAGATCAAGTACTAGGGACAGAGGAAAAGAAGAAGGGATATAAAGTACTAGGGACAGAGGATAAGAATTGGGGGAGATAAAGTACTAAGGACAGAGGATAAGAATTGGGGGAGATAAAATACTAAGGACAGAGGATAAGGAGGGAGATAAAGTACTAGGGACAGAGGATAAGAATTGGGGGAGATAAAGTACTAGGGACAGAGGATAAGGAGGGAGAAAAAGTACTAGGAACAGAGGATAAGAATTGGGGGAGATAAAGTACTAGGGACAGAGGATATGAATTGGAGGAGATAAAGTACTAGGGACAGATGATACAAATAGGGGGAGGTCAAGTACTAGGGACAGAGGATAAGAATTGGGGGAGATAAAGTACTGGGGACAGAGGATAAGATGGAGGGAGATAAAGTACTAGGGATAGAGGATAAGAATTGGGGGAGATAAAGTACTAGGGACAGAGGATAAGGAGGGAGATAAAGTACTAGGGACAGAGGATAAGAATTGGGGGAGATAAAATACTAGGGACAGAGGATAAGGAGGGAGATAAAGTACTAGGGACAGAGAATAAGAATTGGGGGAGATAAAGTACTAGGGACAGAGGATAAGGTCAGACTGTTGGCACTGCCATAGAGCTTGTCTAGTGTTTGCACTGGTGATGGCCACATGTGCTTTCTCTGGTCCTCGTATGTCTGGCAATTTTGTAGCAGATGTTCAGGGGTCATTTTTCCCAGTACCACAGGTGCATTAGTCAGTAGCACCTGTAACAGTTCCCGCCGGAGCAAGAGAGTTTAGGACAGGGGTGATGTGGTTGCTGATAACAAAGGTACCTGAACATGTTAAAGCTTAACGGTACCTGAATGCGTGTCAAGGTCACCCACCGTCTCAACACAGAAAAACAGAGTTGGGGAAAAGAATGTGGACAGGTAGGAGCTGACCACTGGCGTTCCGATTTGGGTAGTGGGAGAATGAGTGACAGGTGTGCAAACTATTTTATATTCCAATAACGACTGAAAAGAGCCATCCCCCTAGATCCATTGGTCAGCTCTGATTCTGCTTGAGTGAATATAACTCGAGACAACGTTTAGCTCAGGAGGCTGAGGAGAGGAGAGGAGAGCGAGAGAGTGAATGTAGATAGGAGTCTGGTTTAGCTCACCGACTTAGATAGAGAAGCGATTGATAGACTGGTGTACGAATGTTAGTGATAGAACAGGATCGCTCAAATAGGTGTGTGAGTTTTGTATTAATAGATAATCTGAACGTGTATTGTAAGCAGGGCACATTGTGAACGAGGTATGTCCAGATCGCCTGCCTGAGGGGATTTCTTCTTCTTCTTCTTCATCGTACGCAGTCAGACAGTAACCATTATTTTTTCGAAAAAAGCGGCGGTCATCCTGAGGCTGTCGACACTGCCATAGAGCTTGTCTGGTGGTTCCACTGGTGATGGCCACATCTGCTCTCTCTGATCTTCATATGTCGGGCAGTTCTGCAGCAGATGCTCAGCGGTCATTTTCTCGGTACCACACGGGCATTCGTCGGTACCACCTATCTTCAATTTGTTGAATAGGTGGTACCTCAGTCGATTATGGCCAGTGCGAAGTCTGAAGACAACGACCTGCTCTCTTCTGTTCAACTGGTAATAGGCATTGTTGTTGGTGTAGCCGGTATGTTCAGTTTCCCATTTGGTCATATATCTGGCTTTAATAAGCTGTTTTGACTCTTCGTACGTCATACTAGTATCTGTTTGTGGTAGTCTTGCACCTTCTTTTGCCAGTCTGTCTGCCTCTTCGTTGCTCCAGATGTTGCAGTGTGATGGGACCCACTGTACCACTACCCTTTTTGGTGCGGACTGCTGGCATAGTTGACAGAGTGCTGCTCTTAAGTCATTAAGCTCAGTGTTTTTCTGGCTTTTTAGCGCTGTGACTACGGCCAGAGCATCTGTAAGCAGGACTATATGGCTTTCATTTTCTTTATGTGTCACCATTTCTTCCACTGCCGCCCTCAGTGGCTCTGCCTCCGCTCTGAAATTGCTTGTGTACTTACCAGTAGCGAATGACAGTGTTATTTTTCTGCCATTTGGTAGGTTCAGGAATGCTCCTGCCCCTCCGTTCTGCGTAGTGTTTGTTACAGAACCGTCGGTGTATGCATGGGTCCAGTCCATGCTTGGGTAATTTTTCGATATAAAGCTTAGGGTAGTATCTTTCCTTTCTTTTTCAGTCTGGCAGTTTTTGTTTCCAATACCTGGTATATTTTCTACCACCTCTGGAAATATATCCTGCCTCCAGGTAGGTTTTCTTACAGTAGTGATGGGCTTTGGTGTTGATAGTGCGTTTATGGGATCTTCGTGCATCTTTGCTTTGGCTATTTCTGCAAAGTTTCTCCGCTTTAGGTTCCCATTTCCCAAATTGTTTAGTCTCTGGTGCATTGGGTGGTCAGTCAGTCTTCGGAGTTTCTCTGACTGCAGCTGGGCTCTGCAGTCTCTTCTATCGGTCATGGGTTGCAGTTTTGTAATCTTTTCAAGTTCTACAATTGGCGTTGACTTCATGCCTCCTGTTATAACTCTCATGGCTTGGTTTTGAAGTTTGTTAACTTTATCGAAGTTCGCCTTTGCTGCTGTTGTCCATGCCGCAATGCCATACTCGAGAACTGGTCTCACTCTTCCAGTGTACAGTTTCTTTAGTATACTTTCGTCTGCTCCCCAGCTTGTGCCAGCAAGTTTCCTCATGATTGCCATTCTTTCTCTGGCTCTCATTCGGTTTCTCTCGATCTCACTTTTCCATGTCATGCGCCGATCAAATGTGACTCCCAGATAGTTTGGGTTGTCGTTTGGCTGCAGGAATTTGCCATTTAGACTTAATTTGGTGTTTTGGGGTTTGATTGAAAGCGAGAATATTGTGCATGTGGTTTTCTCCTCGTTTATTTTGACCAGCCATGAGTTCGCCCACTCTTCCAGCGATGTTAGGGCCTGCTGCATCCGATTTCTTGCTATGGTGAAATTCTTTTCAGAGGTCCACATAGCCAGATCGTCTGCAAACATTGAGCTATGGACTCTTCTTGGTATATTCTCTGTAATGTCGTTTATATACACCAGGAAGAGTGTGGGTGACAGTACTCCCCCTTGGGGTACTCCCTGCTCGAGTGTCACCTTTTTGCTCATCTGCCCTTGTACTTGGACTCCGGCCGTTCTTTGTTTGAGGTAGTGGTTGATCCACTTGTACATTCTCCCACAAATTTCACTTCTCCTTAGCTTGACTCTGTCCGTCTTTCCAGACTTTGTCAAATGCCTTTTCCAGGTCCACCCAAACCGCTACTGTGTGTTTCTGTGCCTGGTAGGCATCTTCTATTTCCTGGGCTATGAGGATGACCTGGTCCTCAGTGGATCTGTGCTGTCTAAAGCCGGCTTGCTGTGGAATTAGTATTCGTTTTTCTTCCAGATGCCACATCAGTCTGGTGCTTATCATACGTTCCATTAGTTTGCCGACACAGCTCAGTAGGCTGATAGGCCTATATCCATTTGGATCTGTTTTGTCCTTTCCTTTCTTTGGTACTGGTACAAGTACTGCGTCTTTCCATGCCTGGGGTGCAATACCCCTTTTCCAGCTTTGGTTCAGGACCGATAGCAGTTTCCTCTTCGCTGTTTGGCCCAGCCCCATCAGCATTTCGTTTGTTATCCCGTCTTTTCCGGGAGATTTCCTTTTCTTTAATGTTCTCATGGCCTCTTCCATTTCGCTCATTGTTAATTTGGCCATCATATGCTCTTCAGGTGCCGTATTGATGTTGGCGTGCCCCTTTTGCTCTTCACTAATGTCTGTATGCCTATCTGCAGGGACCTCGATGTGGTTTGCTTTGGCATAATAGCTGTCCATCGTTGTCGATGAGGACCGCCGACATCATCCTTGTCACAGATTTCCCTGTTGGGTGTGGGTGCGCATGTGGCTGAACAGGCCAATGCGAGCACGAAAACATCTGCTACATATCGAGCACACGAGGTTTGTAGAAGTGGATGGTGTTCCCGCTACTCGGGATTTCCGCGTCTCGCGTCTGCTCTGGGCTTTCACAACACGGTCGTCTTCACCGGCAGCTACACCCGATTTGACAGCGCTTCTCCAGTCAGATCTGTTTTGCACAAGACATTCCCAGGTGTCGATGTCTATCTGGCAACTTTTTAGTGAGTCCTTCAGACCGTCTTTAAAACGTTTCTTTGGGCGCCCTCTCTCGCGCCACCCCTCTCTCAGCTCGCCGTAGAGAAGCTTCTTTGGGAGCCGCTCGTCTGACATACGGACGAGGTGTCCGGCCCATCCTAGTCGTGCTTTTTCTAGCAGTGCATGGATGCTGGGTATGTTAGCCCTCGAGAGAACCTCGATGTCAGTGACACGATCTTGCCATCGGATGTGGAATATTCGCCTCAGGCAACCTGTGTGGAAGTGGTTTAACCTCCTTGCATGTCCAGAGTATACAGTCCAGCTTTCGCAAGCGTATAGTAGGGTTGGAATGATGGTTGCACGGTAGACTTTGAGTTTGGTCTTGACGCTGATGCCACGACGTGCCCAGACCATCGAGCGCATTCTACCAAAGGCTGTGCTGGCCTTTGCTATTCTGCTTGCCACCTCATCGTCTAAGCTGACAGATCTCGACAGCGTGCTGCCCAGATATGTGAATTTGTCTACGGCATTCAACGTCTGCCCGCTGACTGTAGTCTCTGGTTTTGTGTACGGCAGTCTCTGGTTTTGTGTACGGCATAGTGTTCTACAAAAGCGTTTGCGGCTTTTTTTCCAGTGAGCAAGTTTTCGCCCTGTTTGATGGTAATTTGTTTGTTTGAAGGGGTTTCGTCATGCATGGCTCTGACTAGCTTCCATAGCTTGTTCCCTTCTTTGTCTAGGTTGAGGCTTTCAGTTTTGTTTTTCCAGCTCTCTCTTGCTGTTTGGTTTAGAGTGTATTTGTATTTCGCCGTGGCGGCTTTGAGGGCGATATTTGCCTCCATAGATTGTTCTCGCTCTGCCATGTTCCTAGCATTTGTGACTGCATCTTCCTGAGGGGATTTGAGTGAGGTAGTTTTTGATAAGGTGTGTTGAGGGAGCAGATCTGAGAGGTGTGTGTGGCAATAGAACTGGGTTTTATGATAGTTGGGAATTCCATCAATAGCTAATGCTTAAAATTTCCGCTTTAGTTAATATTTATATTAACATATATAATATAGGAATATTTAGTTAAGATGATATGTATTGTATTGTGTTTGTAATTTCACTACTCATTTTTCTGGTATGAGTATTATATAATAAATATGTCATCTGCTGTGTGCAATATTATTTGCTGTGTGTGGTCATGATGATGTGGATGAGTGTGGTAGTGTTCTAAGTTAGAATAACCCTAGGGCAAACAGTGGGATCTGCTACACACCTATCCTCAGTTTATTGAATAGATGGTACCTGTCTATTGTGGCCTGTGCGGAGTCTGAAGACCACCACCTGCTCTCTTCTGTTCAACTGGTAATAAGCATCATTTTTGTGTGTAGCCAGTATGCACCGTTTCCCATGTGTCCATGTATCTGGCGCTAATAAACCTTTTGGACTCTTCGTAGGTCACACTAGAATCTGGTTGTGGTAACCTTGCACCTTCTTTTGCCAGTCTGTCTGCCTCCTTGTTGCATTGAATGTTACAGTGGGATGGAAACCATTGTAGCCCAACTCTTTTGGGCGCGGACTGCTGGCATAGTTGACAGAGTACTGATCTTAAAACATTTAGTTCTGTATTTCTCTGGCTTTTTAGCACTGTAACCATGGACAGGGCATCTGTCAACAACAAAAAACTACCCTGCTTTCATTGCTTTCGCCTATCAACAAGACTATCTGGCTTTCATTGCTTTCGCCTGTCAGCATAGCTTCTACTGCAGCTTTCAATGCCTCAACCTCTGCTCTGAAATTGCTAGAGAATTTTCCTGTTGTTAACTGACAGTGTTATCTTTCTACCGTTTGGTAGGCTCGGGAATACTCCTCCTCCTACATTCTGTGTTGTGTTTGTTGCAGAACCGTCCGTGTATGCATTGGTCCAGTCTGTGCTTGGGTAGATTTTCTCTATGTACCTCAGGGTTATACCATTTCATCCCTTGTCAGTCTGCCTGTTCTTGTTTCTGATGCCTGGTACCTTTTCTATCACCACTGGAAAGATCTGCTGCTTCCAGATTGGTTTGCGTGTGGCAAGGATGGACTTTGTTGTCAAATGACATTCATAGGGTCTTCTCCCATCTGTGTTCTGGCTAATTCTACAAAATAATTGCTGTGAACAAACTGGCATCAGGTATGGTACATGAATAGCACAAATATGTACATTATTTGGTAAAGCACATTATCACCCCGTACATGTGTGACAGATGTTCACTAACCCGTACATGTGTGACAGATGTTCACTAACCTGTACATGTGTGACAGATGTTCACTAACCCGTGCATGTGTGACGGATGTTCACTAACCCGTGCATGTGTGGCGGATGTTCATTAACCCATACATGTGTGACGGATGTTCACTAAACCCATACATGTGTGACAGATGTTCACTAACCTGTACATGTGTGACAGATGTTCACTAACCCGTGCATGTGTGACGGATGTTCATTAACCTGTACATGTGTGGCAGATGTTCACTAACCCATACATGTGTGACGGATGTTCACTAACCCATACATGTGTGACAGATGTTCACTAACCTGTACATGTGTGACAGATGTTCCCTAACCCGTACATGTGTGACGGATGTTCCCTAACCTGTACATGTGTGACAGATGTTCACTAACCTGTACATGTGTGACGGATGTTCCCTAACCCGTACATGTGTGACAAATGTTCCCAAACCCATACATGTGTGACAGATGTTCACTAACCTGTACATGTGTGACAGATGTTCCCTAACCTGTACATGTGTGACAGATGTTCCCTAACCCGTACATGTGTGACAAATGTTCCCAAACCCATACATGTGTGACAGATGTTCCCTAACCCGTACATGTGTGACAGATGTTCCCTAACCCGTACATGTGTGACAGATGTTCCCTAACCCGTACATGTGTGACAGATGTTCCCTAATCTGTACATGTGTGACAGATGTTCACTAAGTAATCAATATGTAATCTGTACTTATCATTATTATGTGAACAAGCCAAAGACACACCATATGTGTATGAGCATTTATTTCCTTCTGGTATAACAGTTAACAGCATCAAATAAATATGTTTACAAAAAGCAGCAGTATGCAACCTCATAATCTGCCCATCAAATGGTTGTGCTGGACACAGGATCTCAAGCGCTATTATTAATAACCTATTTAACAATAATTAATTCTGATTAAACGAGACACAGGATTTCAAAAAGGCTAAGGACAGTGAGCTGATCACGAAGATCAGAACAAAAAAACGTTGAACGCAAACCTCCTACTTCTAGGCCAGGCCATGAGGTTTTGTGTTTGATCTACTGACGCCATTAGGTCCCAAATGGTAACCATAACAACAGCAATGAAAGACATTGGGGAAATGACCAAAACATGTCCTATGCTGTCTGTGGAGCGAGTGCCATGAGCAACAGAATGTAGGGCATTAGGTTTACGTACATCTAAAGTATAATTTCATAACGGACTCAAGATGATTGAGTTGGGAGGCACATGTGCCGCAACGAGACCGTTGTCAGTTTAATTTCAAGTGATTTCAATAAGAATTTGTTAGTTCCATCTACAATCCTCTTTAATTTTAGGACATGATTGGAAGGTAACAGTTGTCTTATTCTTCCAAACCTGGGTACCACTGGATAAAAGTGCAAGTGTGCGGATGAGATAAATTGCAAGTATGGGATGAGAAGAAAGGCCACAGGATGATGATAATTGGGAGTCATGACTCTCTGAAGAGCCAGAAAGTTCTTGAGAAATAAATCCATTCTAGTGATGAGCCTCAAGCACTGTGTAGGTTCCTACCATCATCAGGTGATGTGACTCAAGCAGTGTGTAGGTTCCTACCATCATCAGGTGATGTGACTCAAGCAGTGTGTAGGTTCCTACCATCATCAGGTGATGTGACTCAAGCAGTGTGTAGGTTCCTACCATCAGGTGATGAGCCTCAAGCACTGTGTAGGTTCCTACCATCATCAGGTGATGTGACTCAAGCAGTGTGTAGGTCCCTACCATCATCAGGTGATGTGACTCAAGCACTGTGTAGGTTCCTACCATCATCAGGTGATGTGACTCAAGCAGTGTGTAGGTTCCTACCATCATCAGGTGATGTGACTCAAGCAGTGTGTAGGTTCCTACCATCATCAGGTGATGTGACTCAAGCAGTGTGTAGGTTCCTACCATCAGGTGATGAGCCTCAAGCACTGTGTAGGTTCCTACCATCATCAGGTGATGTGACTCAAGCAGTGTGTAGGTTCCTACCATCAGGTGATGAGCCTCAAGCACTGTGTAGGTTCCTACCATCATCAGGTGATGTGACTCAAGCAGTGTGTAGGTTCCTACAATCATCAGGTGATGTGACTCAAGCAGTGTGTAGGTTCCTACAATCATCAGGTGATGTGACTCAAGCAGTGTGTAGGTTCCTACCATCAGCTGATGTGACTCAAGCAGTGTGTAGGTTCCTACCATCATCAGGTGATGTGACTCAAGCAGTGTGTAGGTTCCTACAATCATCAGGTGATGTGACTCAAGCAGTGTGTAGGTTCCTACCATCAGCTGATGTGACTCAAGCAGTGTGTAGGTTCCTACCATCATCAGGTGATGTGACTCAAGCAGTGTGTAGGTTCCTACAATCATCAGGTGATGTGACTCAAGCAGTGTGTAGGTTCCTACCATCATCAGGTGATGTGACTCAAGCAGTGTGTAGGTTCCTACAATCATCAGGTGATGTGACTCAAGCAGTATGTAGGTTCCTACCATCATCAGGTGATGTGACTCAAGCACTGTGTAGGTTCCTACCATCATCAGGTGATGTGACTCAAGCAGTGTGTAGGTTCCTACAATCATCAGGTGATGTGACTCAAGCAGTATGTAGGTTCCTACCATCATCAGGTGATGTGACTCAAGCAGTGTGTAGGTTCCTACCATCATCAGGTGATGTGACTCAAGCAGTGTGTAGGTTCCTACAATCATCAGGTGATGTGACTCAAGCAGTGTGTAGGTTCCTACCATCAGCTGATGTGACTCAAGCAGTGTGTAGGTTCCTACCATCAGGTGATGTGACTCAAGCAGTGTGTAGGTTCCTACCATCATCAGGTGATGTGACTCAAGCAGTGTGTAGGTTCCTACTATCATCAGGTGATGTGACTCAAGCAGTGTGTAGGTTCCTACAATCATCAGGTGATGTGACTCAAGCAGTGTGTAGGTTCCTACCATCAGGTGATGTGACTCAAGCAGTGTGTAGGTTCCTACCATCAGGTGATGTGACTCAAGCAGTGTGTAGGTTCCAACCATCATCAGGTGATGAGACTCAAGCAGTGTGTAGGTTCCTACCATCATCAGGTGATGTGACTCAAGCAGTGTGTAGGTTCCTACCATCAGGTGATGAGACTCAAGCAGTGTGTAGGTTCCTACAATCAGGAGATGTGACTCAAGCAGTGTGTAGGTTCCTACCATCATCAGGTGATGTGACTCAAGCAGTGTGTAGGTTCCTATCATCAGGTGATGTGACTCAAGCAGTGTGTAGGTTCCTACCATCATCAGGTGATGTGACTCAAGCAGTGTGTAGGTTCCTACCATCATCAGGTGATGAGACTCAAGCAGTGTGTAGGTTCCTATCATCAGGTGATGTGACTCAAGCAGTGTGTAGGTTCCTACCATCATCAGGTGATGTGACTCAAGCAGTGTGTAGGTTCCTACCATCAGGTGATGAGACTCAAGCAGTGTGTAGGTTCCTACCATCATCAGGTGATGAGACTCAAGCAGTGTGTAGGTTCCTACCATCATCAGGTGATGAGACTCAAGCAGTGTGTAGGTTCCTATCATCAGGTGATGTGACTCAAGCACTGTGTAGGTTCCTAACATCATCAGGTGATGTGACTCAAGCAGTGTGTAGGTTCCTACCATCATCATGTGATGTGACTCAAGCAGTGTGTAGGTTCCTACCATCATCAGGTGATGAGACTCAAGCAGTGTGTAGGCTCCTATCATCAGGTGATGTGACTCGAGCAGTGTATAGGTTCCTACCATCATCAGGTGATGTGACTCAAGCAGTGTGTAGGTTCCTATCATCAGGTGATGAGACTCAAGCAGTGTGTAGGTTCCTACCATCATCAGGTGATGAGACTCAAGCAGTGTGTAGGTTACTACCATCATCAGGTGATGTGATTCAAGCAGTGTGTAGGTTCCTATCATCAGGTGATGTGACTCAAGCAGTGTGTAGGTTCCTACCATCATCAGGTGATGTGACTCAAGCAGTGTGTAGGTTCCTATCATCATCAGGTGATGAGACTCAAGCAGTGTGTAGGTTCCTACCATCATCAGGTGATGTGACTCAACCAGTGTGTAGGTTCCTACCATCATCAGGTGATGTGACTCAAGCAGTGTGTAGGTTCCTACCATTATCAGGTGATGTGACTCAAGCAGTGTGTAGGTTTCTACCATCATCAGGTGATGTGACTCAAGCAGTGTGTAGGTTCCTACCATCATCAGGTGATGAGACTCAAGCAGTGTGTAGGTTCCTACCATCATCAGATGATGTGACTCAAGCAGTGTGTAGGTTCCTATCATCAGGTGATGTGACTCAAGCAGTGTGTAGGTTCCTACCATCATCAGGTGATGTGACTCAAGCAGTGTGTAGGTTCCTACCATCATCAGGTGATGTGACTCAAGCAGTGTGTAGGTTCCTACCATCATCAGGTGATGTGACTCAAGCAGTGTGTATGTTCCTACCATCATCAGGTGATGTGACTCAAGCAGTGTGTAGGTTCCTACCATCATCAGGTGATGTGACTCAAGCACTGTGTAGGTCCCTACCATCATCAGGTGATGTGACTCAAGCACTGTGTAGGTCCCTACCATCATCAGGTGATGAGACTCAAGCAGTGTGTAGGTCCCTACCATCATCAGGTGATGAGACTCAAGCAGTGTGTAGGTCCCTACCATCATCAGGTGATGAGACTCAAGCAGTGTGTAGGTTCCTACCATCATCAGGTGATGAGACTCAAGCAGTGTGTAGGTTCCTACCATCATCAGGTGATGTGACTCAAGCACTGTGTAGGTCCCTACCATCATCAGGTGATGTGACTCAAGCACTGTGTAGGTCCCTACCATCATCAGGTGATGAGACTCAAGCAGTGTGTAGGTCCCTACCATCATCAGGTGATGAGACTCAAGCAGTGTGTAGGTCCCTACCATCATCAGGTGATGAGACTCAAGCAGTGTGTAGGTTCCTACCATCATCAGGTGATGAGACTCAAACAGTGTGTAGGTCCCTACCATCATCAGGTGATGAGACTCAAGCAGTGTGTAGGTCCCTACCATCATCAGGTGATGAGACTCAAGCAGTGTGTAGGTTCCTACCATCATCAGGTGATGAGACTCAAGCAGTGTGTAGGTCCCTACCATCATCAGGTGATGAGACTCAAGCAGTGTGTAGGTTCCTACCATCATCAGCTGATGAGACTCAAGCAGTGTGTAGGTCCCTACCATCATCAGGTGATGAGACTCAAGCAGTGTGTAGGTTCCTACCATCATCAGGTGATGAGACTCAAGCAGTGTGTAGGTCCCTACCATCATCAGGTGATGAGACTCAAGCAGTGTGTAGGTTCCTACCATCATCAGCTGATGAGACTCAAGCAGTGTGTAGGTTCCTACCATCATCAGGTGATGTGACTCAAGCAGTGTGTAGGTTCCTACCATCATCAGGTGATGTGACTCAAGCAGTGTGTAGGTTCCTACCATCATCAGGTGATGTGACTAAAGCAGTGTGTAGGTTCCTACCATCATCAGGTGATGTGACTCAAGCAGTGTGTAGGTTCCTACCATCATCAGGTGATGTGACTCAAGCAGTGTGTAGGTTCCTACCATCATCAGGTGATGTGACTCAAGCACTGTGTAAGTTCCTACCATCATCAGGTGATGTGACTCAACCAGTGTGTAGGTTCCTACCATCATCAGGTGATGTGACTCAAGCAGTGTGTAGGTTCCTACCATTATCAGGTGATGTGACTCAAGCAGTGTGTAGGTTTCTACCATCATCAGGTGATGTGACTCAAGCAGTGTGTAGGTTCCTACCATCATCAGGTGATGAGACTCAAGCAGTGTGTAGGTTCCTACCATCATCAGATGATGTGACTCAAGCAGTGTGTAGGTTCCTATCATCAGGTGATGTGACTCAAGCAGTGTGTAGGTTCCTACCATCATCAGGTGATGTGACTCAAGCAGTGTGTAGGTTCCTACCATCATCAGGTGATGTGACTCAAGCAGTGTGTAGGTTCCTACCATCATCAGGTGATGTGACTCAAGCAGTGTGTATGTTCCTACCATCATCAGGTGATGTGACTCAAGCAGTGTGTAGGTTCCTACCATCATCAGGTGATGTGACTCAAGCACTGTGTAGGTTCCTACCATCATCAGGTGATGTGACTCAAGCAGTGTGTAGGTTCCTACCATCATCAGGTGATGTGACTCAAGCAGTGTGTAGGTTCCTACCATCATCAGGTGATGTGACTCAAGCACTGTGTAGGTTCCTACCATCATCAGGTGATGTGACTCAAGCACTGTGTAGGTTCCTACCATCATCAGGTGATGAGACTCAAGCAGTGTGTAGGTTCCTACCATCAGGTGATGTGACTCAAGCACTGTGTAGGTTCCTACAATCATCAGGTGATGAGACTCAAGCAGTGTGTAGGTTCCTACCATCAGGTGATGTGACTCAAGCACTGTGTAGGTTCCTACCATCATCAGGTGATGAGACTCAAGCACTGTGTAGGTTCCTACCATCATCAGGTGATGTGACTCAAGCACTGTGTAGGTCCCTACCATCATCAGGTGATGTGACTCAAGCACTGTGTAGGTCCCTACCATCATCAGGTGATGAGACTCAAGCAGTGTGTAGGTCCCTACCATCATCAGGTGATGAGACTCAAGCAGTGTGTAGGTCCCTACCATCATCAGGTGATGAGACTCAAGCAGTGTGTAGGTTCCTACCATCATCAGGTGATGAGACTCAAGCAGTGTGTAGGTTCCTACCATCATCAGGTGATGTGACTCAAGCACTGTGTAGGTCCCTACCATCATCAGGTGATGTGACTCAAGCACTGTGTAGGTCCCTACCATCATCAGGTGATGAGACTCAAGCAGTGTGTAGGTCCCTACCATCATCAGGTGATGAGACTCAAGCAGTGTGTAGGTCCCTACCATCATCAGGTGATGAGACTCAAGCAGTGTGTAGGTTCCTACCATCATCAGGTGATGAGACTCAAGCAGTGTGTAGGTCCCTACCATCATCAGGTGATGAGACTCAAGCAGTGTGTAGGTCCCTACCATCATCAGGTGATGAGACTCAAGCAGTGTGTAGGTTCCTACCATCATCAGGTGATGAGACTCAAGCAGTGTGTAGGTCCCTACCATCATCAGGTGATGAGACTCAAGCAGTGTGTAGGTTCCTACCATCATCAGCTGATGAGACTCAAGCAGTGTGTAGGTTCCTACCATCATCAGGTGATGTGACTCAAGCAGTGTGTAGGTTCCTACCATCATCAGGTGATGTGACTCAAGCAGTGTGTAGGTTCCTACCATCATCAGGTGATGTGACTCAAGCAGTGTGTAGGTTCCTACCATCATCAGGTGATGTGACTCAAGCAGTGTGTAGGTTCCTACCATCATCAGGTGATGTGACTCAAGCAGTGTGTAGGTTCCTACCATCATCAGGTGATGTGACTCAAGCAGTGTGTAAGTTCCTACCATCATCAGGTGATGTGACTCAAGCAGTGTGTAGGTTCCTACCATCATCAGGTGATGTGACTCAAGCAGTGTGTAGGTTCCTACCATCATCAGGTGATGTGACTCAAGCAGTGTGTAGGTTCCTACCATCATCAGGTGATGTGACTCAAGCAGTGTGTAGGTTCCTACCATCATCAGGTGATGTGACTCAAGCAGTGTGTAGGTTCCTACCATCATCAGGTGATGTGACTCAAGCAGTGTGTAGGTTCCTACCATCATCAGGTGATGTGACTCAAGCAGTGTGTAGGTTCCTACCATCATCAGGTGATGTGACTCAAGCACTGTGTAGGTTCCTACCATCATCAGGTGATGTGACTCAAGCACTGTGTAGGTTCCTACCATCATCAGGTGATGTGACTCAAGCACTGTGTAGGTTCCTACCATCATCAGGTGATGTGACTCAAGCAGTGTGTAGGTTCCTACCATCATCAGGTGATGTGACTCAAGCACTGTGTAGGTTCCTACCATCATCAGGTGATGTGACTCAAGCACTGTGTAGGTTCCTACCATCATCAGGTGATGTGACTCAAGCAGTGTGTAGGTTCCTACCATCATCAGGTGATGTGACTCAAGCAGTGTGTAGGTTCCTACCATCATCAGGTGATGTGACTCAAGCACTGTGTAGGTTCCTACCATCATCAGGTGATGTGACTCAAGCACTGTGTAGGTTCCTACCATCATCAGGTGATGTGACTCAAGCACTGTGTAGGTTCCTACCATCATCAGGTGATGTGACTCAAGCAGTGTGTAGGTTCCTACCATCATCAGGTGATGTGACTCAAGCAGTGTGTAGGTTCCTACCATCATCAGGTGATGTGACTCAAGCACTGTGTAGGTTCCTACCATCATCAGGTGATGTGACTCAAGCACTGTGTAGGTTCCTACCATCATCAGGTGATGTGACTCAAGCACTGTGTAGGTTCCTACCATCATCATTGTACTATAGCAATAAAGTAATAAATAGTCCTGACTGACATATTACATCACTAGTAGAACAGACTTGACATTACAGAGTCATACAGTAGAACAGACTTGACATTAAATGAGTCATACAGTGGAACAAACTTGACATTGGAACTTAGGATCTATATTTTGTAGTGGACTTAATTTCTCTCGATTTCCCCAAATTATCTAAAACAATAAAAGCCTCTCTTGCCTTTTGTATCCTCAATTTTATACCTCTACCAGTACCTCTGACCTTGTCTATATTACTACCAAGATATATGAACGAATGTACCTCTTCTAGGACCGTGCCTCCCAGTCTCCCAGCTCTATCAGTACCTCTACCAGTACCACTTCCAGTACCGTGCCTCCCAGTACAATCTGATTGTCGTAATGTGCTTGTATTCTCATCGTCTGTGTTTCTCTCCTTGTGCATCATCAAGACCTACCTTCAGTCACAATTTGGTGAGTATAATTTATATATTATATAAAATAAATTCACTCACTAAATGTTGAATGAGTATATTTATTTTATTGGGGGTAAATATCCGGTAAATATTTCCCCTGATCTCTGAGTAGTGAGATCAGACACCCGTGTGCAGTGGCACGCATGTTAAAAATACCTTAGCAGTTGGAAATCGAAAAGAGTAGGCTTAACGGCCGCTGCTCTGGCAATATTCAAGTTAAAAATCTGCTCAAATTATTCTAGGGATTCTCGCACCACAGAGAATATGTAGCAAAAAGGGGACTGTGTGGTTATAACTTCAGGTCTTAGTTATGTGGTTAGCGGAGCAGCTTAGATGGCACCTGATAGGCTGCGGGTCTACCTTGCTCTAATTTACGCTTCCACCTCCACCAGTCTCAAAAATAGGCGATCATATATCCCAGGGGCTAACAGATGCTGGGATTGACCTGGCAAGTCACGAGTGGATTTTCACCTGCCAAAAAAATATGAAACAAAGGAGGTCACACCTCCCCACAACATCTAACGACATAAGTAGACTGAAGATAGATTTATTTTATTTTCCATTTGGTTGTAGTTCAGTAAAGTCCAGATAATCAAATCTTTTCATCAAAAAGCCATTGAATTTCATATTCGTATGTAGAAGTCATATTCTTCATAATCCAGCCAATAGCCAGCAGAAAGAGGAATGGTGATGGGAGACAACCCTGTCCCTCTGGAGGTCTGATGTCAAAGGTCTCCACTGAAAGGTCTCCATCATGTAGAACTCTACACTTCCTCTTTGTGTACATTGCCCTAATTATGCTAGTGAACTTCAGGGGCACCCCATAATGCCTGAGCAGTTCCAGAGTGATTTCCTGTCTAAACTGTTAAATTCTTTCCCATAATCCACGGATCCGATATTCTGCACATCGTTCAACAATCATCCGCAATGTAGCTATCGCATGTACATGGGATCTATTTTGTCTAAAACCCGTCTGCTCATCCTTCAACTGGTAATCTATGGCCTCTTTCAATCTTTCTAATATGATTCTGTTCAATACCTCCCAGGTCGTAGATAACAAGATTGTGTCCCTATCCTCCTCCGTTCTTTGGTAACAAGATTACACAGTCTCCTCCTCCCTTCTTTGGTAACAAGATTACACAGTCTTCTTTCTAGTCTGCTGGTATTTCTTTCTAACCCAAACATTATCTCTGCAATCTTCTTCTTCTTCATCGTACGCAGTCAGACATCAACCTTAATTTTTTCGAAAAAAGCAGCTGTCATCCTGAGGCTGTCGACGCTGCCATAGAGCTTGTCTAGTGTTGCCACTGGTGATGGCCACATCTGCTCTCTCTGATCCTCGTATGTTGGGCAGTTTTGCAGCAAATGCTCAGCGGTCATTTTATCGGTACCATACGGGCATTCGTCAGTGCCACCTATCTTCAATTTGTTGAATAGGTGGTACCTCAGTCTATTGTGGCCAGTGCGAAGTCTGAAGACCACGACCTGCTCTCTTCTGTTCAACTGGTAATAGGCATCATTTTTGGTGTAACCAGTATGTTCGGTTTCCCATTTGGTCATGTATCTGGCTTTGATAAGCCGTTTTGACTCTTCGTACGTCATACTAGTATCTGGTTGTGGTAGTCTTGCACCTTCTTTTGCTAGTCTGTCTGCCTCCTCGTTGCCTTGGATGTTGCAGTAGGATGGGACCCACTGTACCCCTACCCTTTTTGGTGCGGACTGCTGGCATAGTTGACAGAGTACTGCTCTTAAATCATTAAGTTCAGTATTTTTCTGGCTTTTTAGCGCTGTGACTACGGCCAAAGCATCTGTAAGCAGGACTACATGGCTTTCATTCCTTGTCTCTGCAATCGACTCTGGGGTCACTACTTATTGTGCCTGACCCAGTTGTGAACAGTCTGTTACAGAACTCATCCCGATGGGGAATTTTCTACTCCACACATATACTTGCTGGAGTGAAAGGCATGCATCAGCCCTCCACCCCCAGCCCATACACACAGATTGACAGTATTATGCAAGAACAAGGTTGCAGCACATATTATAGTAGAAGATTTGTTGTAAAATATTTGATAGACAAAGTACAACCAGCCAGGCCTGGGATGAATCTGGAAATACAGTGATCAGGTTTGGCTAATAGTATGGCTTCAATGGATTTCATCATTCGTTATCCCATGATATTTATAATATAAACACAGCAATATTCAGTCGCATTATTTTGATATGTAACACTGCCCTCCATCTTAAGTACAGTTAGCTATAGCTGACAATGAGAACTGGTTTAGCTATAGCTGACAATGAGAACTGGTTTAGCTATAGCTGACAATGAGAACTGGTTTAGCTATAGCTGACAATGAAAACAGATTAGCTCTACACTGACAATGTCAACAGATTAGCTATTTGCTGACAATGTTATCAGATTAGCCATATGCTGACAATGTCAACAGTATACGCTGATAATGTCATCAGATTAGCTATATGCTGACAATGAGAATACATTAGATATGAGAGAAGACAGAAACATAAGCAGTACACCAGACCCAATTCACCAACTCAAAAGAAACCAACAAACTACCTTATTTCGCCTGAGAACTGGACACTGCAGACTACTAGAACATCTTTACCGACTGAAGATCTCACACACCAATGAGTGCCCATGTGGAACAGGAGGCCAGAACCCTGAGCATATTCTACAGGAATGCCCAATCTATAGGGAAATGAGATGCCAGACATGGACAGAGGGTGCGGAGCTGAGACAAAAAGTTGTGGGGCAGCCGCTCCGACCTGGTAAAGACTTCAGACTTCATCATGGCGACTGGCCTGCAGATATAGCATGACCAAAAGATCCTGAACGCAAAGAAGAAGAAGATTAGATATATGCTGACAATGAGAATAGATTAGATATATGCTGACAATGAGAATAGATTAGATATATGCTGACAATGAGAATAGATTAGATATATGCTGACAATGAGAATAGATTAGATATATGCTGACAATGAGAATAGATTAGATATATGCTGACAATGAGAATAGATTAGATATATGCTGACAATGAGAATAGATTAGATATATGCTGACAATGAAAATAGATTAGATATATGCTGACAATGAAAAAAGAGTTTCGCTGCATAACAGATGCACACAAATTAAATAACAATCAAACGGTTATAACAAAGTAAAAAAATAGAGATTTCATCATAGATTGAATGTAGAGATCAATAGAAAAGAGATGTCATCACAGATTGTATCCAGAGATCACCAGAGATGCTGTGCTTTAACTGGCTTGCTATTATGTCATCAATTGGAGCATGGGGCTACAACTACAGCTACACCCCTCCCCTCCCTTGCAAGAAGCATAAGCCTATTGATGAACATGCTCTTATGGTGGAGGTCTCTATAGCCTAATGACAACAGGTCTGTCGTAGTGGGCCTAGTGTCTTTCTCTCACACCCCACACCTCGACAACATCCACAGTAGGTCTAGGTCATAGTGTCTTTCTCTCACACTCCACACACAGACAACATCCACAGTAGGTCTAGGTCGTAGTGGGTCTAGTGTCTTTCTCTCACACTCCACACACAGACAACATCCACAGTAGGTCTAGGTCGTAGTGTCTTTCTCTCACACTCCACACACAGACAACATCCACAGTAGGTCTAGGTCGTAGTGTCTTTCTTTCACACTCCACACACAGACAACATCCACAGTAGGTCTAGGTCGTAGTGTCTTTCTCTCACACCCCACACCTCGACAACATCCACAGTAGGTCTAGGTCGTAGTGTCTTTCTCTCACACCCCACACCTCGACAACATCCACAGTAGGTCTAGGTCGTAGTGTCTTTCTCTCACACCCCACACCTCGACAACATCCATAGTAGGTCTAGGTCGTAGTGTCTTTCTCTCACACCCCACACCTCGACAACATCCACAGTAGGTCTAGGTCGTAGTGTCTTTCTCTCACACCCCACACCTCGACAACATCCACAGTAGGTCTAGATCGTAGTGTCTTTCTCTCACACCCCACACCTCGACAACATCCACAGTAGGTCTAGGTCGTAGTGTCTTTTTCTCACACCCCACACCTCGACAACATCCACAGTAGGTCTAGGTCGTAGTGTCTTTCTCTCACACCCCACACCTCGACAACATCCACAGTAGGTCTAGGTCGTAGTGTCTTTCTCTCACACCCCACACCTCGACAACATCCACAGTAGGTCTAGGTCGTAGTGTCTTTCTCTCACACCCCACACCTCGACAACATCCACAGTAGGTCTAGGTCGTAGTGTCTTTCTCTCACACCCCAACACCTCGACAACATCCACAGTAGGTCTAGGTCGTAGTGTCTTTCTCTCACACCCCACACCTCGACAACATCCACAGTAGGTCTAGGTCGTAGTGTCTTTCTTTCACACCCCACACCTCGACAACATCCACAGTAGGTCTAGGTCGTAGTGTCTTTCTCTCACACTCCACACACAGACAACATCCACAGTAGATCTAGGTCGTAGTGGGCCTAGTGTCTTTCTCTCACACCCCACACCTCAACAACATCCACAGTAGGTCTAGGTAGTAGTGTCTTTCTCTCCCACCCCACCACCTGACAACATCCACAGTAGGTCTAGGTCATAGTGTCTTTCTCTCCCACCCCACCACCTGACAACATCCACAGTAGGTCTAGGTCGTAGTGGGCCTAGTGCACACCCCACCACCTGACAACATCCACAGTAGGTCTAGGTCGTAGTGGGCCTAGTGTCTTTCTCTCACACTCGATCCCCCACAATATCCACAGTAGATCTAGGTCGTAGTGGGCCTAGTATCTTTCTCTCACACTCGATCCCCCACAATATCCACAGTAGGTCTAGGTCGTAGTGGGCCTAGTATCTTTCTCTCACTCTCGATCCCCCACAATATCCACAGTAGGTCTAGGTCGTAGTGGGCCTAGTATCTTTCTCTCACACTCGATCCCCCACAATATCCATAGTAGGTCTAAATCATAGTGGGCCTAGTATCTTTCTCTCACACTCGATCCCCCACAATATCCATAGTAGGTCTAGGTCGTAGTGGGCCTAGTGTCTTTCTATCTATAACCAGCAGCAATTTGTAATGGGGTCAAATGTAGCGGTATCCCCATGCTCTGTGCAAGGATGTAGCTGATGACAATAGTAACTGTAAAACATGGAATGTGTTCAGGCATGGAGGACTCTACTGGTCCCCATGGTGATAAAATGTAGAGCACTTCAAATTAAGTAGATAGCAGTTGACCCCAACCAGGTGGCCAATATACACCAGGATCCCAGAATAGGCTGGATATTATCATCAATATAGATTTGACATCACAGGTCTTAAACAATAGTGTCGGCACGCAATACAAGATGTGATTGACATGTCGGGCATTTACTCTTCACCAAGGATACAAGCAGTGTCCGAGTCAGTGCCATCACAATCGTCATCGCCATCATCTCCAGCCAGGATACAATCTGAGTCTGAATCTTCATCCAACAGATTCTCTTGTAACTTGTCCTCCTCTTCATCCACCACATCCGTTGTGGAGGAATCTAGTGATTGGACTGATCTCATCTCGTTGTAATGAGAAAGGGAAAATATTGAAGCCTGATCATCTGATGGGCATTGGATCTCCATCTGGGTATGAGATTCTCCATCACAACCAAAGTGACAGGTGTCATTAACATTGTCAATACATCCGAGCCAGGCAGTCTCTGCGTATCTAGCCAATGAATCAGCAGCCATCATGTCTGTCTCACTGTATGCAGGTGGCTCTTCGCTGCTAGTTAGACCTCCATCAGCAGTGTGTACATGCAGCATGCCATCTTCCGTCCCTTCTGAAAACAAAAGCAATGAGCCAACTTGGAAAAGTCTGTCAGACTCAGGTCTGAGCCTTGAAGATGGATGTTGGTTGTCAGTGAGATCTTGCTGCTGCAGAACATGCATCTCGCTACTGCTCGGCCAATTGTGCATCTCACTACTGCTCGGCCAATTATGCACCTCGCTGCTGGTCGGCCAATTATGCATTCCGCTACTGCTCGGCCAATTGTTACTCTCAGCCTGTGACCCTAAAGGTGATGAATCAGCGATATCCTGGTAGCCATTGTTAAGGGCACCTGATAACTCCGATTGGTCGTTAGTTTGGCCAAGCAGCTCCAAGCAAGCCTCATCATATGGACGAGAAGTGAGCATAGCTTCATGGTAAGGTGGTGGAGGAGCTCGACTCTGAAGCATCTCAGAGAGCTGTCGACTGAGTGGAGACTCGTGAAGAGGGCCACGGAAATGGAGAGCACGCCTGCGATACACCTTGCACATGCAGCTGATGGCAATGACTAACGCCAAGGCACAAATCAAAAAGGAGGCTACTGTAGCTATAATAACATACGTGGATGTCGCTGTGGAAGACACATGATGAGAATGTATGAGAATTAAAACCTCACGATCAATGTACGGGGAGAATCCAGAAGTAGTCCTGGACATGTACTAAGTTCTAAAATCCATGATCTCACAATGACAGTAGGATTACCAAATGTCAAATTTACTTGAGTTAATCTCTCTCTACCTGAGTATAGTCTCTCTCTAAGTATAGTCTCTACCTGAGTATATTCTCTACCTGAGTATAGTCTCTTTCTACCTGAGTATAGTCTCTCTCTACTTGAGTATAGTCTCTCTCTCTCTCCCTGAGTATATTCTTTCTCTGAGTATAGTCTCTACCTGAGTATATTCTTTCTCTGAGTATAGTCTCTACCTGAGTATATTCTTTCTCTGAGTATAGTCTCTACCTGAGTATATTCTTTCTCTGAGTATAGTCTCTACCTGAGTATATTAAATACATGCTAGCAGAAATAGACGCCATTACTCTGTATAATTACAACAATGGTTTATTTGTAAAATCCTCTTCCCACACTCCTCTTCTACCTCTTCTACCTCTTCTACCTCACTGTACTTCCTCTCCACCTTCAATGCATTCTTCTCATTCCTCTTCAATATGCCATGTTTGTCTCCCCTATTTCGAGGGACAGTTCAGTAACATCTAGTACGAGGGATAGTTATTAAGTTATATTTATTAACATAAACACGCGAACATACGACTACTCTAAGGCAGGTGTTAAGAGGATCAAAGAGGCGGCGAACAACATAATCTGGAAAGATATTGTCTGAGGAACATATGTTGAACAGGAGTGGGAAAGTTTTAAAACAGTTCTAGAAAAGTTAAAAGAGGAATGTGTTCCATGTAGGGAGGTAAACCCCAAGCGTAAAAAGTGGATAACTAAATTTGTAGTTAAATGTAGAAGAGCTCAAAATAAAGCATGGAAAAAATTTATAGAGGCAGGTAAATCAAAAGAAACATGTTTAAAATATTTGGACAAGCAGAACATATCTCAGAAAGCGAATAAAACAGCAAAAATAGACTTTGAAAAAAAACTTGCTCAGAGGATCAAGACAGACAGTAAAAGCTTCTTTTCTTATGTTAGAAATAAACAGACAATGAAAGACAAAGCAGGCCCTCTCATCGACAGTACAGGGAAAATAATAAGTGAGAATAGGGAGGCAGCTAATCTACTCAATCAGTACTTTGGCACAGTCTTCACAAAAGAGGACTGCTTCAAGATCCCAGAGCCTATAGATATTTTTCAAAGAGACAGATACAGCAGGATTAAGATCAATCTGTATTACAGAGGAAATGGTTTTTAAAAAATTGGAGGGGTTGAAAGTGAATAAATGTCCATCTGGGGTTGGTCTCTCGCCGCCGCGATTGACTCTCATCCAGTATTCGTACAGCGATCTCAGTCCCGCCAGACGGAGTGATAGCGCGGGCTTGCCTTCACACGCTCGCCCGCCTTTCCCCGGCACTCTAGCGGGACAACATTTGTGGCGTCGTACCGCTAGTAACGGTTTGTTACTGTGGTCCGTATCGAGAAACTTTGACAGTCAGTGGTGGTTATTCGAAGGCTTATAGCCGACCTCGACAGTTCGTCTCGCTGGTGGTCATTCTCTCGCAAAGAGCTTGTGACCGGCAAATGGAAAGCAGGAATCGTGCCTAAAGGCCCTGTCCTCACCCGACCAACCCTCGGGAGAAGGGCAGGCCGGCAGGCAAAAATCGTCTCCAGTCCCAGTGAAATTCATCGCCGGGGCCGTTGGGATTCGTTCTGCACAGAGCGCTGCCATCCCTCCCCGAGCGAGCCCGGTTAGTCGGTCGTCTGATGTGTGTACGGGCCCCTGTCAGGCGGTCCTAGGTCGACGGAGTGAGGGACGGAACAACCATCCGTCCGTCAGTCGGTCCCTGCGGCCATCCTAGTGAGGCTTTTTACACATCCGTCCTCCGCCTACCGGTGTGTGTGGTTCGTACGTCTCCGACAGATATCTGGTTGATCCTGCCAGTAGTCATATGCTTGTCTCAAAGATTAAGCCATGCATGTCTAAGTTCACACTGTCTCACGGTGAAACCGTGAATGGCTCATTAAATCAGTCGAGGTTCCTTAGATGACACGATCCTACTTGGATAACTGTGGCAATTCTAGAGCTAATACATGTTTACCAAGCTCCGATCCTCGCGGATAGAGCGCTTTTATTAGTTCAAAACCAATCGTCGTTTCCCCTCGCGGGGTTGCGGCGTCCCCACTGGTGACTCTGGATAACTTTGTGTTGATCGCATAGCCTCATGTGCCGGTGACGCATCTTTCAAATGTCTGCCCTATCAAATGTCGATAGTACGTGACATGCCTACCATGTTTGTAACGGGTAATGGGGAATCAGGGTTCGATTCCGGAGAGGGAGCATGTGAAACGGCTACCACATCCAAGGAAGGCAGCAGGCGTGCAACTTACCCACTCCCGGCACGGGGATGTAGTGACGAAAAATAACAATACGGGACTCTTTCGAGGCCCCGTAATTGGAATGAGTACACTTTAAACCCTTTAACGAGGATCTATTGGAAGGCAAGTCTGGTGCCAGCAGCCGCGGTAATTCCAGCTCCAATAGCGTATATTAAAGTTGTTGCAGTTAAAAAGCTTGTAGTTGGATCTCAGGCGCAGGTGGGCGGTCCGGCTCGCGCCGTTCACTGCCCGTTGTCTCCTACCGTCTTCCGGCTCTCTCCCGCGGGTGCTCTTCGCTGAGCGTCCCGGGTGGCCGGCGCGTTTACTTTGAAAAATTAGAGTGTTCAAAGCAGGCCTCGGCTGCCTGAATAATGGTGCATGGAATAATGGAATAGGACCTCGGTTCTATTTCGTTGGTTTTTGGAACTGGAGGTAATGATTAACAGGGACAAACGGGGGCATTCGTATTGCGGCGTTAGAGGTGAAATTCTTGGATCACCGCAAGACGAGCTACTGCGAAAGCATTTGTCAAGAATGTTTTCATTAATCAAGAACGAAAGTCAGAGGCGCGAAGACGATCAGATACCGTCGTAGTTCTGACCATAAACGATGCCGAATAGCGATCCGCAGGAGTTACTTCGATGACTCTGCCGGCAGCTTCCGGGAAACCAAAGTGTTTGGGTTCCGGGGGAAGTATGGTTGCAAAGCTGAAACTTAAAGGAATTGACGGAAGGGCACCACCATGAGTGGAGCCTGCGGCTTAATTTGACTTAACACGCCAACACTGTAAAATGACTGACAGACTGAGCACTTTCGTTGGGTCTAATAGTGAACGGGTGCTGGTATTAGACCCTCGGAAGACAGGTCAGTTTTACCCTACTAATGACAGGGCGTTGCTACGGTAGTCCTGCTCAACTCGAGAGGAATCGCTAGTCGCAGACATTTGGTCCACGTGCTAGGCTGATAAGCCAACGGCGCGAGGCTACCATATGAGGGATTACGGCCGAACGCCTCTAAGCCGGAATCCCACCTTAAATCTCAGCACCACTGCGACGGCTACGATAGGGTTGGGACCTGGGGCTCGTGTCTCAGCTCGACCCGGCCGAGCCGCAGAAAGAGGTCTCTGCCGTCCACCGATCAAAGCGGGTGGGAAGCTGCCCGATATTCACCCCATACGGCGATGAGGTGCGAAACCACTAGTAGAAGACTTAGTTCTCGGTCGAGGTGTCGTAAGCAGTAAAGCAGCCACCTCACTGCGAACTGTTGAGACGCAACCCTTGATCATGAGATATGTCCGCACACCAGGCGAACAACATCTCCGTGCCATTACCAGGCTTGTACTCTGGTTAAATGCACTCCTACGAGAGGAATCGCAGGTCGCTGACATTTGGTCCACGTGCTTGGCTGATAAGCCAATGGTGCGAAGCTACCATCTGAGGGACTACGGCCGAACGCCTCTAAGCCAGAATCCCGCCCTAAATCTCAGCACCGCTGTGATGGGAGGCTACGATATGGTTGGGACCTGGGGCTCGCGTCTCAGCCCGGCCCGGTCAAGCCGCAGAAATGCACCTGGTTAAATGCACTCCTGCCTCGCTCTTTACCTCTGTCTGCTATCAGTCATCCCAATGGACGCAGAAGAGATGCAGTCCAGCGGACATTGCACCTCTGCCCTATTGTGACAACCTCCCAGGTGGCGGGGACTGCTAGGCGTGCCATCACTGCAGATGAGCCGAGAAGATAAAGGGAGCAAAATGATACCTCACTCACATGCATATGCTATGTTTCTGGCAGGACGTGACGATCCCGAGACAGTCACACTGGACTGCCTCTCTTCCGAGATAGTACAAACTAGTACATAGTCCATCATATCATATCATTGCCAAACCCTATAGACACGAGTGGGGAAGACTCGATAGTCCTGTAAGACAACTTCCCTAAGAGAGACAACTCTGACCAAAAACTACTGCTGCCTTGCAGATAGGCTGGGGACAGCCAAACGCTAAGGAGGGTATCCCTACAGAAACGCCTGTTGAAATCGGATGCACTGAGCCACAGGCTTAACAAAATAAAACAGTGCAACGTATATCGCTGTAAGCAGCGTACGATGAAGAAGAAGAAGAATAAATGTCCAGGTCAAGATGGTATCCATCCAAAATTGCTGTTTGAAATTAGAGACCAACTAGCAAAACCATTGGCTATATTATGTTCTCAATCACTTATAAAAGGGATTGTTCCACGGGATTGGAAAGATGCAGGAGTGATCCCCTTATTCAAAAAGGGCGAAAAATCAGATCCAGCGAATTATAGACCGGTGAGTTTAACGAGCATAGTCTGTAAATTGTTAGAGTCAATAATCAAAGCAAACATTGTAATGCATTTAGACAAATTTAATCTAATTAGAAATAGTCAGCATGGGTTTACTAGAGGGAGATCATGCTTAACAAATCTATTAGAATTCATGGAGGAGGTTACTAAAATCATAGATAAAGGGGAGCCAGTGGATGTTATTTATCTAGACTTTGCAAAGGCCTTTGATAGAGTACCTCATCAAAGATTATTTTGAAAGTTAAAATCACATGGAATTGATGGGGAAGTTGCCAAATGGATTGAAAATTGGTTAACGGGAAGAAGGCAGAGAGTGGGCATAAATAAGGAGTACTCTGAGTGGTGTGAAGTAAAAAGTGGAGTGCCACAGGGATCGGTTTTGGGACCAATTTTGTTCTTGATATATATATAAATGATTTGGACATTGATATGGGATCCATGATTGCAAAATTTGCTGATGACACAAAACTATGCAGTAGTGTCTCATCTAAAGCAGAAGTGGATATATTGAGGTCAGATTTAGATAAAATTCGAGAATGGTCTGTAAGCTGGCAAATGGAGTTTAATGTAGATAAATGGGTAAATCCAATATGGAACATAATTACAGAATGGACGAGAACAATATTAGAAAGATAGATAAGGAAAGGGACCTAGGGGTTATAATAGATCATACAGGTAAGGTGAGTGAGCAAGTTCAGGTAGCAGTGAAAAAGGCAAATGCAATATTAGGTATGATAAAAAGAAACATTAAACATAGGAGCAAGGAAGTGATAAACTGTATAAAGCATTAGTTAGACCTAGATTGGAGTACTGTGTACAGGTGTGGAGTCCTTATCATAGAGGGGATATAAACATGCTGGAAAAAATACAAAAAAAGAGCGACAAAGCTGATAGTGGGATTCCAGAATTACAGTTATGAGGAAAAACGCAGAAAAACCGGCCTACAGCGTATCGAAGAGAGAAGAATTCGAGGTGATTTAAAACAGGTTTATAAGATGATCAGAGGAATGGATAAATTAGACTATAACAAGTTTTACAAAATACAGCCACCCACAAGAACAGGAGGGCATAGCTACAAGTTGACTAAAGAGAGGTCTAGATTAGATATTAGGAAATATTTTTTTAGTCAGAGAGAGGTGAATGCTTGAAATGAATTGCCAGGGGATGTAGTGGAGGCAGGGACAATTAATGCATTTAAGAATAAATTGGATGTGCATAGCTTTTAGAGCAAGGTGATGTAAATGAAACTGGTTGTATACAGACTGCAGAGTCTTCTAAACCTGTATAAAGACGTTAAGTTAAGTTAAGTTAAGTAACATCTACTACGAGGGACAGTTCAGTAACATCTACTACGAGGGACTGTCATTAAGTAACATCTACTACGAGGGACTGTCATTAAGTAACATCTACTATGATGGACTGTCATTAAGTAACATCTACTACGAGGGACTGTCATTAAGTAACAGCTAATACGAGGGACAGTTCAGTAACATCTACTACGAGGGACTGTCATTAAGTAACATCTACTACGAGGGACTGTCATTAAGTAACATCTACTACGAGGGACTGTCATTAAGTAACATCTACTACGAGGGACTGTCATTAAGTAACATCTACTATGAGGGACTGTCATTAAGTAACATCTACTTCGAGGGACAGTTCAGTAGCATCTACTACGAGGGACAGTTCAGTAACATCTACTATGAGGGACTGTCATTAAGTAACATCTACTACGAGGAACTGTCATTAAGTAACATCTACTATGAGGGAAAGTTCAGTAACAGCTACTACGAGGGACTGTCATTAAGTAACATCTACTTCGAGGGACAGTTCAGTAACATCTACTACGAGGGACAGTTCAGTAACATCTACTATGAGGGACTGTCATTAAGTAACATCTACTACGAGGAACTGTCATTAAGTAACATCTACTATGAGGGAAAGTTCAGTAACAGCTACTACGAGGGACTGTCATTAAGTAACATCTACTATGAGGGAAAGTTCAGTAACAGCTACTACGAGGGACTGTCATTAAGTAACATCTACTACGAGGGATAGTTCAGTAACAGCTACTACGAGAGACTTCATTAAGTAACATCTACTACGAGGGACAGTTCAGTAACAGCTACTACGAGGGACTGTCATTAAGTAACAACAATTTTATTATAAAGTGTATGGACGAGCATGTACAACAGAAAATCTTATTTCAAGACAGAAAATGGCTCTTAGTTGTTGTTGTTGTTTACGAATGCCCACAATGAGTAGGTTAATCTTTTGTAAAGGACATTAAGTGGCGAGTTGCAGCAGCTTTCCTCACATCCTGAGTGTGCTGATGAAGGTCGAACCTCCCTTTCTTAGTGAGATTGTTGTCCTCAACAACAGCCTGTTTCCAGGACAACCAATGAGGAGGTCAGGTGAGGGTCTTGGCCAGTATGTTTCTCCTGGCCCTGGCTAACATTGTCTGATCAGTGTATTTTGCGTGACCAGACGTTAGCTTCATCGTCCCAAAATGACTCTTCAGCAATACTAAATATAGGGATTGTGACGATCGAGCAGTGGGCGCTTGCGCAATATAGCGTACAACATGGCCACCGCACTGTTGACTTGCAATATAGCGTACAACATGGCCGCTGCACTGTTGACTTGCAATATAGCGTACAACATGGCCACCGCACTGTTGACTTGCAATATAGCGTACAACATGGCCGCCGCACTGTTGACTTGCAATATAGCGTACAACATGGCCGCCGCACTGTTGACTTGCAATATAGCGTACAACATGACCGCCGCACTGTTGACTTGCAATATAGCGTACAACATGGCCACCGCACTGTTGACTTGCAATATAGCGTACAACATGGCCGCCGCACTGTTGACTTGCAATATAGCGTACAACATGGCCGCCGCACTGTTGACTTGCAATATAGCATACAACATGGCAGCCGCACTGTTGACTTGCATGAGGTGAATTTTCGTTTTTTTCATCAGACTGTGTTTAACCTTCTGAAATCTGCAGAGGAATGAAGGTTTAGTATGGAGACAGTTGTTTGAGTCAGTGGAGTGTGTATGAATGGGGAAACAGATGAGTCAGAGGAGAACGTATGAATGGGGAGACAGTTGAGTCAGAGGAGAGCGTATGAATGGGGAGACAGTTGAGTCAGTGGAGTGTGTATGAATGGGGAAACAGATGAGTCAGAGGAGAACGTATGAATGGGGAGACAGTTGAGTCAGAGGAGAGCGTATGAATGGGGAAACAGATGAGTCAGAGGAGAGCGTATGAATGGGGAAACAGATGAGTCAGAGGAGAACGTATGAATGGGGAGACAGTTGAGTCAGAGGAGAGCGTATGAATGGGGAGACAGTTGAGTCAGAGGAGAGCGTATGAATGGGGAAACAGATGAGTCAGAGGAGAACGTATGAATGGGGAGACAGTTGAGTCAGAGGAGAGCGTATGAATGGGGAAACAGATGAGTCAGAGGAGAACGTATGAATGGGGAGACAGTTGAGTCAGAGGAGAGCGTATGAATGGAGAGACAGTTGAGTCAGAGGAGAGCGTATGAATGGGGAAACAGATGAGTCAGAGGAGAACGTATGAATGGGGAGACAGTTGAGTCAGAGGAGAGTGTATGAATGGGGAGACAGTTGAGTCAGAGGAGAGCGTATGAATGAGGAGACAGTTGAGTCAGAGGAGAGCGTATGAATGGAGAGACAGTTGAGTCAGTGGAGAGCATATGAATGGGGAGACAGTTGAGTCAGAGGAGAGCGTATGAATGAGGATACAGTTGAGTCAGAGGAGAGCGTATTAATGGGGAGACAGTTGAGTCAGAGGAGAGTGTATGAATGGGGAGACAGTTGTTTGAGTCAGTGGAGTGTGTATGAATGGGGAGACAGTTGAGTCAGAGGAGAGCGTATGAATGGGGAGACAGTTGAGTCAGAGGAGAGCGTATGAATGAGGAGACAGTTGAGTCAGAGGAGAGCGTATGAATGGGGAGACAGTTGAGTCAGAGAAGAGCGTATGAATGGAGAGACAGTTGAGTCAGAGGAGAGCGTATGAATGGAGAGACAGTTGAGTCAGTGGAGAGCATATGAATGGGGAGACAGTTGAGTCAGAGGAGAGCGTATGAATGAGGATACAGTTGAGTCAGAGGAGAGCGTATTAATGGGGAGACAGTTGAGTCAGAGGAGAGTGTATGAATGGGGAGACAGTTGAGTCAGAGGAGAGTGTATGAATGGGGAGACAGTTGAGTCAGAGGAGAGCGTATGAATGGGGAGACAGTTGAGTCAGAGGAGAGGGTATGAATGGGGAGACAGTTGAGTCAGAGGAGAGCATATGAATGGGGAGACAGTTGTTTGAGTCAGTGGAGTGTGTATGAATGGGGAGACAGTTGAGTCAGAGGAGAGCGTATGAATGGGGAGACAGTTGAGTCAGAGGAGAGCGTATGAATGGGGATACAGTTGAGTCAGAGGAGAGCATATGAATGAGGAGACAGTTGAGTCAGAGGAGAGTGTATGAATGGGGAGACAGTTTTTTGAGTCAGTAGAGTGTGTATGGTAGAAAGATTTCAAAACGGAAGATAAAACATCATTGATGAACCAAAGCATGGGAGACCAGCAAGCGTAGCAACTGACACAGTGAAACAGCAGATCCACCAGCTAGTCCGTGGCTATAGGCGAGTCACTATTGATTAAATAGCCGTAGATTTCAACATGAGTTACGACGCTGCGCACAAAATTGTCTATGATGATCTAGGTTATAGGAAAGTGCGTAGCAGATGGATCCCAGACTGCTGTTTGATGATCACAAGCGTGCAAGGCAGACGATTTGTCAGGAGCATTTGGACTGTCGTGCTCATGAAGGAAATGTTTTTCTCCATCAAATTGTGACAGGAGACGAGTCCTGGGTACACCATTACGAACCAGAGAGAAATTGTGACAGGAGACAAGTCCTGGGTACACCATTACGAACCAGAGAGCAAGAGACCGTCGATGCAATGGAAGCACCAGTTGTCTCCGGCTAAGAAAAAAATTCAAAACATGGACTTCCGCTGGGAAAGTCATGATGACCATCTTTTGGGATGTTAATGTCTCTTCATTGGTGCATTTCCAGGAAAGGGGTGAAACTGTGACTAGTGCTCGACACAGTGACGTGCTCGTGAACAGGTTGAAGGCAGCGATGTCATCTTCTTTCAAAAGGAATGTTCCTGTGTACGGCAATGCCCACCTACATCAAGCTGTGTATACGGTTCGTGTTCTAAGTTCTATGTCTTGAAACATACAACATACTGTCCTGACTTGGTGCTATCAGGCTTTCACAAGCTGGTGGACAGGTAGACAAAGTGTGTTGGACATCCACAAGCTAGTGGACAGGTAGACAAAGTGTGTTGGACATCCACAAGCTAGTGGACAGGTAGACAAAGTGTGTTGGACATCCACAAGCTGGTGGACAGGTAGACAAAGTGTGTTGGTCATCCACAAGCTGGTGGACAGGTAGACAAAGTGTGTTGGACATCCACAAGCTAGTGGACAGGTAGACAAAGTGTGTTGGACATCCACAAGCTAGTGGACAGGTGGTCAAAGTGTGTTGGACATCCACAAGCTAGTGGACAGGTAGACAAAGTGTGTTGGACATCCACAAGCTAGTGGACAGGTAGACAAAGTGTGTTGGACATCCACAAGCTGGTAGACAGGTAGACAAAGTGTGTTGGTCATCCACAAGCTGGTGGACAGTGTGCTGGACATCCACAAGTTGGTGGATAGGTGGAAAAAGTGTGCTGGTCATCCACAAGCTGATGGACAGTGTGCTGGACATCCACAAGTTGGTGGATAGGTGGAAAAAGTGTGCTGGTCATCCACAAACTGGTGGACAGGTGGACAAGGTGTGCTGGTTATCCACAAGCTAGTAGACAGGTAGACAAAGTGTGCTGCCAGACACTGGGACTATGTCAAATAATAAGACACCACAAATGTCTGATTCACACTTCTGTCAAAATGTTATTAACCAAATAGCTGTAACTTAATGACTGTCCCTCGTTAGAATACATATATAAATATGTGAACATAGCCAACAAGTTGTATAAATACTATATGAAGTACTTTTTAAAAGTAGGAGGTGGTCAACTGGCTAGGACACGTTTTCTTATAGTCAAAAGGACATAGATTCAAAACTTTGTAATTTATTTTGTTTTTGTGTTCGCCTTATTTCTCTATTCCCCAAGGCGGTGTGCGTTGCACTGTGGTTTTTATTTTGCGCCTGTCGGCCCAGTACATCCGACTTCAGCATTTTCTAAGGGTTTGCTTCCCCGGGGTAACGGCTGGTGCTATGATGGGGATCGAACCTAGCACCTATGGTGTGAGAGTTTTTATTTTGCGCCTGTCGGCCCAGTACATCCGACTTCAGCATTTTCTAAGGGTTTGCTTCCCCGGGGTAACGGCTGGTCCTATGATGTGGATCGAACCCAGCACCTTTGGTATGAGAGTCGTGTCACTTAACCACTAGCCCACGCCGTCCTCGATTCAAAACTTGACAAGATACACGTTTTATTCTATAACGGTTACAATTTTTTAAACTTAGCTGGCACACTGTGCTGTGACTGACACGCCAAGCAACCTAAATTTCTGTCATATATATATATATAAACCCCCTAGTGGACCATAGATATGGGAAAAACAATGTCTTGAGATGGTAATGATAAACTATTCTCTTGATGAAGTACTTACAGGAAAAAAAATGTCTTGAGATGGTAATGATAAACTATTCTCTTGATGAAGTACTTACAGGAAAAAAAATGTCTTGAGATGGTAATGATAAACTATTCTCTTGATGAAATACTTACAGGAAAAACAATGTCTTGAGATGGTAATGATAAACTATTCTCTTGATGAAGTACTTACAGGAAAAACAATGTCTTGAGATGGTAATGATAAACTATTCTCTTGATGAAGTACTTACAGGAAAAACAATGTCTTGAGATGGTAATGATAAACTATTCTCTTGATGAAGTACTTACAGGAAAAACATCCGTCCTCGTCGCTGTTATCTAAACAATCATTGATTCGGTTACATCTCAACGTCTTGTAAATACAGTGCCTATTTCTGCATAGGTACAAGCCCTTGTCAGCAGAGCACAGCTGATCGTCTGTAAACAAATATGGATTCGCATGAAATGTGGACTTTTATTCCACATGTTTATACAATTGGATGACAAGATAACATACTTACAGACAAAACTGGTTCAGAAAATTGGGATCCACTTGGATAAAGGGAGAGACAGAGAGTGAAAGAGATAATTGTGTCAGAGAGAAGATCATTAAGTGAGAGAGAAAGAGAGAGAGAAAGATACACAATATCCAGGAGAGAACATGATGGAGTGAGAGAGAACCATGATGGAGGGAGAGAAACATTATGGAGAGATAGAAAGTGAACTGATGGCGAGATAGAGAAAACTTTACACAATAATCGGTACAACACATACTGCAGCCTCTCACACCCTACACTGAACAGAAAGAGAGACCAACACATATTTTAGCCTCTCACACCCTACACTGAACAGACAGAGAGACCAACACATATTTTAGCCTCTCACACCCTACACTGAACAGACAGAGAGACCAACACATATTTTAGCCTCTCACACCCTACACTGAACAGACAGAGAGACAACACATACTGCAGCCTCTCACACCCTACGCTGAACAGACAGAGAGACCAACACATATTTTAGCCTCTCACACCCTACGCTGAACAGACAGAGAGACCAACACATACTGCAGCCTCTCACACCATACGCTGAACAGACAGAGAGACCAACACATACTGCAGCCTCTCACACCCTACGCTGAACAGACAGAGAGACAACACATACTGCAGCCTCTCACACCCTACGCTGAACAGACAGAGAGACAACACATACCGCAGCCTCTCTCATCTAAGTTGTTGGGACATATTCCTTTGCCGTTGCATCTTTCACTTTCACTGTAACAGCCCGAGGTTCTAAAGCCACAGCCAAAGTCTAAAAGACATTCCGCTGTGGGAGACAGGTATGTACATTAGGTCAACAGTTCCTGACATCTGGAAGCATATCATTGACGCAGGTAATGACAACATTAGGCAAGACAAGTATCATTGCACTGACAATCATTTCTTGTTCTGCGACGTGCACGGTTTCAAAGTGCACCAATACTTGAATCACGATCGTACTGACAAACCCTCGGAGTGTTCCCATTTCCTGGCATCATAGAGTGGAAGAAGGTTAAGACAGAGATAAAGTATCTATATTTAAACCTGTCCTATGTCTCTCTCTAAATCTTTCTCAACTACCCATGTGTCTTTCATCAATAGTTAGATCGCACGCCTGATGGGAAGGAAGACTAACGTCTTGTCAGGCAAAATATACTGGCCAAGACCCTCACCTTGGCTTCCTTGTAGCCCTTCCTAGATATGGACTCTTTTCATGACAGCCTGGGTTAACAAGATGAGGGATCGACGTGATCCTCTTAGTAGTGAGCAGCATGCAGATGAAGCTAAGCATAGCACAACCGCCTGCAGGACCCTAGTCCACCTCCATCAGCACGCTCCGGATGTGAGGAAAGCTACGACCACCCGCCCTTTTCAGGGCACACAAAAGAGTAATCCTACTCATTGTGAGCATTCAACAACAATCGCACGCCTGACAGAAATAAATCAATTGCTTGTCTATCTTTGGTGTGGACATCCCAATCTCCTTTGTTTGATCTCCAGGGGGACATCCAGTATTCCTGTATCTTCTTAGAATTGAATGTTTCTTATCCATTCTAGTGGCTGCCCTATTCTCCCCAGGGAGCAATGACAGAAAAAAGATGTTTTTCTTCACATCTTATGCTACGTGTATATTAGCCAAATAACCATGAATTTATTGAGCCCCTATATAATTTATTGAGCCCCTATATATTAGCCAAATAGCCATGAATTTATTGAGCCCAATATAATAGCCAAATAGCCATGAATTTATTGAGCCCCTGTATAATTTATTGAGCCCCTATATAATTTATTGAGTCCCTATATATTAGCCAAATAGCCATGAGTTTATTGAGTCCCTATATATTAGCCAAATAGCCATGAGTTTATTGAGTCCCTTTATATTTGCCAAATAGCCATAAATTTATTGAGCCCCTATATAATTTATTGAGTCCCTATATATTAGCCAAATAGCCATGAATTTTTGAGCCCCTATATATTAGCCAAATAGCCATGAATTTATTGAGCCCCTATATATTAGCCAAATAGCCATGAGTTTATTGAGCCCCTATATAGTAGCCAAATAGCCATGAATTTATTGAGTCCCTATACCACTTATATTTCTCATAATTCTTGCTGGCAATCTTCTCGATCAGCACACGAAGTCCAGTTCTCTGGATAAAGGTTGCTGTAGTGAAGAGATCTTCAAGGCCTCCAAAGAGCTGTGTGTGGAGATTTGTCTCCGTGGGCCAGGGTTCAATACGCAATTGGCTCAGCAAGGATATGTTTGGCCGTCTGTGCTGCCTGCCCACACGTACACATTTTCAGCCTGTAAAAGTGGCCAATCAGGTCGGTGTATGTTCCGTTCTCATGCAGGTCTTCCTGGCTAACATGTGTGCCATCAGCAACTTCTAGCTGGATGCTAGGAATGTGTCTGACCGTCTGGCATGACAGTTTGGCTTTTATCTTATCAAACATGGAAGTCATAGTCAATTCCTAGTCAAAGATACAAGCAGGATATTCCTAGTCAAGGATACAAGAAGGATATTCCTAGTCAAGGATACAAGAAGGATATTCCTAGTCAAGGATACAAGAAGGATATTCCTAGTCAAGGATACAAGAAGGATATTCCTAGTCAAGGATACAAGAAGGATATTCCTAGTCAAGGATACAAGAAGGATATTCCTAGTCAAGGATACAAGAAGGATATTCCTAGTCAAGGATACAAGAAGGATATTCCTAGTCAAGGATACAAGAAGGATATTCCTGGTCAAAAAGTACCAAACTACAAACTGATTTTTTTTACTTAGAGCAGACATGAGCAGACGCAACCATTTGATGGAATCACTCACCAGTACAATCTCTTTCATCTCCTCCATGCAGCGGACAATCCCATGTGTCGTCACATCGATTAGATTTCATAAAACAAGCAAATTCTCCATATCCACAGGCCAAGTAATCTTTGGCACATGAAACTGTTCATGAACAGACAACAATGTCAAGGTTTTCATACAAGTACAAATATTCATATATATGTTCTTCTTAACAATCATCTGTCAGCATTACCAAATTTTTTAAACACATAACAACCTAGAAGAAGAAGTATAAAGAAGAAGAAAACTACTGATTTTGAGGACATAAAATAACAGAACGGTTAGGAATGTGGTGGGGACTTCACTGGTTAACTGTTATATTGAAGCACAGAGAGTTACGTGGTTTGGTCATTTGACAAGAATGCACTATGAACAACTTGCAGCTAAATCATACTGCATGAAGGTATCAGGTTCTCTAGCAAGAAGTCGGCGATGGCGGCGTTGGGTAGGGGGGATCAAGGAAACACTCCAAAAGTTCAACATGTCGACTACACAAGCCTCCCATGTAGCACAAACCAGAAGTCTGTGCATATCTCCTTTCTGTGACGCCACAAGGCAAGAGCAGTAGGATGAAATAAGAAGAAGAGTTAAAAGTTGACGTTAAAGGTGAGGGTTCGACTTCATCGTCTAGTGTGTCTCCATATGGCTCAGTCTCTATCAGCAGAAAGGTATCCCGCCTGCCGAGAGCCTCACATAAAACACGAACTCCGTAGCTCCAGAGATGAACCCAGGGATATCCGTAAAAATTTACATCATGAGCCGTCCGTCGCAGCTCAAATTCGAACCCTGTCCGTCATAGCTCGTATTCGAACCCCGACCATCCGAACACGAGTCAAACGGCTTGATCACTTTGCCACAGAGACCCTTAGAAGAAGAAGAAACAATCCAGACAGCTACCAAGATGATATTTGTTTGTTACTGTTTGATGGTTGGTAGATTCTCTTCAAACTTTCATGTAGAAACCTATCATTTTGTTTTAGCCCAAGAATAACGAGAGATAGTGCAGTATGTATCACAGCAAGAAAAGGACAGGTGGTAGACTAGAAATTAGGCTGGATGTGTACCAGAGATCCACAGGAGGACAGTGAGCTGTAACTATAGCATCAGCTCTTGGTTTGGGGCCTACAACTGTACGGACAATCTGTGGACATAACAAGAGCTCTCAGTTTAGGGCCTACAACTGTACGGACAATCTGTGGACATAACAAGAGCTCTTGGTTTGGGGTCTACAACTGTACGGACAATCTGTGGACATAACAAGAGATCTCAGTTTAGGGCCTACAACTGTACGGACAATCTGTGGACATAACAAGAGCTATTGGTTTGGGGTCTACAACTGTACGGACAATCTGTGGACATAACAAGAGATCTCAGTTTAGGGCCTACAACTGTACGGACAATCTGTGGACATAACAAGAGATCTCAGTTTAGGGCCTACAACTGTACGGACAATCTGTGGACATAACAAGAGCTCTCAGTTTAGGGCCTACAACTGTACGGACAATCTGTGGACATAACAAGAGATCTTGGTCCGGAGTCCATTCTAACAGACTCCATGAGCGTACTCCAAGTCATCTCAAGCCAAAACAAGACAGACTCCACGCGCGTACTCCAAGTCATCTCAAACCAAAACAAGACAGACTTTACATTAAATAAAAAATGATGCTGAGTTGCTGTTGCAAAAAATAGATTTAATCCTAAAGTGAGTTCGGGCCCACTGTGGGATCCTTGGAAATGAGAAGGTAGATGAGCTTTCAAAAGCTGGGTGTGGTGGCAACTCACCACCCACAGAGCTATAAAGAAGCAAAGACTCCCATGAGGACGGAATGGAGAGACCAGCACAAAGAATACAAACCAGAAAATGACAGCATAGACAAACTTGGCAGAGACGGGCAGACAGAGATCTCCAGACATACAGCCTACTTCGTGAACCACATTGGGCTAGAAGCATAGCATCAGTTGATTCTTCTTCTTCCTCTTCGTACGCAGTCAGACAGTAACCATTATTTTTTCGAAAAAAGCGGCGGTCATCCTGAGGCTGTCGCCGCTGCCATAGAGCTTGTCTTGCAGTTCCACTGGTGATGGCCACATCTGCTCTCTCTGATCCTCGTATGTCGGGCAGTTCTGCAGCAGATGTTCAGCGGTCATTTTACCAGTACCGCACGGGCATTCGTCGGTACACCCTATCTTCAATTTGTTGAATAGGTGGTACCTCAGTCTATTGTGGCCAGTGCGAAGTCTGAAGACAACGACCTGCTCTCTTCGGTTCAACTGGTAATAGGCATCGTTTTTGGTGTAACCAGTATGTTCGGTTTCCCATTTGGTCATGTATCTGGCTTTGATAAGCCATTTTGACTCTTCGTACGTCATGCTAGTATCTGTTTGTGGTAGTCTTGCACCTTCTTTTGCCAGTCTGTCTGCCTCCTCGTTGCCTTGGATGTTGCAGTGTGATGGGACCCACTGTACCACTACCCTTTTTGGTGCGGACTGCTGGCACAGTTTGCAGAGTGCTGCTCTTAAGTCATTAAGCTCAGTATTTTTCTGGCTTTTTAGCGCTGTGACTACGGCGAGAGCATCTGTAAGCAGGACTATTTGGCTTTCATTTTCACTGTGTGTCACGACCATCAGTTGATTGAAAAAGAAGAATAAGCTTTGAAGACTACAACTGTATGGGCAAGGTGTAATTCCATTACTTGGTATGAAGTTAACTCGTAAGAGAAGTTGTGCAATGGGGGGAAAAATCTGGATGGAGGCTCAACATGACTCTCCCTGATCGTTGCTGCTGTCCATAGAGGCATAACTGGATGGAGGCTCAACATGACTCTCCCTGATCGTTGTTGCTGTCCAGACATAACTGGATGGAGGCTCAACATGACTCTCCCTGATCGTTGCTGCTGTCCATAGAGGCATAACTGGATGGAGGCTCAACATGACTCTCCCTGATCGTTGCTGTTGTCCAGACATAACTGGATGGAGGCTCAACATGACTCTCCCTGATCGTTGTTGCTGTCCAGACATAACTGGATGGAGGCTCAACATGACTCTCCCTGATCGTTGCTGTTGTCCATAGAGGCATAACTGGATGGAGGCTCAACATGACTCTCCCTGGTCGTTGTTGCTGTCCAGACATAACTGGATGGAGGCTCAACATGACTCTCCCTGATCGTTGCTGTTGTCCAGACATAACTGGATGGAGGCTCAACATGACTCTCCCTGATCGTTGTTGCTGTCCAGACATAACTGGATGGAGGCTCAACATGAATCTCCCTGATCGTTGCTGCTGTCCAGACATAACTGGATGGAGGCTCAACATGACTCTCTCTGGTCGTTGCTGCTGTCCAGACATAAGCTATCTGTTTATTTGAACATTTGAAACAACAAGATGGTCACAGTGCTAGATTTGAAACATTTGTGGCGTGAAAGTTTTCAGAAGTGCTCAAACCTGCACAACATTCCTGTAGCAGGTGGGTCTGCTCAAACCTGCACAACATACCTGTAACAGGTGGGTCTATAAGTGCAGATAAAGAAGCAGCTGTTGCTTATCCAGCTCTGCTCTATTTACCATTGTGTCTTTGGTAAAACTGGTTTCAGTTAGTCATTGTTATAGTTAAAGTCATTGTTTCAGTTAAAGTCATGGTTTCAATTAAAGTCATGGTTTCAGTTAAAGTCATGGTTTCAGTTAAAGTCATGGTTTCACTTAAAGTCTTGGTTTCCGTTAAAGTCATGGTATTCAGAAACCTAACTACAAAGCTAATGTTAATTAAATGTCATGCCCACAACAAATCACCTGCAGCGGAATATTTAACCGTGAAGACTTCACTGGCTCCCACAGAGAGGACATTGATCCCAGGATTATAGTAGATAAACACACTGCTTTGTGTAGATCTCAGAGTATGCGTCTTGGAAAAGTAGTTTCTGAGAATTGAGGCCGATACGTTAGCCCCATCATAAACATTAAAAAGGCTGTTCGGAGAAAGCTGGAACCTATCGAAGGTCAGTGTATACGTCACTTTCTGTCCGTTTGTGGAATTGAGGTGTAACAGCCAAGTACAAAATCCTGAATTCTGAATAACACTGGATAAATAATCACTCCTTATCTCGCCCGAGTGGTCAGTGAGTTCGAAGTGACAGTGACGGGAGTACATGTAGTCTGGTGGAACAGCTGTAACAATGGCTGTGGATGGCGACATGTTCGTGTCGGCTTCCTCGACTGTAAGAATCAAAGAATGTGACAGTTTTCAGTGCATGGCTAACAGGAAATACAATTATATGTGGTCAATACGGGGACAGATTCATGCTCCAATTAATCAGATTCATAAATTGAAAATGGAAAGGTAAAAACAAATTTATAGAATAAAACAGGTTCCGACAGATGATCCATGCATTCTTCTTCTTCTCCATCATTCATTCTCAAATTCCCACCATCAAGCCCTGAAAAGGGGTTTGCAAGTAGCAGGATACTGTCTGGACAAGGGAATGCGTTGTGTTGTAGTTTACAGATTGACAGCGATAATTGCACCTACATTCCAACACATCTGACTCCAACAGACAATTTTGAGTACCGAGTTAGCCTTCCCTCTTCGATCCCTTCTCTTTAGCCAGTCTGCCCTGCTGCAGCCTGTTATCCAGGATCACCACGTGGAGGAGTAGAAGGGTCTTGGCAGCTTTGGGACTCTGGCCTTGACGCTAGCAGTCAGCTATGGGTCGCTGGCCCTGATGCTAGCAGTCAGATATGGGTCGCTGGCCTTGACGCTAGCAGTCAGCTATGGGTCGCTGGCCCTGACACTAGCAGTCAGATATGGGTCGTTGGACCTGACGCTAGCAGTTAGCTATGGGTCGCTGGCCCTGACGCTAGCAGTCACATATGGGTCGCTGGCCCTGACGCTAGCAGTCAGATATGGGTCGCTGGGCTTGACACTAGCAGTCAGATATGGGTCGCTGGCCTTGACGCTAGCAGTCAGCTATGGGTCGCTGGCCTTGACGCTAGCAGTCAGCTATGGGTCGCTGACAGCTACAGCTCATGAACTACTCAGCATCTTGATCTCGATCAATACATTAAAGTTAAAATGGTTTGATAATTTATAGATCAAATGTGACGGTGACTAGAGGAATAAGTAGCTCCACAGCAGAATAATACGTTATAGATCAAATGTCATTTGACAAAGTCTGGAAAGACGGACTTAGAGTCAAGCTAAGAAGAAGTGATGTTTGTGGGAAAATGTACAAGTGGATCAACCACTACCTCAAACAAAGAACGGCCAGAGTCCAAGTACAAGGGCAGATGAGCAAAAAGGTGACACTCGAGCAGGGAGTACCCCAAGGGGGAGTACTGTCACCCACACTCTTCCTGGTATATATAAACGACATTACAGAGAATATACCAAGGAGACTGCATAGCTCAATGTTTGCAGACGGTCTGGCTATGTGGACCTCTGAAAAGAATCTCACCATAGCAAGAAATCGGATGCAGCAGGCCCTAACATCGCTGGAAGAGTGGGCGAACTCATGGCTGGTCAAAATAAACAAGGAGAAAACCACATGCACAATATTCTCGCTTTCAACAAAACCCCAAAATACCAAATTAAGTCTAAATGGCAAATTCCTGCAGCCAAACGACAACCCAACCTATCTGGGAGTCACATTTGATCGGCGCATGACATGGAAAAGTCAGATCGAGAGAAACCGAATGAGAGCCAGAGAAAGAATGGCAATCATGAGGAAACTTGCTGGCACAAGCTGGGGAGCAGACGAAGGCATACTAAAGAAACTGTACACTGGAAGAGTGAGACCAGTGCTCGAGTATGGCATTGCGGCATGGACAACAGCAGCAAAGGCGAACTTCGATAAAGTTAGCAAAACTTTAAAACCAAGCCATGAGAGTTATAACAGGAGGCATGAAGTCAACGCCAATTGTAGAACTTGAAAAGATTACAAAACTGCAATCCATGACCGATAGAAGAGACTGCAGAGCCCAGCTGCAGTCAGAGAAACTCCGAAGACTGACTGACCATCCAATGCACCAGAGACTAAACAATTTGGGAAATGGGAACCTAAAGCGGAGAAACTTTGCAGAAATAGCCAAAGCAAAGATGCACGAAGATCCCATAAACGCACTAACAACACCAAAACCCATCACTACTGTACGAAAACCTACCTGCAGGCAGGATATATTTCCATAGGTGGTAGAAAATGTACCAGGTATTGGAAACAAAAACTGCCAGACTGAAAAAGAAAGGAGAGATACTACCCTAAGCTTCATATCGAAAAGCTACCCAAGCATGGACTGGACCCATGCATACACCGACGGTTCTGTAACAAACACTACACAGAACGGAGGGGCAGGAGCATTCCTGAACCTACCAAATGGCAGAAAAATAACACTGTCATTCGCTACTGGTAAGTACACAAGCAATTTCAGAGCGGAGGCAGAGGCACTGAGGGCGGCAGTGGAAGAAATGGTGACACACAATGAAAATGAAAGCCATATAGTCCTGCTTACAGATGCTCTCGCCGTAGTCACAGCGCTAAAAAGCCAGAAAAATACTGAGCTTAATGACTTAAGAGCAGCACTCTGCAAACTGTGCCAGCAGTCCGCACCAAAAAGGGTAGTGGTACAGTGGGTCCCATCCAAGGCAACGAGGAGGCAGACAGACTGGCAAAAGAAGGTGCAAGACTACCACAAACAGATACTAGTATGACGTACGAAGAGTCAAAACGGCTTATCAAAGCCAGATACATGACCAAATGGGAAACCGAACATACTGGTTACACCAAAAACGATGCCTATTACCAGTTGAACCGAAGAGAGCAGATCGTTGTCTTCAGACTTCACACTGGCCACAATAGACTGAGGTACCACCTATTCAACAAATTGAAGATAGGTGGTACCGACGAATGTCCGTGCGGTACCGGTAAAATGACCGCTGAACATCTGCTGCAGAACTGCCCGACATACGAAGATCAGAGAGAGCAGATGTGGCCATCACCAGTGGAACTGCAAGACAAGCTCTATGGCAGCGGCTACAGCCTCAGGATGACCGCCGCTTTTTTCGGAAAAATAATGGTTACTGTCTGACTGCGTACGAAGAAGAAGAAGAAGAAGAAGATCAAATGTGATGGTGGCTAGAGGAATAAGTAGCTCCACAGCAGAATAATAAGTTATAGATCAAATGTGACGGTGGCTAGAGGAATAAGTAGCTCCACAGCAGAATAATAAGTTATAGATAAAATGTGACGGTAACTAGAGGAATAAGTAGCTCCACAGCAGAATAATAAGTTATAGATAAAATGTGACGGTGACTAGAGGAATAAGTAGCTCCACAGCAGAATAATAAATGGTCAATCATGATGATGTCATAGCTAGGAGTGGAACCCAGCATGAGCTCTCACTTTGGTGTGATGCTCTCACTTTGGTGTGATGCTCTCACTTTGGTGTGATGCTCTCAACTTTGGTGTGATGCTCTCACTTTGGTGTGATGCTCTCACTTTGGTGTGATGCTCTCACTTTGGTGTGATGCTCTCACTTTGGTGTGATGCTCTCACTTTGGTGTGATGCTCTCACTTTGGTGTGATGCTCTCACTTTGGTGTGATGCTCTCACTTTGGTGTGATGCTCTCACTTTGGTGTGATGCTCTCACTTTGGTGTGATGCTCTCACTTTGGTGTGATGCTCTCACTTTGGTGTGATGCTCTCACTTTGGTGTGATGCTCTCACTTTGGTGTAATGCTCTCACTTTGGTGTGATGCTCTCAACTTTGGTGTGATGCTCTCACTTTGGTGTGATGCTCTCACTTTGGTGTGATGCTCTCAACTTTGGTGTGATGCTCTCACTTTGGTGTGATGCTCTCAACTTTGGTGTGATGCTCTCACTTTGGTGTAATGCTCTCCCTTTGGTGTGATGCTCTCAACTTTGGTGTGATGCTCTCACTTTGGTGTAATGCTCTCACTTTGGTGTGATGCTCTCAAGATGTGAGCAACACATGTGCACCTTTTGGGTCGGATACATCCTGTCTCAGCACTTCATTTTTGGGACCAAATTTGCCTTCCCTCCTTCGATCTTTAATCTACCAGACTGCAGCCTGTTTCCAGAGCCGCCATCTTCAGCCCCTGACTAAGATACATGTCCATTCAGTTCTGCAGTGAAAAGTAGGAGCTAGAACAAGACTTATTGGAAAGAACAGCTAATAATTTGTGACAATGATTCTCAACCTTTACAAGATTATGGCCCCTCTCCCTGAAACCATTGATAATTCACAGATTCACCCATTCTCCATCATCACAACAAGGTCAAATTTACCGTTTGAACCCCTGACACCTATTAATTGGGGTATGTGTAAATGCTCCAATACCCGAGCCACCTGTTTGCCGGGAGCACCATTATTTTAAGGAGCATTTTGGGCTTTACTGCTTGGACTTTTGCCATAATATACGGACATCTATACAGTCAACACATTTCTGGACATAACAAACATGACGTGTAAATATTGAAGCAATGATTTTTTTTATTTTCGTGATAAAAAGTGGGTTTTTTTTTAAATTCAGAAAATGACCATTCTAAAAGGCTAATAACAACAGAACAGGTCGTTGAAACTAATGTCAAGGATTTTGAGGCTGATAAATTGGATTTAGGTGGTGATTATTCTGATAAAAATCAGTTGTTATTTGAACATTAACACGTGTGATTCAGATTGAGTTGCAGTGGTCAGCGACCCATAGCTGACTGCTAGTGTCAGGGCCAGTGAACCAGAGCTGCCAAGACCCTTCTACACCTCCACTCGGTGATCCTGGATAACAGACTGCAGCAGGGCAGACTGGCTAAAGAGAAGGGATCAAAGAGGGAATACTAACCCGGTACTAAAAAAATGCTTGCTGAAGTCGGATGTGTTGGACCGAAAGGTGCAAATATCGCAGTAAAGCTGTAAACTACAACACAACGCATTCCGTTCTCTGGACTACATTCTGCTACTTAAGCCCTTTCAGGGTTTGGTAGTGGGAGATTGAGAACTAATGAAGCCAAGCCAAGATTACCATTTGTTCATTGATTAGGATCAAGCTAGATCTGTTCCACGGAGGATCAGACTACGGCTCAGGGGGGTATCGCACATAATGTATCAAGTTAATTTGATGAATATACTCCATATATATTTATATGTAGGAACATTAGAGATTAGCTGGTCAGTCAATTTTAGATAGGATAACTAAATTAGAGCACATAGTTTTGTCATAGTAAATAGCTTTACTCAAATGTCTAGATTGTGTGTATTTTCTCAGGAGCACAGGGGAATGGGATTTCATGGACTGGCTGGCCAGGGCTCAAAGGGCTAAAAACATGACCACAAAAAACTTCAAGCAAAAATCTAGAATTGATTTGCCAACACCCAAGGGGTTAGACACTCACTGATCTATGTATGCTCAGGAAGGAAGTAGAGAAGATGTGGGCAACAGATGTGGGCAACAGATATAGTAGCATGCACATCAAAATTATTGGATGGATGGATTGTCGAACTTACTCAATGTGAACTGTAATGTTATTTTTGGCAAGACATCAGTGTTTTTCCTCAGGTACTCAACAAAAACTGCATTGTGGGAAGACATCAAGTAACTGAGGCATGGCATGCCAATTGATCTGCCTAGTATTCTGTCTGTATTGGTGAAACCATCGTATATTGTCAGTGTGTCCAGATATGGCAAGCTGCATGTCTTAAAAATAATTTCAAATTTGGTATCAATATTAGCTGAATCTGAAGAATAAATCAACCAAGTAACTTTACTAGTTCTTGTTAAACAATTAAGAACAGCCACACTGGTGATAATTTCTGCAGTACTGCCAGACAACACAAAATGACATCTACTGACGTCTGCCTCAGATCCCTCTTCTGAATACGAGGTTGTTGGTGCTGTGCTCATCGTGGTCAAGGTGTCACCTGAAATATGAAATCATAATTAAATGTCATGATTGACAGACTAGAGCTGGAGACATCACTAACGAAAGACTAGATGTTCGTGCAGGAATCAATCAATTTGTGTTTGTTCTGTTACTGCACTCCGAGAAGAACAATAGGTGCTTAGTCCTTCTGAACAAATGGTGGAGGGTGTAGATACTGACAGTTCCTGCAGCTTGCTGGTTGTACACACTGCTACTTCATTCTCTAGGGGCCACTCTATGTTTGACACACTCCTACTCTATTCTCTACGGGCCACTCTCTGTTTGACACACTCCTACTCTATTCTTTAGGGGCCACTCTATGTTTGACACACTCCTACTCTATTCTCTACGGGCCACTCTCTGTTTGACACACTCCTACTCTATTCTCTACGGGCCACTCTCTGTTTGACACACTCCTACTCTATTCTTTAGGGGCCACTCTATGTTTGACACACTCCTACTCTATTCTCTACGGGCCACTCTCTGTTTGACACACTCCTACTCTATTCTCTACGGGCCACTCTCTGTTTGACACACTCCTACTCTATTCTTTAGGGGCCACTCTCTGATGGACACATTCTTACTCTATTCTTTAGGGGTCCCTGTCATTTGGACATACTCCTACTCTATTGTTTAGAGGTCCCTCTCTGTTGGACACACTCCTACTCCATTCTCCAAGGGCCCTCTCTGTTAGACACACATTTGATTTCAAAACTTTGCAATCTGTGTATTGCCTGTTCAGTGATAGTATTGTCATCATTCATAGTTGTTGATTCATCTATAGTATTGTCATCATTCATAGACAGTTGATTCATCTATAATATTGTCATCATTCATAGACAGCTGGTTCATCTATAGTATTGTCATCATTCATAGACAGCTGGTTCATCTATAGTATTGTCATCATTCATAGACAGTTGATTCATCTATAGTATTGTCATCATTCATAGACAGTTGATTCATCTATAATATTGTCATCATTCATAGACAGCTGGTTCATCTATAGTATTGTCATCATTCATAGACAGTTGATTCATCTATAGTATTGTCATCATTCATAGACAGTTGATTCATCTATAATATTGTCATCATTCATAGACAGTTGATTCATCTATAGTATTGTCATCATTCATAGACAGTTGGTTAATCTATAATATTGTCATCATTCATAGACAGTTGATTCATCTATAGTATTGTCATCATTCATAGACAGTTGATTCATCTATAATATTGTCATCATTCATAGACAGCTGGTTCATCTATAGTATTGTCCTCCTTCATAGACAGTTGGTTCATCTATAGTATTGTCCTCATTCATAGACAGTTGGTTTATCTATAGTATTGTCATCATTCATAGACAGTTGGTTCATCTATAGTATTGTCATCATTCATAGACAGTTGTTGATTCATCTATAGTATTGTCATCATTCATAGACAGTTGTTGATTCATCTATGGTATTGTCATCATTCAAGAAACAGCCATTGATCATCTTCAAAATGTCACCCTTAACCATCTGTATTGTCATTTCTCTCAAATACACTATCCTACTGGCAGAAACACAAAATGTCACAAACTCAAATACACTATCCAACTGGCAGAAACACAAAATGTCATAAACTCAAATACACTATCCTACTGGCAGAAACACAAAATGTCACAAACTACTGTAGCCTAAACTAGAAAAGGCTACATTATACAATCGCCTGGGGCTACTTGTAATGAACAGGAACATTACTGTACCCCTAACAACCAGCTCTGTAGACACCCGAGTATCTTTCCAGCACAGTTTATAAACCACTACTCTAGAGGAAAGAAACAGAGGCTATACACAGAGGCTACACACAGAGGCTACAGACAAAGGCTACACACAGAGGCTACAGACGCTACACACAGAGACTGCACACAGAGGCTACACACAGAAGCTACACACAGAGGCTACACACAGAGCCTCCTCTAGGCTACAGACAAAGGCTACACACAGAGACTGCACACAGAAGCTACACACAGAGGCTACACACAGAGGCTACAGACAAAGGCTTCAGACAAAGGCTACACACAGGCTACACACAGAGACTGCCCACAGAGGCTACACACAGAGGCTACACATAGAGGCTACAAACAGAGGCTACAGAGGCTACACATAGAGGCTACAAATAGAGGCTACAGACAGAGGCTACACATAGAGGCTACAAACAGAGGCTACACACAGAGACTGCACTCAGAGGCTACACATAGAGACTGCACACAGAGGCTATGCACAGAAGCTACACACACAGGCTACACACAGAGTCTACACACAGAGGCTACAAACAGAGGCTACACACAGAGTCTTCTACACACAGAGTCTTCAAACAGAGGCTACACACAGAGGCTACACACAGAGACTGCACACAGTGGCTATACACAGAAGCTACACACAGAGGCTACACACAGAGGTTACAGAGGCTACACACATAAGCTACAAACAGAGGCTACACACAGAGGCTCCACAATGAAGCCAAATATTTACCAACCATTCAAACTAATTATAAGTTAAATTGCCCTCAGTGACTGACTCCAGAGTTTCTGAATCCATGTTAAACTTAGTATGATCCTTCTTCTTCATACTCATCCAGGCATCAACTTGAATATATCCCTAAAATAGCTTCATACTCATCCAGGCATCAACTTGAATATATCCCTAACTAAAATAGCTTCATACTCATCCAGAAATCAACTTGAATATATCCCTAACTAAAATAGCTTCATACTCATCCAGGCCTCAACTTGAATATATCCCTAACTAAAATAGCTTCATACTCATCCAGGCATCAACTAGAATATATCCCTAACTAATATATCCCTAACTAAAATAGCTTCATACTCATCCAGGCATCAACTTGAATATATCCCTAAAATAGCTTCATACTCATCCAGGCATCAACTTGAATATATCCCTAACTAAAATAGCTTCATACTCATCCAGGCATCAACTTGAATATATCCCTAACTAAAATAGCTTCATACTCATCCAGGCATCAACTTGAATATATCCCTAAAATAGCTTCATACTCATCCAGGCATCAACTTGAATATATCCCTAAAATGGCTTCATACTCATCCAGGCATCAACTTGAATATATCCCTAACTAAAATAGTGACCCATCCGAGGTTATTTAAAACTGATATATCTGAGGTTATTGATATCTCTACAGAGCGAGAACAGAAACAGTGAGGACTCATGAGAAATCGCCATTGATTGCCACTGAAATGTTTAATATTATTCTTTCAATACAAGAACCAGACTGCAATACAAATTCAAACAGTGAACAAGCCTCGAGGTTATAAGCTACTACGATGGATGGAGACAGAAGTTATTTATTGTAACATTTTGTTCAAATGAGTCAACTTGACTCGGAGAATTCTTGCCCTTTTTGTGTATGGCTTCTCTAGTGCCAGGTACCTTTGCAACAAACGATCAGTGGTTAAAGTGATATGATTGTTAATCTTTAATAACAACTACTGGGAGATAGTGAACTCTGAGGTTGGTCAAGCTGCTAGGGTACCTGTCTCGTAATCAGAAGATGTGGGTTTGAACCCTCATAATGCTTCTGTTTTTACTTATTGAGATAACATAAAAATCAATCCTTCAAACTGTGTGGTGACTACTTAGGCAAGTGGCCTTAATTCCTCAGCCCCATACATTTCTGATGAAGTCTTAGCAATGGCAATAGCATTTATTTCAAAATAGTGAACTCTGTAGGTTACAGTCAATCCATATCACTACTTGTGTAGTTGTGTAGTATGTATCTGATAGTGTATCTTGAAGCATCACTACTTACTGATCTGATAGTGTATCTTGAAGCCTCTGCCTTTGGTTCTTAAGCTAGTACTGTTGAAAACAATCTTGAGTCGGTGTCGTGAGTTGGTCATCTGTACTGTATACGGCTCAAAGATCTTCAAGTAAGATCTCCCACAGTATTTATGTTCATTAATTGGACCAATCCTGAGAAAGTCATTGTCACAGTAATCTGAGTAACTGGGAATATCAACATCCAGAAACCTGAACGAAACAGTCGAAGCAAGCGTTATAGAGACATATATATATATATTTTATTAACATCCAGAAACCTGAATGAAACAGTCGAAGCAAACGTTATAGAGACATATATATATTTTAGTGTATAGCACACATATAGAGTACAAGGTTTCAGGATTATACATGACTTTTTCACATACCAAAAAATAGGATCAAAGTGTGAGAAAATATAAGAACCAAATACTGGATCTGTCTTCACTCTTAATCCCTACCAAATTCTGGGTCTGTCTTCACTCTCGATCCCTACCAAATACTGGGTCTGTCTTCACTCTTAATCCCTACCAAATACTGGATCTGTCTTCACTCTCGATCCCTACCAAATACTGGGTCTGTCTTCACTCTCGATCCCTACCAAATACTGGGTCTGTCTTCACTCTCGATCCCTACCAAATACTGGGTCTGTCTTCACTCTTAATCCCTACCAAATACTGGGTGTCTTCACTCTCGATCCCTACCAAATACTGGGTCTGTCTTCACTCTTAATCCCTACCAAATACTGGGTCTGTCTTCACTCTCGATCCCTACCAAATACTGGGTCTGTCTTCACTCTCGATCCCTACCAAATACTGGGTCTGTCTTCACTCTTAATCCCTACCAAATACTGGGTGTCTTCACTCTCGATCCCTACCAAATACTGGGTCTGTCTTCACTCTCAATCCCTACCAAATACTGGGTCTGTCTTCACTCTCGATCCCTAATCTCTTAGTCAGGCTGCACTGTTGCAGTCTGTTTCCAGGGCCACCATTTGGAGGCGAAATATGTTCTTGGTCAGTTGTGGGTCACAGACCCTGATGTAGGCAGCCAGCTGTGAGTCACTTACCCTGATGGAAGCAGCCAGCTATGAGTCACAGACCCTGATGGAAGCAGCCAGCTATGAGTCACTGACCCTGATGGAAGCAGCCAGTTATGAGTCACAGACCCTGATGGAAGCAACCAGTTATGAGTCACTGACTGACGTAAGCAGCCAGCTATGAGCCACTGACTGACGTAAGCAGCCATCTATGAGTCGCTGACTCTGATGTAAGCAGCTAGCAATCTGAGTTAAGATCTTGCAAGTTGCAAAGACTTCGTTGCTATGTTAATGGTGAGAAAAGCTACAATCTAGCGGCGTGGATCAGAGTGGTTGGACAGCACGTGATATTGTTTTGGAAGCGTAAATAGGGGTAGTTGGGCTAAAAAGGGTTAAAGTCAATAGATTTATATACTTTGATCGGGGACGACGTGGGCTAGTGGATAAGTGACACGGCTCACAATCCGAAGGTGCTGGGTTCGATCCCCATCTCAGCACCGGCCGTTACCCCGGGGAAGCAAACCCTTAGAAAATGCAGGAGGAAGCAGACCCTAACATAAAATGCATGCTGAAGTCAGATGCGTTGGGCCGACAGGCGCAAAATAAAAACTACAGTGCAACGCACATCGCCTTGGGGTAATAGAGAAATAAGGCGAACGCAAAAAAAAATAAATAAATATATACTTTGATCCATTCAAACCTTCAGGTGGGAGAAGAAAAAGGGTTAAAGTCGATAGATTTCTAAACTTAGATCCATTCAAACCTTCAGGTGGGAGAAGAAAAGGGGTTAAAGTCTATAGATTTCTATACTTAGATCCATTCAAACCTTCAGGTGGGAGAAGAAAAAGGGTTAAAGTCGATAGATTTCTATACTTAGATCCATTCAAACCTTCAGGGTGGGAGAAAAAAAGGGTTAAAGTCGATAGATTTCTATACTTAGATCCATTCAAACCTTCAGGTGGGAGAAGAAAAAGGGTTAAAGTCGATAGATTTCTATACTTAGATCCATTCAAACCTTCAGGTGAGAGAAGAGAAAGGGTTAAAGTCGATAGATTTCTATACTTAGATCCATTCAAACCTTCAGGTGGGAGAAGAAAAAGGGTTAAAGTCGATAGATTTCTATACTTAGATCCATTCAAACCTTCAGGGTGAGAGAAGAAAAAGGGTTAAAGTCGATAGATTTCTATACTTAGATCCATTCAAACCTTCAGGTGGGAGAAGAAAAGGGGTTAAAGTCTATAGATTTCTATACTTAGATCCATTCAAACCTTCAGGTGGGAGAAGAAAAAGGGTTAAAGTCGATAGATTTCTATACTTAGATCCATTCAAACCTTCAGGGTGGGAGAAAAAAAGGGTTAAAGTCGATAGATTTCTATACTTAGATCCATTCAAACCTTCAGGTGGGAGAAGAAAAAGGGTTAAAGTCGATAGATTTCTATACTTAGATCCATTCAAACCTTCAGGTGAGAGAAGAGAAAGGGTTAAAGTCGATAGATTTCTATACTTAGATCCATTCAAACCTTCAGGTGGGAGAAGAAAAAGGGTTAAAGTCGATAGATTTCTATACTTAGATCCATTCAAACCTTCAGGTGGGAGAAGAAAAGGGGTTAAAGTCTATAGATTTCTATACTTAGATCCATTCAAACCTTCAGGTGGGAGAAGAAAAAGGGTTAAAGTCGATAGATTTCTATACTTAGATCCATTCAAACCTTCAGGGTGGGAGAAAAAAAGGGTTAAAGTCGATAGATTTCTATACTTAGATCCATTCAAACCTTCAGGTGGGAGAAGAAAAAGGGTTAAAGTCGATAGATTTCTATACTTAGATCCATTCAAACCTTCAGGTGAGAGAAGAGAAAGGGTTAAAGTCGATAGATTTCTATACTTAGATCCATTCAAACCTTCAGGTGGGAGAAGAAAAAGGGTTAAAGTCGATAGATTTCTATACTTAGATCCATTCAAACCTTCAGGGTGAGAGAAGAAAAAGGGTTAAAGTCGATAGATTTCTATACTTAGATCCATTCAAACCTTCAGGTGGGAGAAGAAAAGGAGTTAAAGTCTATAGATTTCTATACTTAGATCCATTCAAACCTTCAGGTGGGAGAAGAAAAAGGGTTAAAGTCGATAGATTTCTATACTTAGATCCATTCAAACCTTCAGGGTGGGAGAAAAAAAGGGTTAAAGTCGATAGATTTCTATACTTAGATCCATTCAAACCTTCAGGTGGGAGAAGAAAAAGGGTTAAAGTCGATAGATTTCTATACTTAGATCCATTCAAACCTTCAGGTGAGAGAAGAGAAAGGGTTAAAGTCGATAGATTTCTATACTTAGATCCATTCAAACCTTCAGGTGGGAGAAGAAAAAGGGTTAAAGTCGATAGATTTCTATACTTAGATCCATTCAAACCTTCAGGTGGGAGAAGAAAAGGGGTTAAAGTCTATAGATTTCTATACTTAGATCCATTCAAACCTTCAGGTGGGAGAAGAAAAAGGGTTAAAGTCGATAGATTTCTATACTTAGATCCATTCAAACCTTCAGGGTGGGAGAAAAAAAGGGTTAAAGTCGATAGATTTCTATACTTAGATCCATTCAAACCTTCAGGTGGGAGAAGAAAAAGGGTTAAAGTCGATAGATTTCTATACTTAGATCCATTCAAACCTTCAGGGTGGGAGAAAAAAAGGGTTAAAGTCGATAGATTTCTATACTTAGATCCATTCAAACCTTCAGGTGGGAGAAGAAAAAGGGTTAAAGTCGATAGATTTCTATACTTAGATCCATTCAAACCTTCAGGTGAGAGAAGAGAAAGGGTTAAAGTCGATAGATTTCTATACTTAGATCCATTCAAACCTTCAGGTGGGAGAAGAAAAAGGGTTAAAGTCGATAGATTTCTATACTTAGATCCATTCAAACCTTCAGGGTGAGAGAAGAAAAAGGGTTAAAGTCGATAGATTTCTATACTTAGATCCATTCAAACCTTCAGGTGGGAGAAGAAAAAGGGTTAAAGTCGATAGATTTCTATACTTAGATCCATTCAAACCTTCAGGTGGGAGAAGAAAAAGGGTTAAAGTCGATAGATTTCTATACTTAGATCCATTCAAACCTTCAGGTGAGAGAAGAAAAAGGGTTAAAGTCGATAGATTTCTATACTTAGATCCATTCAAACCTTCAGGTGGGAGAAGAAAAAGGGTTAAAGTCGATAGATTTCTATACTTAGATCCATTCAAACCTTCAGGGTGAGAGAAGAAAAAGGGTTAAAGTCGATAGATTTCTATACTTAGATCCATTCAAACCTTCAGGTGGGAGAAGAAAAAGGGTTAAAGTCGATAGATTTCTATACTTAGATCCATCCAAACCTTCAGGTGGGAGAAGAAAAAGGGTTAAAGTCTATAGACTTGTGCTAATCCTTGTCAATGGGAGTAAGGAAGTAAGTTCTTCGCAGTTACATGAAATGAAATAATGATAAAAGTAAAACGTTATAATCTTCTGACCTGATGTTTATAAACATTCCTGGCCTGCCATAGTACTTCCATATGATACAATAGTCTGGTGGGTAATGTGATGGGTATTCTGGACTTGTGATATGACCATCGTTGCTAGGTGACAAGGTCAGTAACTCAGTTTCACAAACTAAAATGAAATAGAAGTATCAATAAAATTCTATATTTGCATAATAACGAGTGCATTAACAGGTATTTATCATTGGCTTGTCTCGTCAGATGATAGTAATTGTGCTTTCAGCACATAGCCTGGGCTGAAATATAGAGACCATGTGTTGCCCATGCAGTGTGGTACCTCTCTCGGACTGCCTTGTTTGCTCCAAGGGAAAGGTGATACCAATATATTTGGAACAAGGCAAGCTGCATAATCTGCCGGATCAGCAGAGCAACGCTCTATCTGTTCGCCTGTCTGGGCTTCACTCCTAGACCAGCTGCCAAGCAAGGCTAAAGGTCTGGTTTACCCTGCAACAACACTCAGTTGAGATTGCCTTTCCTCACTCTAGGATAAGGTATTGTATCCTTTTGCGTGTACTTCTTCGCACTTTGTCGAATGTCAGGTTTGGTAGAGGCTGACCAACTTTCAGAGTTATCAGAAAACAGGTTGCACAGCCATATCTGACAAAACTCGACAAGATATGCCAGTATCTTATCTGCAAGGCTTCAGATGGTTTTAAATCAGAGTTTTCCTTCTCCTAGATGAGCTGCCTTCCTACGCTTTCGAGCCCCATCTGCCCGAAACAACTGGTTTTAAGGCGCCAGTGGCTTGCCCTCCGTCCCTTCTCCTGTTAGTCAAAACAGTTCTGCCTAGCCAAGGCCAGTAGATGGACTTTGTTGTCAGAGGCTATATCAGACGCACGCCATGGGAGCATTTAGTTGGTGTAGAGAATTCATCAGCTATAACAACATTTAGAACCAGGTATTTATAATAATACAAATATTAACTTAACGTTTTTATACTGATTTAGAAGACTCTGCAGAGTCTGTATACAACCAGTTTCATTAACATTTCCTTGCTCTAAAAGCTATGAGCATTCAATATATTCTTAAATGCATTAATTGGCCCTGCCCCCACTACTTCCTGTGGCAATGCATTCCAAGCATTCACCACTCTATGACTAATAAGACATTTCCTAATATCTAATCTTGGCCTTTCTTTAGTTAATTTGTAGCTATGCTCTCTTGTTCTTGTAGGTGATTGTAATTTGAAAAACGTGTTATAGTCTAATTTATCCGTTCCTTTGATTATCTTATAAACCTGTATTAAGTCACCTCGAATTTTTCTCTTTTATAGACACTGTAGGCTCGTTTTTCTGAGTCTTTCCTCATAACTGTAATTCTGGAATCCCACTATCAGTTTTGTCGCTGTTGTTTGTATCCCTTCCAGCATGTTTATATTCCCTCTATGAAAAGGACTCCACACCTGTACACAGTACTCCAATCTAGGTAATGCTTTATACAGTTTGACTATCACTTCCTTGCTCCTATGTTTAATATTTCTTTTTATCATACCTGACATTGTATTTGCCTTTGTCACTGCTACCTGGACTTGCTCACTCACTTTACCTGTATGATCTATTATAACCCATAGGTCCCTTTCCTTTTCTATCTTTCTAATATTGTTCTCGTCAATTCTGTAATTATGTTCCATATTGGATCTACCCATGTGCATGACTGTACATTTATCTACATTAAACTTTATTTGTCAGCTCACAGACCATTCTCAAATTTTATCTAAATCCGACCTAAATATACCCACTTCTGCTTTAGATGAGACACTCTGCATAGTTTTGTGTCATCAGCAAATTTTGCAATCCTAGATCTGGTATCATTGTCCAAATCGTTAATATATATCAAGAACAAAATTAGTCCCAAAACCGAGCCATGTGACACTGCATTTTTTACTTGAAACCACTCAGATTTATACCCACTTTCTGCCTTCCCATTAACCAATTTTTGTCCATTATAAGGTCGGTGGACTATAGCAGATCATGCCCAGATGCAAGTGCCCTAGAAAATTTGTCACTTCAGTGAAACAGCTCTACAAAGGCTTGTGTCCACAGGTACTTGACAATGGTGAGACCTCTACATCATGTGAGGTCAATGTGCGAAACAGGGATGTATACTTGGCCCTGTTCAGCTTGGTGTTTTCAGTTATGCTGACAGAATCCTTCAAGCACAGCCAGTATGGCATAACAATAAAGTTCCGCATGGATGGCAGTCTATTCGGCCCCTGCAGAATGAATCCAAAAACCAAGGTGGTGCGCGATTCAATGCGCAAACTTTTATTTGTGGATGATTGTGCTCTGAACAGTAGCTAGGAATACAGGAGGGCATGGACCGGTTCTCTGCTGCTTGTGAGAACTTTGATTTGACAATTAGCACAAAGAAAACCGAGGCCATCTATCAACCTGCACCAGGCCCATCGTATTAACAGCCACTAGTCACAGTGAGGGGACAGAAAATACAAGCAGTGGAAAAATATGTCTACCTTGGAAGCACGCTGTTGAGATCGCAGAGTTCAGCACAACTTCTGGTAGAATGGGAACATCAGCATGGAAACATCGGCATGGGAACATTGGCATGGGAACATTGGCATGGGAACATCAGCATGGGAACATTGGCATGGGAACATTGGCATGGGAACATCAGCATGGGAACATTGGCATGGGAACATTGGCATGGGAACATCAGCATGGGAACATTGGCATGGGAACATCAGCATGGGAACATTGGCATGGGAACATTGGCATGGAAACATCGGCATGGGAACATTGGCATGGGAACATCAGCATGGGAACATTGGCATGGGAACATTGGCATGGGAACATCGGCATGGGAACATCGGCATGGGAACATTGGCATGGGAACATTGGCATGGGAACATTGGCATGGGAACATTGGCATGGGAACATTGGCATGGGAACATCAGAATGGGAACATCAGCATGGGAACATTGGCATGGGAACATTGGCATGGGAACATCGGCATGGGAACATCGGCATGGGAACATTGGCATGGGAACATTGGCATGGGAACATTGGCATGGGAACATTGGCATGGGAACATTGGCATGGGAACATTGGCATGGGAACATCAGAATGGGAACATCAGCATAATAACTAAGCTGAAGGTCTACTGTGCCACCATTCTCCTCTTAAGTGCTGTCAAATAGACATTATCGCCCGCAAAAAATTTGGCTCAAAATTGTTCAACCTGGGAAGGTGCAGTCAAAAAGGATGTTGCATCAGTGAGATTCTCCCTGTGCAGGCAACCCAGGATAGAAGCGTGATCAGAAAACCAAGAGCAGAGGGAATACCAGTACAAGTAACAGCTGCCTATCATGTTTGCCAGTCATAGAACTTCCCACACTCACATTGCCTTGATCAGAGACAGGCATATCCACAGACGATGTTATGGCATTACGGATCATGTAGGTGGGCCTCCCTGATAAGCACATGCACAGACGTAAGGATGGAATGTGACATCAGATCATGTAGGTGGGCCTCACTGATAAGCACATACACAGACTCAAGGATGTAATGTGACATCGGATCATGTAGGTGGGCCTCACTGATAAGCACATGCACAGACTTAAGGATGTAATGTGACATCGGATCATGTAGGTGGGCCTCACTGATAAGCACATGCACAGACTTAAGGATGTAATGTGACATCAGATCATGTAGGTGGGCCTCACTGATAAGCACATGCACAGACTTAAGGATGTAATGTGACATCGGATCATGTAGGTGGGCCTCACCAACAGCAATGGATAATTATTATTATTATAAGGCACAAACAATAGAAGCAGAACCAGGCACTCATTATTAGTAACAGGTTTGGCTGAATAATTAAAGACCTCTATTCATATTCTACATAATGGTAAAAATAACTCTATTAGTTGCATCTCTAATTTTAATCAAATATTTAATGAACAAGATGTAGAAACATTCAGGCAGTAAGATGCTGCAAAATATAATATTTATAAATAAATAAATAAGACAATCGTACAAAAATCATATCAGTTACATATTAGATTGGACAGGACAACACACTTACATGTTGCAGATGAGCCCATTGGTAAAACAATGGTAACAACAGCCACAGCAGTACATAGTACAGCAGCAGCGACATCTGAAGAGAAGCAATCAATTATATAGCATCGATAGCACCACACACAAAACAATAGCAAGCTTAGGCAACCAGGGCCTGTCGAGCCAAATGACCATGTCCATGACCGCGTCCCAGGCACCCTGCAGTTCTGTTGGGGAGGTGGCGATCTGTTTGGCCAGATGTTGCGAGGGGGGCCCCGCATGACGTCTCCAGTATGAGCACGGCTTTTTTCCGTAACTCGCCCCCATAGCCTGTCGGAGCATCTCGTGGGTTGGGACTAACCCGGGAAAGGTGAGCAACGTGACCGAAGAGGGAGAGACGACGGTATTGAGACAATGCCTGCAAGTTGAGTAGGTCGAACTACTTCACTGTTGAAAATCAGGCCATGCCAGACGACCATCCCGAGAATGCCCGTCTGGTTGCGAAAGTGTAAGGCCTCAAGACGCTGTCAGTTTCGCTGTAGTAGTGTCCAGAACTCGGAGCTGTAAATACAAAGCCTGGTCTCCAGGGAGAGCCATCACTGGGACCAAGACTCTGCGAAGCGAATGCATGGATGAAGTCGCCAAGCTGATCCTACGGGTGATGTTGTGGCTGCTGCGTGTGTCAGAGGACTGTCTGCTGCCGAGGTATACAAAGTCCTCGGTTACAACAACAGTGTTGTCGTTCACTGCGATGCACAGAGGGGTCCCTGCTGAGGTTTTGGGTTTTCGTCTTCGTCCACGAAATGTGTAAGTCTAGATGGGTATCTGATTGATCCAGTACCTCTAGGGGGCATACCAGGGCCTGAGAATCGTAGCACGGTATGACGACGTCATCAGCATAGACGGGATCGGTTACCCGAGAATCGTTGACGAGGATCCCTGGGTTGTATGCAGAAGACTGTCTGAGGATCCAGTCCATGGCGCAGCAGAAAAGTACGGGGGCGAGGACGCAGCCCTATCGGACACGAGATGATGTAGAGAACTCCTCTGTGAGATCCCACCCGAGCCAAATTTTGGCACTGGTGTGACTGTGAAGCTCCTCAATTAGGGCCAGCATGGTGCCTGGGATACCCACGCATTGTATGACACATGGTGCCTCATTCTCTAGGTGTCATACCCTTCCGTATAGCTTTTTCCAGACTATTGTGATGTTCGATGAGCCAAAGTTTTCTAGATGTAATGCTGTTTACCTTGTGTTCTATAATCCAGTTTGTTTAAGACATTTGCATTTTTATTTTTTGCTTTAACATGTAATTTGAGAGTTTCCTGTAGCATTTTAGCTTGAAAGATTTAATTTCCTTGTTCGGTATTTGAGTAATGGCCCATGATTCACATCAACATGTTTCCACAGGGAAGATGCATGCCCTCACAATTTTGGTTTAGTTGTTTTGTCCATGTTCTGTCATATGTTTCTCACTGCATTTAACTTTTGCATTGCTATGACCATTCTTCTCCAAATTTCTTTTTGGCAGTCTCTATTGTTGCTTATAATAAGGACTAGATATTCCAAATTTGTCATTTGTTCTATTTTTTCCTTTTCAGAATTATAGTTGTGAGGAAAGACTAAAAAAACTAGTCTTCAGTGTCCCGAACAAAGAAGAATTCAAGGTGACAATACAATACAAATTAATAAATGGAAAGGATAAATTAGACTATACTAAGTTTGTCAAAGTACGATTAGCAACAAGAACTAGAGGGTACAGCTACAAATTGTTTTAAGACGAGTCTAAATTAGATATTAGGAAATATTTTTTTAGTAAGAGAGTGGTGAATTCTTGGAATGCTTTGTCGCAGGATATAGTGGAAGCAGAGTCAATTAATGAATTAAAAAATAGATTGGATGCTCACAGTCATTTTTAGTATCGGTGGAGTGGAATAAACTGGTTATATACAAACTCTGTAGTGCCTTCTAAACCAGTATAATGAAGTTAAGTTAACTATAAGTCTGCTTTTTGCTTTGTTGGTGATCGTTATCTGTTTTATTTATGTTCAGGTAGAGATGTTGTTCTTTGCTGTGTTGTTTAACAGACAGGATCATCGGTTGTACTCCCTTTGAAAGGATAACTCTGTTATCTGTATTTCTGAGTTATGGTTATTTCATTTTCACAGAGTGTAAGATAGTTAACATTTTTGTAACTTTTATCTTTTTCATTTTAGTTACTGCATAGATGTTGAATAAGGAGTGAGTGGACATTCTTGTCTTACTCCCTTCTGCATTTCAAATCAGTCAGATGTTTCATAAGCTATTCTAACCACTGCCTGTTGCTCCTGATATAGTGTTTTGATTACGTGAATCAGGTGCAAAGGAAGCCCTATGTGTTTCTTGATGTTCCACATAATTTGGTGTTACACACAGTTCAAAGTCTTGGCACAATCTGTGAAGCAAGTGTTCAAGTCTATTTGTATTCTCTACATTTTCTAATTATATTCCTCACGTTAAGGATGTGATCTCTCATTTCTCTGTCATGTATGAAAGCTGTCTATGCTTCACGTACTTCCTTGTTCAGTTTTCTTTCTATATTTTTCATAATGATCTGTATCAATATTTGGCTAGGATGACATGTTAAAGCAATTGTTCAGTAGTCAGTGCATCGATGTAGGTCACCTATTTTAGGGAGTCTTACATAAACAGATCTTTTCCATGTCTTGGACACATATTGTCATAGACGAACAGCTGAGACAAGAACAGGCATTCACAAAGTAGGTCCTGGTCAGACTAGATTAACATATAATTATTTTTTTTTTGGCGTTTGCCTTATTTCTCTATTCCCCAAGGTGATGTGTGTTGCACTTCAGTTTTTATTTTGCGCCTGTTCGTCCAGTGCATCCGACTTCTGCATGCATTTTATGTAAGGGTCTGCTTCCTCCTGCATTTTCTAAGGATTTGCTTCCCCAGGGTAATGGCCTGTGCTGTGTTGAGGAGCAAACTCAGCACCTTCGGATTGTGAGCCATGTCACTTAACCACTAGCCCACGCCATCTCCTAATTAATACACTGAGAATAATGGCTGAATAAAGTGTGGGATGGAATTCTTCCTTTTAAATTGGATTCGTAGACTAAAAAAGAATTTGACAGCTTAACAGAGAATAACTGGAAGTCGATCAAACACTATGGAGTGCGACTGATGTTCATAATTAAGAGTATGTATGAGGACATAAAATGTATGAGATATAAAATGTAAAGCTGTGCATGAAAATGAGCTGTCAGGGCCCTTTGAGCAGAATGGCTGTGTGATAGGGAGGTCTATGATGATCACCATTGATCGTTCTGTTGGTTATTGACTGGATTAAGGAGACAGCCACATCAACCCAACAAAAATGGAATTTGATGGAATAACTTGACTCTTCTGTACCAAAATAAAATAAGTACTTGATAAGAAGTCACAGAAATTATAACTAAGAATACATACCAAAAAAAACAAAAAACAATGAAACAACAATCAGATTGTGTTAGGAGACACACTCCTAAAATATGTGGAATCATGCATACAGCTTGGTATTTATATAAACAGAGTTAGAGGTACATATACCGATATCAAAATAAGAATACAAAAAACGAGACCAGCTTTCATTGTATCTTATGGAAATCAAAAAGAAATTAAGTCCTAAGCAAAAATAAAAATGTACAACTAGTCCAATATAAAGTTTGCTCTATTGTACGGCTCTGAAACATTGAGAACAACTTACAATGGTTATGATAAACGATAAAGTTTGCTCTATTGTACGGCTCTGAAACATTGAGAACAACTTACAATGGTTATGATAAACGATAAAGTTTGCTCTATTGTACGGCTCTGAAACATTGAGAACAACTTACAATGGTTATGATAAACGATAAAGTTTGCTCTATTGTATGGCTCTGAAAAACTGAGAACAACTTACAATGGTTATGATAAACGTACAGATTTTCATTACTGGGTGCTTGTGTAGAATAAACCGATTGAAATGGTGTGATAAGATCACCAATGTGGAACTAGACAGATATCAATGGAGCATGACATGACAAGAAGACAGAAGACGTTGGTGTTGGATAGAACAAACATTAACTTAAAGAAAACAGCTGATAGTATTACTATTACAAGGCGAGAGAAGTAGACCTATAAGGCTATATTAATATATGAATTACTGAATTTCTATGTATCTATTGGATTGGAAACCAAAACAAACTTGACGTGGTGAAATGAAAGACGAAAAACAGAAGATGTGGACAGAGCTTAAACAGATGGCTCGGGACAGGAGAACGTGAGGTCTATTTGTTTTTGACATGTGCTCCACGGAGAGCTGAAAGGTTCTGATGATGATGTTAGCTAATTTGAACTAACAGTAACACAGTAGGCAGTACAGAGTACACAGTGTGAGGGTCTTTTGCAAGAAAGGCTGTTCAGTGTGTTGTGTAAACAGTAAACACTAAAACGGTAAAACGACGAGACAAGATTGCATATGAATGATTATATGTAAGAACGTTTGTCTTACCCATAGCTGTGAGACTGACTTTTCTTGAAATAAAAGTTAGCTTATACTCCACAACATCCACGGAATTAGAAGTGAGATTATTTGCACCAGGATCTGCAGGGAAAACCAGGATGTCTGCTAGCCATTCTACATCCGTCCCGTTCTCCAAGCCGGGCGGGGCGATGAACTTCTGGTTAGCCAGGTATGCTTCGGGCCGAGCGTTTATAACTTACATGTCGAATATCACACCAATTTTAGGGGCGCACGGGGACAGGTTAATGATCCAAGCGTCGCATGAGGACAGGTTTGAGAATCCAGGTCAAGACTCACATAAGAGCATATTTGAGGATCCAAGGATCGCATGAGGACAGGTTAATGATTCAAGCGTCGGATGAGGACAAGTTTGGGGACCTCGGCGCTATATGAGGACATTTAATACTGTAATCCCGGGGGTTCATTCAGGCTCGCCGTGTGCCTTATGCCGTGTAGCCAATTGTCGTCTAAGTCTAAACATCTGCATTTTAAGGTACCGGACCAAAGTTTTATCACAGGCCATCTCTCCATCTCTTGTGGACGTCATAGGCGAAGATTACAGGTGTAGGGCCACCATGGCGTCACTTTACGTGCCTATCTATTGCCAGGCAAGCGTAGCACTTGACCTGCCCACCTGAACTTTCTTAGCAACCCCTTATCTACGACGTTATAGAAGCAGGTTTGACTCTTGATGGTGGTGTTGCGCAAGTAGTCCGATAGTGAGATTGACAGTGTTCTATGGCTGATTTCTTAGATCATTTATGGCTGCAGCCACTCGTGTTTGCCCATGCTCTCTTGAGAACCGTTGTTTTCATTTACTACCTCAGTATTTAGGTCACCCGTTAAAATCGTAATGTCTTTCATTCGTCTTTTATCCATAATATCTTGAAGTCGTGAGCAGAATTTCTCTTTTGCCTAGTCATCTTTGCCATTGGTTGGTGCATATCATGGTTTATATGTATCTCTTGATTAACAGTTTTGAAAGAAGCCATCAACATTCTTGGTCCTACTGCATCCTATTATATGTGCCTTCTGTGCCTCTTTTGATAGCATGAGATCCACACCTTCACTATGGTGTGCGTGTGCCAGCATACCTATAGCAGTTCCCTTGTTTCCGTTTCATCCCTTCAACTCCTGTCCATCGTGTCTCTGTCAACCCCAAAATAGCAACACTGTGAGCCTACCTAGGAGCTGCTGTGCAGTGAGCTCGGGATAGACAAGCGCTTGTAAGGAGGACAGAAGAAACGATTCAAAGACTCTTAAATGATCTCTGAACAGTTTCTTAATTGATGTGTCTTCTGTGTTCTGCTTGCTTCGAACTGCTCATCACATGCTTCGAACCGCTCATCACATGCTTCTAACCGCTCATCACATGCTTCGAACCGCTCATCACATGTTTCGAACCGCTCATCACACTGCCATCGCAAACAGGGTGCTCTCATCGACGAGGAGAACTGCATCGTTGAGCTGCAGAAGAGGACAATGCTCCTGTGTGGTTAAGTGACATGGCTCACAATCCGAAGGTGCTGAGTTCGATCCACATCACAGCACCGGCCGTTACCCCGGGGAAGCAAACCCTTAGAAAATGCAGGAGGAAGCAGACCCTTACATAAAAATGCATGCTGAAGTCGGATGCACTGAGCCGACAGGCGCAAAATAAAAACCACAGTGCAACGCACGCCGCCTTGGGGATAAGAGAAATTTAAAAAAAACATTTTTTAAATTTCCAGATCTTACTGTCACCACCTGTGCAAAATATCGGTTACTGGGTAATCTAATATATCTTTCCATGACTATGTTTGTTACTGGATAATCTAATATATCTTTCCATGACTATGTTTGTTACTGGGTAATCTAATATATCTTTCCATGACTATGTTTGTTACTGGGTAATCTAATATATCTTTCCATGACTATGTTTGTTTCTGGGTAGTCTAATGCATCTGTCCATGACTATGTTTGTTACTGGGTAATCTAATATATCTTTCCATGACTATGTTTGTTACTGGGTAATCTAATATATCTTTCCATGTCTATGTTTGTTACTGGGTAGTCTAATATATCTGTCCATGACTATATTTCTGATTTAGATCATTTTTTTTTGTCTTATTAAAAGTTTGCCTTTCTGGATTCTACTGGCGAAGACACACTCTTTCCATCCCAAACCGTAGTCATTTGGCGATATCAGGACGTATTGGTCAGTGTATGAATATGTAGTTAGTTTTCTTTCCACTTGTGCCGTTTAGCGTCGTGGGTAGCTTAAGTCGTCTATCCTACGCCAAGTGCGTTGCGTCGGTCAATGTGAGCCCTTGTCGCTGCACACTCACTCTAATGTCATCTATCCACCTACCTCGCGACCGTCCCTTTGCCCTGTGGCCAGATCCTACCAGCATTGTAAGCCCTCAGTGGAAGATGATGAGGGTACATTCTCATGAGATGACCAAACCAACTTATTTTCTGCCTGGAAATGTATTCGACACAAGACGTAGTACCGACCATACTTCGAATGTCGTCATTCCGCATTCTGTCTCTTCTGGTAACACCGATGACTTTCCTCAAACACTTCATTTCACAAGTCTAAATTCTGCTCTCGCACGCCCTTGACAAAGGCCATGTTTGGCACTGGTAGCACGGAATCTGCATAAATATACTGTTTATCGGCTGTTGCTTTGTTGCCAAACAAATACTCGGGTGTCTAAGCAGTGGGGACAGCTGATAAGTCACCGCAGATGCTTTCTGACGCATAGTCTCAATTTCCCTGTCGATCCTATCGTCTGGAAAAAATACTGCCCAAATAATTGAACTCATGGACCTGTTGAAGAGCAATATCATTTAGACTTATCTTAAGTGGCCTCATTTAGACTTATCTTGAGTGGCCTCATTTACACTTATCTTGAGTGGCCTCATTTAGACTTATCTTAAGTGGCCTCATTTAGACTTATCTTGAGTGGCCTCATTTACACTTATCTTGAGTGGCCTCATTTAGACTTATCTTAAGTGGCCTCATTTAGACTTATCTTAAGTGGCCTCATTTAGACTTATCTTGAGTGGCCTCATTTAGACTTATCTTGAGTGGCCTCATTTAGACTTATCTTGAGTGGCCTCATTTAGACTTATCTTGAGTGGCCTCATTTAGACTTATCTTGAGTGGCCTCATTTACACTTATCTTGAGTGGCCTCATTTACACTCATCTTGAGTGGCCCAAGAGTTCTACTGATCATCAGTTTAAGGACATAAGTACCTAAAATGTTTCACTATGGCAGTTTTGCAGTACAGTAATTTCTCGGTTGTTTTTTTCTTCTTAGAATGTTTGCCTCTCTGTATTCTACTGGCGGAGGCACGCCTATTTGCACCCCAGACCGTAGTCTTTTAGGCGATATCAGGACGTATTAACCAGTGATAAGATGCGCGTATATGTATGTATTTACCTATGCTAGTTAGGGCACTCTCAGAGATCAACCCAACCAAAATGCAATGGAAGGGCCTCGCCACGAGGGCACGTATGAAAGTTGTGTAACAGTATGATTGTTGGACAGAGTTAAACGATGACGGTATGTCCTATAGTTAGTTAGTTTTCTTTCCACTTATGCCGTAACGTGTTGTTCCCCAATTGCGTTGCGTTGGTCAATGTGAGCCCGTTGTATGTACCTATGATAGGACGATCTCAGTAGTCAAACCCAACGGAAGTGCAATGAAAGGGCCTCACCTTGATGGCGCGTGTTAGTATGTGTGTGTGTGGGTGAAAGGTTATACACCTGAGTGTGAGGTGTACCATCCTGTGTTGATGGTCAAGCATTTCCCATCTTGGTAATTTCTTGGAGGCACTCACTTAGCTTTTTATAGTAACATCGTCCAATTACAATCTGGCATACTTGCTGGTTGTTTTGTAACTCTTCTCCTTTAGAAATTACAATTTGAATTCAGCATGGAGAAGCTGGAAGATGAGCGTGTCTCGGAGAGAAAGACAGAAAGTGCTCCGGGTGAAAGATCTGGAATCATTTATTTAAGTTCTGTTCCAGAATATATGAGCGTACAGAGATTGAGAAACGTATTTGGGGAGTATGGGGAGGTGAACAGAACATTCTTTCAACCTGTCGGTAGGTCATACTTACAACTAACACTAAACAACAAAATGAGTAATCAGTAAATTTAGTGAGTAAATGAGTAAAACTACTATTACTAAAATTACTATTATTCCCAGCAGAACTTTTGCGTGTAGTTCAAAGTTTAAGTTAAGTTGGTTAACTATACTATTTAAGTATTTTACTAAATATTATCTAAACTAATGGTGACATAAAACTGTATTAAGCATTGGAAACTTTGAATAGTGCATTTTTGTCCTCCATTTAAATAATAAATTTGATTGAAATTTCAAAGGACATAATAAAATAATAATTAATATTGATCATATTATCTGCATAAGTGCATATTAATATACAAATTACAATGCTTTTTTTGTTGTGAGTTGTGTATGTATTATCATAGTATGATGATGAATATTGAGTGTGAGTTGTTTTATAGTAGCCTAGTACTAGTAGTTAGGCCACCAAAATAGGTACAATTCTAAAACTAAAGTAGTACTAAAGTCACAAAGCAATAAATTCAGATCGTTTTCATTGCATACACCCCGTAGACCTACTCACCTACTGGGACTGCTTAATAATAAATATTAAATTGTCATTATTTATTATAATTATAAAAAATTAATTTTCATCTTGAAGAAGGGAACAACTGGTGAATTAATTTGTCACATTATTATTATCGCTCAGAGTCACTGAGTCAGACTTGTGAGTGTGACTTCTTACTGTCTACTGACTAATTTACTGGAACTCAAAACTGTAGTCAGTCAAATTCAAATAATTGTAATGACTAGTATTAGTAACTGAGTCACAAGTAAGTGTAGTTAAAACTACTAATTACTAAGTTAATGTAACTTGTAACTGTGTAGAGTAAGACAGTAAGTAGTCAAGTAGTGTAACTACTGTCCCACTGACACTGTTGTAGTCAGTGTAGTACTGTAGTGTAGTGTGTAACTAAACTATAGTTCGTCTTTTAATTCATGAACAAGGTCCGAAGCAATTTTCTACTAAACTGCATGTCAGATCCAAATGATTTTTCGCATGCAGCCTTAGAGTATCCATGACGCTAAAACGTTGATATTGTTTAGTCCATAGATGTTAAGACATTTACACATCAGTGAATTCCTTTGATCATTTAGGACCGTTGCAAAGAAATTACATTCAATTTAAGATTTTACAGTAAGCAGCTTAATTTCTTGTCATATTTTGTTCATCGCATATCTCCTTAATTAAAGTCTTGATCAATTCAATGATTTTAATCATTCCGAATCTGTAGATTCAAAGAGGTTGATAATTGTTACTAGCTGAACAAATTGTAATCCATCTCGTTGCCAGAACTGAATGTCTATTTTTGAAAGGTACTCACGAGCCAGTACCTCAACATCACACATTTTAAATGTCATGTTCTGTTCATCAACCTGTCCTTTGACTTTAGCCCACAAAATCTCTATAAGGTTTCGATGCGCGTGACATGCAGGTAGTCACAGAGAAGTGTGACCGTACTCTTTAATGATTCTTGTCAATCTGATACACATCTGTCTTATTTGTTTCCCGACAAGCTGCAACAACTCTGGATTCAAATCCGTGTCTTCAAAATTCACTTCTTTTGTTAGCTAGCCATGTCCTAATTTGAGCTTTTGTATTTGATGCAGTTGGTACTTTGTCTTCTTCTGATACTGCATTATGATAGGATGCATTATCCATTACTAGGCATGACGGTCTATCCAGAATTGGAAGCAGATCATTCGTCATTCAGTGCCTGAAAATTTATCCATTCATTTCAGTGTGGTAGTTTCTACCGTCTGTACTTTTTGATTGGAAAATAAGTTCAGCATCATGGGCAAGTCCGTTGTCACTGCTTCCGTCACACGTTAGTATAATGCGCTGCTCTATGCTGCTTAGAATTTATCTTCTCTGTTCACCCTCAACTGATTGCCATTCTTTTTCATAGGTATGGTGAACATTGACCCAGGATTCACCCAAGTATACAATATCATAGCTTTGCCTACGCTGTTCACGTATCTGGCTCAGGTATTTGCGTCTGGCAGCAATCAAATGTGACTTTTCACATACAATATTCCTGCCGCCTGAAGTTTTCCTGAATGTAAAGCCGGCGACTCTTACAATTTTCCAAAGAGTACTTTTGGAAACTTCAATACTGTAGACGGATTGCAATGTTAATTTTAGTTTTTGGAGAGTAGCAAGTTGATTTTTCATCAACAGTTTCAATGTCTCTCGTTTTATGACATCTCTGTTGAAATCATCAAATTTCATTTTCTGACCTCACTTGATATGAGTGCACTCTGAACACTGTCCAATCCAAAGGTAAAAGGGTGATCTATCAAGACCAAGCGTCAATTTCTCAGTCATGAATATCGCAATGTAAATGATTCACCTTAGATTCCCCGCGGAAGAACTGGTAAAGTAAAACGGTAACCTTCTGCATTGTTATAAATGTACACTTCAAATTCGTTTTGAAATTGAAACCAATGTAACTTTTGAAAAAGTAACGTTACAATAACAACACCACAAACTATAATAACGTGATACACCTAAGATGAATGACAGTTTCGTCGCATGAATGACGTTTTGTTGTTTTCTGCATTCGACAAAGTGTCTAATTTGTGCATGAGATAATCATGAATTTGCATTTACTCTGCCTATTTGAAGGTCAAAACATATATTTTTAAAACAGCACGACTGTGCACCTTAAAGATATTAAAATTATGCCCAATTCACTGAGGTTTCTTTTATTTACTTTTAATATAAAGCCTAATGAATACATTTCTCATAATACATAACATTTCTTAGAGAAAACAATATTTCCATTACCTCATGGATATTCTAAAACCTGCATGCGAAAAATTATTTGGATCTGACATACTGCTTTAGTAGAAAATTGCTTTGGACCTTGTTTATGAATTAAAAGACGAACTAGAGCTAGACTAATTAGTATATTATCATATTTATGTTAATGTATTCCACAGAAAAGAGCTATTCTTACAAGAAGGGTCTGTTGTTTACAGAAGGATGGGTGGAATTTAGAAAACGCAGTGTAGCCAAATTTGTGGCGCTAGCACTCAACAACGTCCAAGTGGGAGGAAAGAAAAGAAATCCGTGGTACAACTCAATCTGGAATATTAAATACTTACCAAAGTTTACATGGACTGATATAAATGCAGACAGAGAGTTAAAAAGAGCTACTTATGAAAGCAGAATACGAGCAGACATTTCGCAGGTGAAAAAGCAGACTAATTTTTATGTGAACAATTTTGACAAATCAAAAACACTAAATGAAATGAAGAAACGTAAGGAAAAGAAGGGACAATCTTTTGAAAAACGAAACTTTGGTGACGGAGTTCCACAAAAACTCACAGATGAAGAAGTGCTGATACAGAAAAATAAAAGGAAAAAAAGTGTTAATGATTCTGAGGAAAAGCCAAAACGACAGAAGAAAACATTTGGTGATAATGATGCAGATGCTTGTCGCACATATGTGATGAGCAATATATTTGGAAGTGGCAACTGAATCTTGTTGTACATTATGAGTTTACTACATGAGCAACATTTGTCATTAAAGCCGTCACTAGTTTGCTACATAAGTAACATTTGTCATCAAAGCCGTCGCTGAGTGTGCTACATAAGCAACATTTGTCATCAAAGTCGTCGCTGAGTGTGGTACATAAGCAACATTTGTCATCAAAGCCGTCACTAGTTTGCTACATAAGTAACATTTGTCATCAAAGCCGTCGCTGAGTGTGCTACATAAGCAACATTTGTCATCAAAGTCGTCGCTGAGTGTGCTACATAAGCAACATTTGTCATCAAAGCCGTCGCTGAGTGTGCTACATAAGCAACGTTTGTCATCAAAGCCCGTTGCTGCTCGTCCAGTGTAAAATTGTAATCTTAGGTTTTCCTCACATCCCTCATTCATGCTCCACATAAATTCTCATTTGAATGAAAGTTGTTGCTTTAATGCTTAAGACTTTTATTACAATGAGTGCCGCCTTCATTACACACCTTGTCTTCTTTTCGTCTAAGCGAGCAAAATGTTGCATTCATTCAGTGATTATAATGAATAACTGAGACCTTGACTGAAGAAAACTTCACTTGGAATCCTGGTATTCAAACAGGCATGTTAATGTCTGTGTCCAGGTAGTCGAATGCTTCAGCTATACGTAGTAGGTATTTGACAACTTACTAGGCCTGGGGAAAGATACAAATAGTTTAGGTAGATTTTTAACTAGAATTTTTGCCTGGGCAGCGGCTGTTAAGCCTACTCTTTTAGACTTCTAATTGCCAAGGTATTTTTAACGTGGTCGGCACTGAACATGGGAGTCAGATCTCACTACCCAGAGATCAGGGGAATTTTATTTGAAAAAATCATGGTCTCCACCGTGATTCAAACCTGCGACTTCTGGTAGCCGAGGTGGACACCTTACCTCGAGACCACCCCCGAAAACTTAAAGATTTATAATCAGAAACTGATAGACAGAAAACTATGCTCTCAGAAGTGGTAGGAAGTATTAATATACAGGTTCTAGTACTCTTATTGATATCACATGTGTTGTAATAACCTGTATGGCACTCCAAACCCACCAAGATGAGAGGGAGTCCTAGGGGCATAAACATTGGTTGATACAGTCAGTGTGTGTGGCTTCTAAACAAAACCAATGTATCTAGCCTGAAAGAGATGCACTGACAATTAAGAAAGGAGATTGAAGGATTCAGATGTTGAAGGATTCAGATGTGTGCTAAGTTGTTGTGTTAATTGTTTCATGTCATGCTGAAATTATTGACATGTACTGGGTACTTTTTTGTGTTTGCGATGTCTGGTATACAAAATAAATATGGAAAATATACAAATGCTTATTCTCGTATCTTCTGGTCTTGCTCTTTGTTATGTGAACTCTGTTGCTGAGTTTTTGTCTTGTCTTTCTTAATTTGCTACCTACATTATTATTGTATTTGACTTATGGTGCAGTCTACAACTGTATGTCCACTTGGAGACTGTGGTGTATTCTACAACTGTATGTCCACTTGGAGATGGTGGAAAAGAACAAGACATAAAATGCGGAATACTTTATTCTCCTGCCAGAAAATGCGAAGACGTATCCAACATACATTTAATTGAATAAAGATTCATAGTGTGCTAACAGGATAACAATAGTACAGGTATGCAAGGCAATATACAGTGATAGCACAGAGAGAGAGGAGAAAATACGATCAGGAGGAGGTTGAAATACAAGGATGACTGGATGATCTGTACTTCAGCCGTGGTTAACCTTTGCGGGTTCCAACTTCTCTTCCAACGGTCTCTATCTTGGACCATGGTGGACAATAAGTCACCCATCTGTGGCATCGTGAATGTTGTTGCAGGTCGTTTCTTGTCTCGGGTACCATATTGCTGTCACTGTGCTCCATCGATCGCCCATTCTTTGCAGCAAGTGGCGTCCCCAGTGATGTTGCATCTTGTCTGCATAAATAACTATCTGCCACCAGGGACAATTGACGTTATTCAGAGTTGTGAAGACCGTTTGTGCGCTGGCTATGAAACATGAAACCGACCATGCAGCTCTCGAAGGTTCATTTCGAGTCCCGCTTTCTTTCAATCTTGGTGGAGCCTTGCTATCATTTGTGCGCTGGCTATGAAGCGTGAAACCAGCCATGCAGCTCTCAAAGGTTTATTTCGAGTCCCGCTTTCTTTCAATCTTGGTGGAGCGTTGCTAACATTTCATTGGCGTCTGTGGCCGCCTCCGTGATTAGTACTAGATCATCTGCAAAGTGAAGGTGATTTTACAGCCTGCCATTTATGTTAATGCAAAATGTATCCCAGTTGCACTATCTGATGAAAGATTCCAGGCATGCAGAGAGAAGGCTCGGTGAGATCTCTTTACGAACTCCTCTCTGTATGGGTACTACTACTGGTCGTTGGAAGGTAGTCGTGCAATCTTTGTAGCAGTCAGCAAGGATTTTTGTGTATCCAGAGTCGGCCCTCTTAATCTATTAGAGATTGCCAGACGAATAAACACAAGGAAACAAATAAATTTGAAATTTCAGAAGAGACCAGAATGACTATAAGACAGCTTGGATTGAAAATGCAAACACTGCCTGTGGACACAGAACTTCAAGAAAGCCTTTGTTAATAATCAAGCAGACCAGTCACTGCTAATAGTTAATAATGGCCATTTGTCTTCCATTCACTAACTCTTTAACAAATAAGGTATTCATTTACAACTTGGTGAACAGGTACATGATGTAGGTCAGTTTTGGTGAAGTTAGGTACTCTGTTAAATCATTTTAGTGCCTATAAACAGTACTGAAGCATCATGGGTCATAACACAGCCATTCCGTTGATCTCAGTCAATGATAAACTCTGTCGGGCAACACAATACCCGAGGCACCAGATGATCTGCCCAAACCTTTTATGGGAATGTGCAAAAAGGTTGATATATTGAGGGGGGAACAACAAAGCAATTCCCGTAGCTGAACATTGGAAATATGATGTCTGGCATAGTGTTGAGGACACGGAAAGTAAGTACCGGGTACCAATAAGTATCACGAGCTACCAAAGATAGGAACAGCAGCAGGAAGCAAGAAGAAGCAGGACTTTTAGGAGAATAAATATAAGACAGCCTATCTGGCAACTCTCAAAAAAAAAAAGAAACTCATTTGGTACGGTCACATATTGAGATCAAATGGTCTCGCAAATAAGATCCTGTACGGAAAGATGCAAGGCAGACGACGAAGAGGCTGTCCCGAAAAGAGGTGGGAGGACAACATAAAAGAATGGACCAATCTCCGACCAGGGCACAGGGAGCGACCGCTGACAGAAAAGTGGCGTGGCAAGGATGTCTTCATGTGAACCCCAACGACCTCACTGGTTGCGGGATGACCTGATCTGGCACTTATAAACTAATATAACACTGGCCTATACTTCTTACAGCAGCAGGTATTGAGTTAAATCCCTGGTCTTGGCAAGCTCGTCTACATAATTGTAAATTAGTACCTGACTTGTGTAAGATGAGGCAATGAGGTCATCCCATTTAAAAGAAGAAATGCCACAGCAGAAATCGAATGAGAAAAACAGGAGCACGACCCGAAGTTTGGACATCAGGTACAGAGCACAAGGGACCCAAAGTTTGGACATCAGGTACAGAGCACAAGGGACCCAAAGTTTGGACATCAGGTACAGAGCACAAGGGACCCAAAGTTTGGACATCAGGTACAGAGCACAAGGGACCCAAAGTTTGGACATCAGGTACAGAGCACAAGACTCAAAACACATCGCTTCCTTAACTCAACACAGCCCATACAGACAAACCCTAAAAGTCACTGTATCAAGAGAGGGCATGATTTGATGCAGGCCCCAGAGATGGAACTTTGGGAGGAAGATCAGACTCCCGTGTTGAACACATTAAAAATTCCTTGGCAGTTGGAAATTGAAACGGTAGGCTTAACGGCACTGCCCGGACAAAATTCAAATGAAAAATCTACCCAAATTATTTGTACAGTTCCCCGGGTCGTTTGTTAAGAAAAGCAATAGATGGCACCCAAGTGGCTGTGGGTCTATTAAGATGGATTCGAACATTGGTAAAAACCACCCTCCAAGAAATTGGTTGTATACAGACTCTGTGGTCTTCTAAACCAGTATTAAGTTTGTTACAATGATTGTTGCAGCTTTACAATTGTTAAGTAGTCCTTTCTGTGTTGTTAGCCAGGACACTTGGCCGTGTTGATATCGGCAGAAGGTCAATATGTTTATTTGTTGCCCATTGTTGGTTCCATCTTCGTCATTGTTTTTTCTTTGCCGAACAGCAGACGTGAACTACATGCATTTTGATTGCGTAGAATGGTATGTTCAGCTAGGATGGTGTGGTACATGATTTTGTGCACATTCTGACATCTCATAGAGACAAGGGATTACACAAATTGGAAAAGCAGTGCAGATGAACTTTGTACACATCAGTGTGTACTAGCCAGTTCATAACCACCACACAGCTGGTAGGATAGTTACAACCATCAACTTTCATGGCTGTGACGCAGTACACAATGGTCACAGATTTGAATAGTTTCGACCACCAACTTCATGGCATGGCTCAGTACACAATGGTCACAGATTTGAATAGTTTCGGCCACCAACTTCATGGCATGGCTCAGTACACAATGGTCACAGATTTGAATAGTTTCGACCACCAACTTCATGGCATGGCTCAGTACACAATGGTCACAGATTTGAATAGTTTCGACCACCAACTTCATGGCATGGCTCAGTACACAATGGTCACAGATTTGAATAGTTTCGGCCACCAACTTCATGGCATGGCTCAGTACACAATGGTCACAGATTTGAATAGTTTCGACCACCAACTTCATGGCATGTCTCAGTACACAATGGTCACAGATTTGAATAGTTTCGACCACCAACTTCATGGCATGTCTCAGTACACAATGGTCACAGATTTGAATAGTTTCGACCACCAACTTCATGGCATGTCTCAGTACACAATGGTCACAGATTTGAATAGTTTCGACCACCAACTTCATGGCATGTCTCAGTACACAATGGTCACAGATTTGAATAGTTTCGACCACCAACTTCATGGCATGTCTCAGTACACAATGGTCACAGATTTGAATAGTTTTGACCACCAACTTCATGGCATGTCTCAGTACACAATGGTCACAGATTTGAATAGTTTCGACCACCAACTTCATGGCATGGCTCAGTACACAATGGTTACTGGTGTTTCAAGGATGGCTATTTTACCCCTCTGCGCTGTAGTGTGTAAAACACAGTTCAGGGGATTGAGTATCCCCCTGTATATATGGACAACATTGCGGCTGAGCAGAGCAGGGCACTCATTTGTCCTGGCAGCCAGAAATTGCTGTCAGCGATCATAAATTCCTCAGTGGGAACCACCACATTTTGTCACCAAGAGAAAGTTTATGAACATGTCACAAATTTGGAATCGTTCTGGAATGAGGCGCCCCTAAAAGCAGTTAGCCAGATGCAGCATTGGAGCTGTGCTTCAACAAATGGAGCAACGGGAAAATGAATTAATTAGAGATTGAAATAGTCTGTCATGTGCATAAGTTACAGTCCAGTTAGTTTCATAGACAGACACTGCTGTTGGAGATGAAGTGTAAGACTTCCTTTGATGAGGTTTCAGCATTGTGAGGTGTATGGCAGACAATTTTCCATGCATAATTGAGATTTCATCATTTTATGAAACTAGTTATGTTCATTCAAGATTATCCCTTAAATAATAAATTAGTTTTCATAAGAAAACTCAGAAGTGACTGCTTGCTGTTTGTGACAAATGAGGAAAATGAAACAAACACATTATGACAGACTTGTAACTTGTCATTTATTAAAGGTCTCCAGCAACAACATCAACATATTTAGTTCTAACACATCAAGAATAAGTGGCTCACGACAATCTGTCCTGTTGAAAATCTCCAATTATGGCCGATTTTAGAACTCCTGGCACAAACACAACAAATCTGGCCATGTATCATCAGGACTATCCTTGAATAGCGTTACGATTGTCTTCAATGTACCAGATGTCTACAGTACACATTCAAATTGTTTAAAAAACATTAGGCAATCCAGCTCAAAATCAGGATGAAACTTGACAATGACCAATTGACTTAGCTATGGATAAATTATGACAATAATTCCTCTTCACCCCAAACACATTGTCTTTAATTCCATCTTTCCTCCCAAAATTGTTGGTGTTTCAGAGCCTCACTCCTTATTGTTTCAAATCTCTTCTCATTTGTTTTAAAAATTCTTGAAATGGCTGTTCTAAACGGCTAACGACAAAACATGCTGATAAATTGGATTTAGGTAGTGATTATTCTAAAATGGACGTCATTTTTTGAATGACGACATGTGATTTGGATTATTATTGGTTATGATCAAGCCGGACCTGTTCCTGACCCCCAGATGTCATTTATCAAATAAATTGGATACAGGATGGTCTTCTATAAATATTTTCCACAATCTACTGGATTAGCAAGCATTGGACCTGATCAGGTCAGTCAATTTGAGATCACGGGGGAATTGGATTTTATGGATTAGGTAGTCAGGGTTTAGAAGGTCAACCCTGTTTTAATGTCATTAATTAGTGGCAGCATTGGTAGCTTCTTGGTTGATGTATTGCGCATTTATTTTTTCATTTTATAAAAAAAGACATGTTCTCTCCTCTTAACCAGCTGTTACAAATGATTTGGACATAGCATTTATCCACAAGATAAAACCATCACTGTATATTGTTTGAAAGAGTGATAACAAATTTTGTGTCAAACAAATAATCTGATTGTGCTGTCAGCCCCACTGGAAAAGACCCACGGCTGTGTCGGGTGAAATTTACAGTCCAGCACGGAAAGGTGGTCTGTTGTTTTGTGTCCTCTCAGAACTTTCACTGTGACAATGAGGGGATTTAGCAGCTGGTCACTGAAATTCAGACAAAAATACCGAAAGTTATAAACAAATATTGTTAGTCAGGCATGACTCATCCCAGTGGTACTCGGGCTGATGAGAATAAAATCACTGTAACCGTCCAATTATGTCATCAAAGGTGATTAAAGAGGACTGTGTAAGGGGCTAGCAACCTCATCATGTAAAACCATTGCTATTGAAACAGCAACTGCTAATGCTGGGATTCAGGCCAGGCTTCCTGTAAGGAGGCTAGTGGTGGCACTATGGTTCATATTGAACGAATAGGCAAATCATGATATATGACTTCCCCGCTTGTACTCCCTTACTGGGGAAAAAACCAGAGGGCCACTGTGCATGCAATAAAACGTGACTGAACAGAAATGTTTATGTAGTTAGCAATTTCATCATGTAAAATACATCTTTACAAGAAACTACTACAAGAGCACAAAAACTGCTTTGTGACAGGCTTCCTCTAAGGAGCCATCTATGGTGGGCCTCATGTTTTGTAAGGAGCCAAATAAGGATAAAGAATAATGTAAACTCCAACCACCAGATTTCTTCTATTCCTAATTTCAGTTCACGAACACGAACAAACAGTGAAAAGATGTGACGGTAAGATACATAATTACCACCCAGAGATAATGAATAATACCAAACAGTTTACTATGGAACAAATGATTTGTTGGGTCATATAGAGTCTGCATCTTCTTAATTACTTGTTGAGCCATTGATATCTGCATTTTCCCATAATATATCATCCTCTGGGTCATCAAGAGCGTTGCACGCTAATTTAAAATTACGGTCATTTCTCATGTGACAAATATTTGTTTCACTGATGTCAAATTTATGTCCTGGGCTGAAGATGCAGCAATAAATGAGCTAACATCAGCCAGCAACTCACAGCTGACTGCTTGCCTTTAGGGTCAGCGAACCACAGCCGACTGCTTGCCTTTAGGGTCAGCGAACCACAGCCGACTGCTTGCCTTTAGGGTCAGCGAACCACAGCCGACTGCTTGCCTTTAGGGTCAGCGAACCACAGCCGACTGCTTGCCTTTAGGGTCAGCGAACCACAGCCGACTGCTTGCCTTTAGGGTCAGCGAACCACAGCCGACTGCTTGCCTTTAGGGTCAGCGAACCACAGCCGACTGCTTGCCTTTAGGGTCAGCGAACCACAGCCGACTGCTTGCCTTTAGGGTCAGCGAACCACAGCCGACTGCTTGCCTTTAGGGTCAGCGAACCACAGCCGACTGCTTGCCTTTAGGGTCAGCGAACCACAGCCGACTGCTTGCCTTTAGGGTCAGCGAACCACAGCCGACTGCTTGCCTTTAGGGTCAGCGAACCACAGCCGACTGCTTGCCTTTAGGGTCAGCGAACCACAGCTGGCTGCTTGCCTTTGGGGGCCCTGGAAACAGTTTGCACTACTATAGTCTGGCTAAGGGACAGGGATCGAAGACCAAAACCCAAACAAGCCAGCTAATATCGGATGTGTTAGGCCAAACGGCACAGATATCACAGCTTCACTGTAAACAACACATCATCCTCTTAGGGACAAATGTTGATTAAGAAGAAAGTTTTGCCCTATCACTCCACCTTCAAGTCCTGCACGCACAATGACTCCTATTTTCAACATGGCTTCGTAAAGCATTCTTTTCAACAACATTTTGAATGGCAATACGATAAACTAAAATAGGGGATGCAACTACCATGTGTTAGCAGTGACCACCTGATGCCAACAATTTTATTTTGAGTAATTGAAGAAAACTACACCGTTGATTGTTAGACACATCCCGATTTTAGAGACATTTTAAATGGTGGCAGGTGTATGTGCACCCTAGAGGCGGAGAAATACGGCATACAACTAGTGGGACAGCATCAATTAGAGAAACTAATGATTCGTGGTCTAGTGGCATGTTCTCTATTTGAAGTAGGGAAAAGGTTTATAGTTTCATATACTAAGTCACACAATTACACACACATCTGATTTAGAAATGTTTTTGTTTTTTTAATTTCATGAATATTTCTGAGTTATTTGAGTTTCAATAATGAGGAAAAAAGATTAGCCCAATTAAACTTGTCAGACAAAGACCTGAAAGTTTGAAACAATTTACTGACATGACAATTAATTCTTCACTCTGATTTATTGAAACAGACCTATTTTAGTAGGTAACCATCGTCTGCTGCAGGCTATAATTTGTTGGCAGATAGGTCAAAGTGATGGGTCTCTCGCGGTAAAGGGACCAGGTGAGTCTGCGAGCAAGATGTGGTATGCCGAATTTAACTTGGGCTGTTTTAAATTAGGGAAGGCTGGAGTCTCATTTGGGAGGAAGAAATGGTGCAACTTCACATCATCATGATGTTCTGTTAAAACGTAGGCAAGCTTTCCAAGGTTTGAGGTCTATTCACTCATGCCGTAACTGATATCATAAAAAGGAGGCAAAGCTGTCATCCCAGCATATACTTATGACTGAAAACCTTTAATCCCAGCACATAAGATTTTGTACACATACACAATTACTACTGCTTAGCCCCCTACCTGTAAACCTTCCCATGGCTGACAATAACGGATCCATCATCCGAGGCTGAGGCAAACAGTGGATAATGTTTATGGTAAGCCACCTGTCGCAGGGCTTTCTTGTGGTATCTGTGAAATGAGGACAGGAATGGGTGAACAGAAGATGTATCAGTAATGAAATAATGGCATATACCCACACACTCAGTAATGAAATAATGGCATATACCCACACACTCAGTAATGAAATGATAGCATACACCCACACACTAACTGGATATTCTCAAAGAATCGTTCAATATATTAGAACGCAAGTAATGTTTCTAATGCTCAGTAATTAATACAGTTACACATTCAGTCTTTCAAAAAGGTGCACAATAATACACAAGATTTGTGAGAGATAGGGGAATGAATCACGTCGAACATTCCTGGACAGAGATAAAATAGATTAACGGTAAATTGGAAGCAACGGAGATGTGGTTTTACAGAAGAATGCTGCAGATCGGACTGCAAGGAAGAGTAATGATACAGCACTCGAAGAGGAACAGACAAAAAGACAACTCATTGCAAAAATCATGACATGACAGTCATCCTTTTTCAGGCATGTTATGAGACGAGACGGCTTGGAGCACGTTGTGATGATGGGAAGGCTGAGAGTGGCACGCAAGACAATCAACAACAGCGTTAGTAAACAACACATGATCTAGAAGTGGACAGACGTCCATGATCTCCAACCCGCAGGGCAGATAGCTAGCAAAGGTGCACAACAGAGAGGGCAACTTCAAGTCTGGACATGAGGTATGAACAATACACCCCTTCTGGACAACATAAGAGTAGAAAATGTCAAGAATGGACATGGGGTATGAACAATACACCCCTTCTGGACAACACAAGAGTAGAAAATGTCAAGAATGGATGGTCTAGCATTGTTGGGCTAACATATTAAAGATCTTACTTGAGTGTCTGGTAGGGTTTGGTCGACAAGTCTGTGTCGAACCAGCACAATCTGCTGTCATAGCTGCCAATGATCAGGTTATCTCCTGTAAAGATATGAGAAAATGGCTGTGTACAGTCGATCTGTGAACAAGTGCTGATGGCTGTACAAGGAGCACCAAGGATACATTTCCTACATGATGCAGGCAACAACTGTGTAGACCTCATTAAGGAGGAAGAAATAGTGCAACTGCACATCACGATGCTGTTCTGTTATAACTTGGACAAGCCTCCCAAGGGTTGAGGCCTATTCACTCATGCCATAACTGATTTTATCTTCTTCTTCTTCTGCGTTTGTTCTCAATCTCCCGCTACCAAGCCCTCAACAGAGTTTCACAAGTAGCAGGATGTGTTGTGCCGCTAGTTTACAGCTTGACTGCGATATTTGCACCTTTCGGTCTGATACATCCGCCTTCGGAGGCAGTGATATCATCACAGGTGACTAAGATGTATTGCATCTTACATCCTCATAATATCAATCCAAGTAAACGATCCAAGCACTCTGGATCCGCACGGTTCTGGTGGCCATGCACAAAACACATCAGAAATTCTTATCAAATAGTTACATCCCCATAAAACCACGGCACTCCAATTTTTCAGGTGCAAAGTTAGACCACACATGACACACTGTCAGGAAACAAAACGTAAGATACATGCAAGAAATAATATCATCTGAAAACTGATAAGCACGACATGGGGAGCACAGCCATCAGTACCCTGGACACTTGCTGTGTGTTTTTCCGTACCCAGTGGTCTCGAGGTAAGGTGTTCACCTCTGATGCTGGAGGTCGTGGGTTCAAATCACAGTAGAGATGATTTTTTCATGTGGATCATCCGGCAAAAGTTTACTCTGACCTCTGAGTAGTGAGATCAGACACCCGTGTGCCATGGCGCGCACGTTAAAAATCTCTTGGCTGTTGGAAATCTAAAAGAGTAGGCTGAACGACGCTGATAGGCAAAAGTTAAGCTAAACATCTGCTCAAATTATTCTAGGGATTCTCACCTCACAGAGAATATGTCGCTAAAAAGGGGACTGCGTGGCTATAACATCAGGTCTTGGTTATGTGGTTAGCGGAGCGGCATAGATGGCGCCTGATAGGCTGCGGGTAAACCTTACTCTAACGCTTCATCCGCCACCAATCCCAAAAATAGGCAATCGTATATTCCAAGGGCTACCAACCACTAGGTTGGAAACATGCTGGAATTGACCTGGTAAGTCATCAGCAAATTTCCGCCTGCCATAAAATATGAAACAAAGGTCACACCTCTCCACAACGACACATTTGGACTAAAAATAGATTGAATACGCACTAGTCTGAAAGACTTTGCCCATGCAAAACTAGTTGATACAGCAATAAATGAGGCAGGTCGGATCGTATCAGGGTGCCTAAAACCCACCCCCATTGATAAAATATATCCCATAATTTTCATAGCACCACCTGATATCCGAAGAAGTGTCGCCACAGAAATCAAACGAGGAAAAACAGGAGCACGACCCAAAGCACCTGACTGGCACAATAAAGGACCCTGATTACCTGCCCCAACCTCCAGGAAACATGCAATAGGTGCGACCTACTGGCGGCAATGATATATGACATGGTGCTTGGACACGGAAGATAAGTCAGTAACATAAAACCATTGTGACATGGCTGCTCTTTTACCACGAAGAACTTCATTTTAGTCTCTCGTGGTGGTCTATCATGATATGCTAAACAGGAAAGCTACAAGCACTCAAGCCCAGCCAGACCAGGTTTTCTGTAATCCATGTATCATTTGACCAACTCCACTTTTCCTATTGCTTGGTATCATTTGAGCCTTGGGAACTTGCTAAAACCTAGTTTTTCTTATCTTTCATTCAAAGCCTACAAGTCATGAGCCTGAAGTTCTCCTACTGGACATGTACAAATGCTGAACTTACCTCCAGGGTGGATGTCGATAGAAGAAATGTACTTGCAGTTAGCCTGTAGCTTTTTGTGGAGTTCCTGTTTGACCAGGTTGTAAACCCTGACATGCTGCTGAGTCTGTAGACATCAAAGAATGACATGTCAGACATGCATCCCTCCTCAACCTGCTCTCTTCACACATGTCATCATATTCACTCAAACACGGACTCAAGCTCATTCATAGAACTACTAACAGGTATAGGAGCAGTACTGACAGAACGAATGCTGAACATCTGATGTCAGAGTGCCCAAAGAATGAGTATCAGAGAGAGAGAGAGAGGGATGCAGGTAGAGAGAGAGCTCATAAATATCTCTCAGCCCATCCTGGAAAAATGCTGTTTTAACAACAGCCCGACTAACAAAGTGAGTCATCGAGATCCCCATAGTAGGGAGGGACTTAATCAGATAGCTTGGGATGTAAGGAAAGCTATGACAACCTGCCAGTTAACGTACTTTTTAGGGCCCATAAAAGAGTAATCCTATTCAATGTGGGCATTCAACAACAACTGTAAATTTCAATCCTGGCACAGCAGACTCTGCTATATATGGGACACACATGTGAGGAGTCCACCATGGGGTCATCACACATTCTTTTCTTTCTGGCAGTTTCCTTTCTCTCTTAGACTCAGTGACATTCCGCTTGGCGGTCTGAGAACCACATGCGATGTTAGAGCGCCAGGTTGAATAGTTCTGTGAAATTGGCGGTCTGAGAACCACATGCGATGTTAGAGCGCCAGGTTGAATAGTTCTGTGAAATTGGCGGTCTGAGAACCACATGTGATGTTAGAGCGCCAGGTTGAATAGTTCTGTGAAATTGGCGGTCTGAGAACCACATGTGATGTTAGAGCGCCAGGTTGAATAGTTCTGTGAAATTGGCGGTCTGAGAACCACATGTGATGTTAGAGCGCCAGGTTGAATAGTTCTGTGAAATTGGCGGTCTGAGAACCACATGTGATGTTAGAGCGCCAGGTTGAATAGTTCTGTGAAATTGGCGGTCTGAGAACCACATGTGATGTTAGAGCGCCAGGTTGAATAGTTCTGTGAAATTGGCGGTCTGAGAACCACATGTGATGTTAGAGCGCCAGGTTGAATAGTTCTGTGAAATTGGCGGTCTGAGAACCACATGTGATGTTAGCACAGTGGAAGTGTCCCCCAGAAAGTGTTGTTGCGAATGCGACTCGTACTTGAGTTGAATTCTCTTTATGAGAGTAGCGGGTTACAGTGGCTTTCCTTGCACATCAAGGCACACTTCAGGTAGACTGTGGTCCTTAGTGCAATATAATTCTTAGTAAGCTCACAAATGGGAATCGCAATGCTGATCCACCACCTTGTTAGCCAGACTGCCCTGAAACAGTATGTCTCACCTGACCCTGACTAACATAGTCTGATCAGTATGTTTCACCTGACCCTGACTAACATAGGTTGATCAGTATGTTTCACCTGACCCTGACTAACAGTCTGATCAGTATGTTTCACCTGACCCTGACTAACATAGTCTGATCAGTATGTTTCACCTGACCCTGACTAACAGTCTGATCAGTATGTTTCACCTGACCCTGACTAACATAGGTTGATCAGTATGTTTCACCTGACCCTGACTAACAGTCTGATCAGTATGTTTCACCTGACCCTGACTAACATAGTCTGATCAGTATGTTTCACCTGACCCTGACTAACATAGTCTGATCAGTATGTTTCACCTGACCCTGACTAACAGTCTGATCAGTATGTTTCACCTGACCCTGACTAACATAGGTTGATCAGTATGTTTCACCTGACCCTGACTAACAGTCTGATCAGTATGTTTCACCTGACCCTGACTAACATAGTCTGATCAGTATGTTTCACCTGACCCTGACTAAGTCTGATCAGTATGTTTCACCTGACCCTGACTAACATAGGTTGATCAGTATGTTTCACCTGACCCTGACTAACAGTCTGATCAGTATGTTTCACCTGACCCTGACTAACATAGTCTGATCAGTATGTTTCACCTGACCCTGACTAACAGTCTGATCAGTATGTTTCACCTGACCCTGACTAACATAGGTTGATCAGTATGTTTCACCTGACCCTGACTAACAGTCTGATCAGTATGTTTCACCTGACCCTGACTAACATAGTCTGATCAGTATGTTTCACCTGACCCTGACTAAGTCTGATCAGTATGTTTCACCTGACCCTGACTAACATAGGTTGATCAGTATGTTTCACCTGACCCTGACTAACAGTCTGATCAGTATGTTTCACCTGACCCTGACTAACATAGTCTGATCAGTATGTTTCACCTGACCCTGACTAACAGTCTGATCAGTATGTTTCACCTGACCCTGACTAACATAGGTTGATCAGTATGTTTCACCTGACCCTGACTAACAGTCTGATCAGTATGTTTCACCTGACCCTGACTAACATAGTCTGATCAGTATGTTTCACCTGACCCTGACTAACATAGTCTGATCAGTATGTTTCAGCTAGCCCTGACTAACATGTCTGATCAGTATGTTTCAGCTAGCCCTGACTAACATGTCTGATCAGTATATTATGCCTGGCCGGACATTAGTGTGCTCTCCGGATTGTTCAGGAAGCCAGTCTTTCATCTGTCTCCCCGATGAAAGCACATGTAGTCATGACCCGCACCATTCCTGGACAATCTCTATGGAAATATCAATAACCTCAAACTGACCAAGCAGACATATTCAGTTAAAGCCTGTAAATATATAAGGCAAATGAATGCATGCACTGTCATGGGCCGACCTTTTTCTCTCTCTAGTTAGTTAGTGCACAAGGAACTCATGTCTTAATTGGTACAATGTTATTACAGCAACATAGAGGGAGGAAGACTAACGTCAGGTCAGACAAAATATACTAATCAGACATGTTAGTCAGGGTCAGACAAAATGTACTGGCCAAGCCTCACTTCAGCTTCCTCGCAGCCCTCCCTCGAAATGGGCTGTTTTCATGACAGCCTGGCTAACGAGGTGAGGGATTGTCGTGATCCCGTAGTAGTGAGCAACACGCAGATGATAGTACAACCACCTGGAGGTTGCTGGTCCACCTTCATCAGCACGCTCGTGATGTCAGAAAAGCTACTGTCACCCGCCAATTAACGTCCTTTAGAGGGTGCACAACATTCGCAAACAACACTACAACAACATAGAAATCTTAATTGTTAAAATGTTACTCACAGCAACATAGAAATCATGTCTTAATTGTTATGTTACTTACAGCAACATAAAAATCATGTCTTAATTGTTATGTTACTTACAGCAACATAAAAATCATGTCTTAATTGTTATAATGTTACTTACAGCAACATAGAAATCATGTCTTAATTGTTATAATGTTACTTACAGCAACATAAAAATCATGTCTTAATTGTTATAATGTTACTTACAGCAACATAGAAATCATGTCTTAATTGTTAAAATGTTACTTACAGCAACATAGAAATCATGTCTTAATTGTTAAAATGTTACTTACAGCAACATAAAAATCATGTCTTAATTGTTATAATGTTACTTACAGCAACATAGAAATCATGTCTTAATTGTTATAATGTTACTTACAGCAACATAAAAATCATGTCTTAATTGTTAAAATGTTACTTACAGCAACATAGAAATCATGTCTTAATTGTTATAATGTTACTTACAGCAACATAGAAATCATGTCTTAATTGTTATAATGTTACTTACAGCAACATAAAAATCATGTCTTAATTGTTATAATGTTACTTACAGCAACATAGAAATCATGTCTTAATTGTTATAATGTTACTTACAGCAACATAGAAATCATGTCTTAATTGTTATAATGTTACTTACAGCAACATAGAAATCATGTCTTAATTGTTATAATGTTACTTACAGCAACATAGAAATCATGTCTTAATTGTTATAATGTTACTTACAGCAACATAGAAATCATGTCTTAATTGTTAAAATGTTACTTACAGCAACATAGAAATCATGTCTTAATTGTTATAATGTTACTTACAGCAACATAAAAATCATGTCTTAATTGTTATAATGTTACTTACAGCAACATAGAAATCATGTCTTAATTGTTAAAATGTTACTTACAGCAACATAAAAATACGGATGAATAGGATGGAAGAGTACAAGTTGAACAAGACCCTTTGGCTTGGAGAATGGAGCCTGGAAAAAACAAACCAAAAGCAAACATAAAAACTTTGCTGTACAATAATGATCCGTTTATTTTTAGCAAATAGGTTTAACTGCCTGACCACGGGGCAATCATTTTATTGAGTTGTGTTTTCTGTGATTGGAAACTCGATATGCAACAGGAAGCATTATGATGGTGCAAGTGTTTTTTACTGCTCTGCTCACATTCCATTACAGTTGTTCCGCAGCCTGCATGATACCTTTTCAGCTGTTTCTTAACTTTCATGAACTTCTTTATACTGGTTTAGAAGACTCTACAAAGTCTGCATACAACCAGTTTATTTCACTCAATGTATATGGTGGTGGTGGTAAATTTCTTGTAGCTCTGTGTTTCTTGTCTTTTGTCTGGAGGTGATTGATGTCTTTAATCTTGTTGACTTGTTTTATTCTGCTTTTGGTACCATTTATCTACAAGATGTCTATTATGTCATTCTTTGGTCATTCTTTTGTTTTTCTCTTAAACTTCCATAGCAACCACATCTCTTCGCATCTCAAGGGGTTCCAGATTAACGGGAATTTCCCATGCAGTTGTATGTATTAACTTCATTGCCCCACTAATAGGGCACAGGGCATTGTTTTGCACTCTGTCCAGGGACCCTACATTAGTATGTGACCATGTTCTTAGGAGTGCACTGCTGTATTCTAAAGCAGAGCGTACATATTCAAGATACAAGCCTCTCAGGGTGTCCTTGTCTGATCCCCATGCTGTACCAGCGAGCCTCTTCAATAACTGTAGCAGAGTGACCTTTAAATGGGTCTGACTCAAGTGTGAGCTATAAATGGACTGGGACACTAGACTGAGCTATACATGTATCTGAAAGCTTTTCTTAACCCTACCACGCCGCTGTACCTAATTATCGGTAATTTCCTAAACTGCCGCTAAACCGCTGGACATAATTTTCGGTACTTTGGATAGTACGTCATAAAATGTGTCCGAATCTAAAAATAACCAACCAATCGTGGTCAATCCTCGTGATTAGTCATTGCAAATGGCTGCCCCCGTGTTTGAATTGATTTTGTGGGGTTTAACGTGAACAAATTCGGAAAATTGACAATGAAACGAACGGCTGATGAACCAAGCACTTCAACAGGAAAGCAAAGTAAGTCTAGGCTTATGGCAGTCCAACAGGTGATCAATAATTTGGTTGATTCAGACTCTGTTCAAGTGAAACAGACAGTGAGAGCTCGAGTGTTGAGATGAAGGCTTTTCTTGGACTGAGGATCTATATGGAATACTCATCTATAAAGCCCAGCTATCAGGATTATTGGACAAATGAGGGCTCTTTGTTGTGTTTACTCCCGGATTTTGAAATGTTTTATGACTCGAGACAGATTCTTTGCCTTTTGCTGGGTGGATTGGCACACAAAGGTGGAATATTGACGCTAGATGAAGGGTAAACCTATTTTCTACAATGTCTCCAAGTTACATCTTATTCTAACCACTTGTTTACATGTAACTAACATTTTTCTACATCATGTTGGTTTTTTCTCTTTAATGCTCTGGAACCCAGGAATGGGGGACAGTTGGGTTCAGGGCCTTAGGTCTGGTAGGGTTAAAAAGAGAATTCTATAATTCCAACAAAAGAAGTCTTGTAAAATGGGCGTAACTTTGTATGTGGTTCACACAGCACTAGTCTATTCCATTCTGACATGTCTTATCATATGAAAAGTCCACACGTATAGACAGGATAGAGAAAGGGGTCTTCTACTGATTGAAACAGGTGATGACAGTGTTGAGTGTTGCTAGTCGATCTCCTCCTGGTACAGATCTTGATGTTGCTTTAGTTTTCTATGGAAACCTCCCTCCCTATACACGGTCTAGCAGCATTTGTATACATCGTTAGGGACTGCCCCAATTAATTTCATTACGGGCTAATTATGCACTTTTCTTCTATGTTCGTTCTCAATTTCCCGCTGCCAAGCCCTGAAATTATGCACTGAAGTGCTATTTGTACAAAAAAGAAATAATCCATTGCCCATGTTCAAATCCTACCTGTGTCTGCCGCCGAGACAGCTGATGTATCAAAACTGCTTGACTTTTGCTATCTCTCTGAACTGTGGAAAAGTAATCTCCCTTTGCATGCCAGGTTACCTGGGCCACATCCTGAAATGTAGACAAGAAAGCATACATTAAAAAACACAAAGATGTCTGCTGCACAAACCAGAGCCACTCAACACACGGTCATATTTGGTCAATTAGAACTGGATTTAGCATGGCTAATTATAGACTTATTTAAAGAGACCGACAGCCTGTGCTGTTCAGGAAATACTGAAGGGCTGGTATGGAATAAACATGACGGACAATAAGTGGTCATGAAAAGTGGTGTTATGGTGTCCCCATAACTACAAATGTCCGCTCGGCTATCCATCAGTTGAATGTAGGGGTAATCCAGGGCAACGCCAACATTAATTAAAATGGCTGTTAAATGGTACACTATTTGTCTGAAGGCTAAAGACCAGATACAATATCCTAATAGATAAACGTATCCTTATTTAGCACTGCTAACATTGACAAATTTCCCCTGTCCTTGAACACATCTGTAAACCTCCCTCTCCGAGTTATGCTGGACAGACTCATGTATTTCTAGTCACAACAACTTCCTGCGTAGACTTCACGATGTTTTCCCACAAGCTGATGAAAGGATCACATTTTGCTCCGGAGTAAACCAAAAATTCACCAAATAAAATGACAGAAAAAAAATCTGACAAACCTTGGGATGTGCAATTCTGATTCGGAGTCCCGCAGCCTGTTCTGTCAAATCATCATATCTGGACCAATCAACCGGTGACTTGCGTGCTTTAAAAGAAACATAAAAAAAAGGCAGTCTACAATAAGTTTGTTTTTTTAAATGTGTGTTTGGCTCGTTTGACACTAATATTTAACCTTTAGTACGTGCTTGTCCTGTCCTATCTAACCAACTCCGCCTATAAAAACGATGTGCAGAAAAAAAAATGTTTTTGATCGGCGCCACTCCCGACAGCCATTTTTTTTTACTACTGAATACGTCCACCATATATACACCTTATTTTGCCGGTTAAGGTATCGTATGTTCAATTACAAATGGCTTTTGAACAGTTTTAATTTTGTATACGCCGTTTGAAGCAAGCCGACTTTTTGCGAAAGGTGAAGTAGGTTGTTGGGAAAGATCTTTATCGAGTAGATCTGTTTATTTTGTTTGCTTAAATGAAAGAACTACGTTTAAATTGGAAACTAACCGTTGTGTCGATAGTGTAAACACAGTATCGATACCTTGTTGTGGTTTCCATGGTTTTCTATCGGAGCGACTAGGCCTAGTGGTCGAGTCCAAAATTTTTACGAGATTTTAAACTTCATCTTTTCGTATCTCAGAAACTAACAAACACACAACAAAAACACCCACATGTTCGTTAATCAATTGTGTCTCTACACACAAGAAAATCATATTTATTAACAAACAAACAGAAAAATTACAAATTTTGAGAAAGTCGACTACCATAGCGAGAAATTAAGTAAATTAATTAGGTCAAATTTTCGTCAAAAAGGAGGGGTGCTGAAGGTTAACTAAATATTTGTGCTCTAACCTTTACCACGATAATGTCTGGATGGCCAGACAAAAAAAATGTCCGCCGTCCTCCTAAAGGCTGTGTAAACAGCAAAGCGATAAGAAAAATTTGCCGATATCCATTAGAAAATTATTCTAGAGCATTGCTATGTATTAAAACCGGATGAAACATGACCATTTTGAATCTAAATATAGGTAATGCCGTCATTGCAGATGTAAACAACCAAAATGGCCGATTTAATAAGTGAAAGAGATTTTGAAGCGAAATGGGCAAAATTGAAATGATGTTGCCGTTTTTTTCATTTCCACATTCATCTTCTTGTATCTCAGAAACTAACACTAACAATAACACCAGCGAGTTCTTTATTAATTTATGTCTCTATACATAAACAAATCATATTTATACAACAACAACAAAATACAGGTTTTCAAAGTGAACAACCTAGAAAAACGTGACGTGCTGAAAAATAATTCAGTGGCTGTGGGAACTTGCGTACTTTCATTGTTCAGTGGGGTAAAGGCTAAACTCATGTACAAAATTTCTTAGATTATTGACATTTATTTTATGTAAAATCTGGTCATTGATTCCACTTCTGGAATCAAGACGCTGAGCAGCGCACAAGCTGCAGTGGTCAGCGACCCATAGCTGACTGCTAGCGCCAGGGCCAGCGAACCAGAGCTGCCAAGACCCTTCTACACCTCCATGAGGTGATCCTGGATAACAGGCTGCAGCAGGGCAGACTGGCTAAGGAGAAGGGATCGAAGAGGGAATGCTAACCCGGTACTAAAAAAATGCTTGCTGAAGTCGGATGTGCTGGACCGAAAGGTGCAAATATCGCAGTCAAGCTGTAAACTACGACACGACGCATTCCGTTCTCTGGACTACATTCTGCTACTTAAGCCCTTTTAAGGTTTGGTAGCGGGAGATTAAGAACGAACGCAGAAGAAGATTCCACTTCTTACCTCTGGACATTTATTTCACACTTAAATTTGTTTAGTTTTCATTTAGCTTGATTAAGGAAAGTTTGGTTCTTGGTCTTATGGCGCTAGCATGCAGACGTGCATTCAAAACCTCGGCACAGAAACATTTTTTGAGTCTCTTAGAAATGCTGACTGGACACATATGTTGAAACTGCCCCCGAGATGACCCAATCACAACATGACTGGCACTAAATGCACACATGGACCATAACGATCAAGAGAAGATCAATTTTCCGGACTTTGTCAACCATTTATCTATTTACTTGCTATCTAAAGTTAACATTTCATGTTTAAAAAACCATTTCCAACTGCATTACAAGAATAGTTACATGCATCTCTACTCACCAGAACTTTCTCCGCTGTCTTCGAAGCTATTCAATGTGTTGTCCACATTTGTGCATAACAGTTTGTCTCCAAGGCCAGGATTGATTATAATCACATTTTTGCCGCTAAAATTAGAAAAATAATTCATTGTTTGAGCAGACGCTTGTCATAGTTCTTGTCAGTTTTGTTTTAGCCACCTCAATCATATGACATATGTTGATGCACACAAGTTCAAATCATCAATCATATGACATGTGTTGATGCACACAAGTTCAAATCATCAATCAAATGGCATATGTTGATGCACACAAGTTCAAATCATCAATCATATGACATGTGTTGATGCACACAAGTCAAATCATCAATCAAATGGCATATGTTGATGCACACAAGTTCAAATCATCAATCAAATGGCATATGTTGATGCACACAAGTTCAAATCATTAATCAAATGGCATATGTTGATGCACACAAGTTCAAATCATAGTAATGTTATCAGATTCAGCTTCATAAACTTGTCAACAACGCTAGTTTTTGTATGTGCCAAGTTCAAACAAAAGGTTAGTATTTCCATTATTGTCAGGCCTAAAAATGGCAAATTATGAAATTTTTGAACACAGATACAACAATTTTACACTTAAAAATGAATATTTGATATGCCTTACATAACTGCAGCAATAACATTGACTGATGGATTCTGGTTCCAGGCTACATAGGTGACCTTTCCATCCATTTTCAAGGTCTTCATGCAACGACCAGTGGCTACCTCCCACAGCTTGAGTGTTTCATCATCAGACCCTGAAGAAGAGAAAATGGTTCATCAAACGATTGAAAGAGAAAGACAAGAATAGGGCCACTCCAGCTTGCTATGCATGCCCTGAATGTCAATTAAGGAAAGTTATACATGGGACTGGCAAACTTGTTATGTAAAACAAGTGTTACAGAAATTACCAATGCAAGAGCAGATGCAAGTTTTGATGCTGTGCAATGAGGCAAGCTGTAGTGTGGCCCATGCTCCTACTGCAGCAGTAAGAAAGAGTGTATCAAACAACTGATTTGAGAGGAGAAATGTAGCTAGAATATACAAAATGGAAAGATTTAAGAGAAGAAATGTAGCTAGAATATACAACAAAATGGAAAGATTTAAGAGAAGAAATGTAGCTAGAATATACAACAAAATGGAAAGATTTAAGAGAAGAAATGTAGCTAGAATATTCAACAAAATGGAAAGATTTAAGAGAAGAAATGTAGCTAGAATATACAACAAGACGGAAAGATTTGTGGCATTGAGAAGGGACAACAAATGTGCCACACACAAGTGACAGGTCTGTATTTCTGCTTCTGTGTTCGTCTCCTGAGAAGGGCATTTGTGATGCATCGTAGATAACAGTGGGGCTGGGGTACCAGCTCATTTCGGCCTGATACCAGATTTGCCATTCCTCTTCGATCCATAATCTCTTAGCTAGACTGCATGGTTGCAGTTTGTTTCCTGGGTCGCCACATGGTGGAGGGTCTTCGCCAGCTCTTGTTCGCTGACCCTGATGCAAGCAGCCATTGAAAAAATCAGAAATGCGCCAGCTATGCAACAATGACACCACTGAGGTTAACTCGTCCAGGCGGAAGATTTGATATCCTGACACAAAATCGAGTAGAGTGGCGGGAACTGATCCAACAATCTGCAGTATTGGTGCCCCAATGACCTTTCAGGTTACAGGACTGATGATGATGTGTTCTGGCACAGGCAGCACAAGAAAGACATGATCAAATGAATGTGTTCTACTTTTAACAGATGACATACAGGAAAGTTTGCTTCCTAGATCCACATTAAATATATTAGCAATGCAGAAAACAGAAAAACATGAAGAAAACAGAAGCTTCAAACAATGGTTAAGATGAAAACATACCAGATGCTAGCCACTGTCCTGAAGGATCTGTGGAGATACTTCTCACCATATTTGTGTGGCCTTTGTAGATCTGTCCAGGAAGATAAGCAGTCAAAGGGATTTGATTTGATTTTAAATAATACAAATCTCACATAACAACACACAAAGATACAAATCTGACATAACGCAAAGATACAAATCTGACATAAACAACGATAAGAAGACACAACACTCATATAACAACAACACAAAGATACAAATCTGACATAACAACAATATGAAGACAACGCTCACATAACAACAATTCGAGCTGATGTAGCCGTGGTCTTATCTAAAGCTTAATTTGGCCAACTCAGATTATGGTTGATAAAAACTAGTGACATTTTCTCATTTCCAATCTTCTCCTCAATGTCAATTAGTTTAGATGTTGAGTATCTTCTGTGTGTCTTAAAGCTTCCATCATTGTATTGTACATCTTTGTTATCTTCTACCATTTGTTTCTAGCCATTATTACAGTGTGTTGAAATCACCATCTCCTTTCAATATGACCAAACAAAATATGATTGTTTTGTTCCGATGTGTGTAATAAATTGTTTTTATGCGTAATAAATTGTCTTTGTGTACGTGCATCCCTTAGCATATCCTCGTTAGTTTTCTTTGCTGTCCGGGAGATACTAAACATTCTTCCACAACACTGTGTTGCTGTGGCTTCAAGTGATTTTTTGTTTGGTGGGTGACGGACAGGGCTTGACAAAAGCGATCTTCTGCAGCGAGTTAAAATGTTTGCTTGGCGAGCAAAAAAAATATTCGTTTTTAATTGTTACTTATGTTTTTATTCATTTCTATATAACGACTCTCGCAAGATTATTAATGATATTACAGTTCGATAGATTGTGCATAAGCTAGCTTATGATGGTGAATCTAAATAAACCTCCGCTACCACAATTTAAACCTACTAAAGCCATCGATAAATGGTACTTCAGTGCTAAACTACCAAGCATGTTCAAGGACACACCTGCCATGCCTCTGACAGTAGTGCATGTTTTTCTTAACAAGAAATATGCTAATACTGTGTGAGTAACAATATATTTTGGTTTGGTACGCATTGTTATGTAAATATAAAAGGTGAATTAGTGTCTGGTTTAAACTTGGTAAACATAAATTGCATGACTGTTGTTTGACCATGCTGACTGGTGACATTTTTAACAACTGGTGAGCCCCCCTAAAATTTGTCAAGCCTTGGTGATGGGCCATAATTCCCTTAGATACCAAGGTAAGATACTTAGAAGCCAAGTAAGCTTACCATGCCCTCCCTTGTAGGATATGGCTGCAGATCTTTTTTGTCAGGTCGCTTTGGTATCAGATCCTCAGGGTTTACATTCATCTGAAACAAAATTAGATGCAGTTTAAGCCGAGGAGAAGTGACTAACTCCTAAACATTTGTGTTCCTTATAGAGAGAAGACATGGACCATGTAGTGTTGGTTAATTACATAGGAGCAAGATACTCAGCAGTGCATGGGCTGTAGCGATCAGTTACCCCAGAGCTGCATAAAACCTTTCTCCACCACCATGTGAGATCCTGCATAACAGGCTGCAACAGGCCACACTGGCTAAGGAGAAGGGACCAAAGAGGAAAGGCTAAGAAAATGCCTGTTGAACATCGGATATGTTGGACTGTAAGGTGCAAATATCGCAGTCAAGCTGTAAACTATGACATAACGCATTGTCCGAACGTTGTTGAGATAACATCTTGCTACTTACAAAGCTCTTGTCAGGAGAGAATGAACAAAGAAGAAGATGGTTGATTACATATCCTAAACACTGTACCACACCATGAGCACATTGCCAGGGTACAACAAAGCAGATAACTACGTGATACCAGAGTTTTCAGAGATCTGTGGCATCCCTACTACTTACCTTGTGCTGCATAACTTGATGGCAAGCCACGACACACGAGTTGGGGCATTGGATAACTTGATGGCAAGCCACGACACATGGGTTGGGAGATTGGATAACTTGATGACAAGCCACGACACACGAGTTGGGAGATTGGATAACTTGATGGCAAGCCACGACACACGAGTTGGGAGATTGGATAACTTGACGGCAAGCCCTGACACACGAGTTGAGGACCCTTAATAACAAGGAAAGAATAAGACAACTTTAGCCCATATGTTGGAGGAAAGAATAAGACAACTTTAGCCCATATGTTGGAGGAAAGAATAAGACAACTTTAGCCCATATGTTGGAGGAAAGAATAAGACAACTTTAGCCCATATGTTGGAGGAAAGAATAAGACAACTTTAGCCCATATGTTGGAGGAAAGAATAAGACAACTTTAGCCCATATGTTGGAGGAAAGAATAAGACAACTTTAGCCCATATGTTGGAGGAAAGAATAAGACAACTTTAGCCCATATGTTCACTTTGCACAGGTTCTCTTCTACTACCATGGGGTACACAATAATGCCCTACAATTGTACACAAATAGATTGCACACTTTTTTTCTGTTTGGGCACAACTCACAAACAAACTAGCTAAGATGTGGGATTCATCAATTTCCTATCAACTACCTTCGCAATTCGTCGGCACCTGAGTGTAGATGTAACAACCTCGCTGTAAACTATGGTCCAATGTAATTTTCAGAACAAGCACAGAAGGAAAAGAAGAGAGCTGGAGCATTTTGCAAATAATGGCTGCAGACCGGGTGAAGTGGAGGGAGTTTGTTGCTGTCTGTAAAATGTCCTGGGCATGATGGTTCTGACCATTATGTCAGTGACTGTCCACTGGTAAGGATGTTGAGAGATTTCAAGCAGAAATACTCATGACATTGTGACTATCATTTTGTTTGTGGAGGCCTTATTTGTTGTTCTGCATTAGTAACATATAAAGTTAAATAGTAATGTATATATTATTTAATTCTGAATACTTCATGTCATACATAGTTGCATCATGTGTCTTAACCTCTGGAGATTGCAATTTGGGGACAAGATGCAGCAGTGCATGAGCAGACAGCGATTTACAGCTGGCTCCTTTCCTCAGGGTCATCGAATCATAGCTGTCCAAGACCTACTCCACCTTCAACTATCGGCCCTGGAAACAGGCTGCACTAGTCACTAGTGTAGCCTGACCAAGGGATAGGGATCGCAGTGGGAAAACAAACTGGTACTAAAAAAAGCCAGCTGAAATCAAATGTGTCTGGCCAAAAGGCACAGATACTGCAGCCTCGCTGTGAACTATGGCATGTCACAACATCCGTTTCAGGACGAATGCCGAAGAAGAAGTTTGCAATTTTCACTTAATTTATTTAATATTAATTTATTTTTCATAAAATTTGTTGTCATAAGGAGTTGCAGGCCTTGCACTGGACTGAAAGACATACATCCAACAAATTATTCAGGACTGGGAAGTGTTACAACCAAAATCATAGATTAGATCCTTCAACAGGTGTGCCTGGAAGTGTTACAACCAACATGTGTGCCTGGAAGTGTTACAACCAAAATCATAGATTAGATCCTTCAATAGGCGTGCCTACCTTCATCTTTCTCTGTCTTGAGGCGAGGTACAAGTCCAGCAGGCGGGAGAACCTCTCGTTAATGAACTTGCCATATAAGGGCACAGATCTGTAAGAGGAGAACTTATTTGGCTTGAAGTCCATTCTCCTTTCTTCTGGCTCTTGTGCGTCCCACTTGGCTTCCTAAAGTGATCAGACAGAAGAAAGCAACTTAATAGATGTGAAGATCTGTTGATTATAGATGGAAGGGAATGTTTCATTGTTTGTTGTATGGGTACCTTTATGTCCATAACAATCCATATGGATATACAGATAGGATGCTCCCATCCCGGAGCTAATCTTAGCCTGACTACCACATGATGAAGTTGGTAAAAACATTTTGATATAACAAAAGACTTTGTCTGTCGCTGAAAGTGGCATACACTGTCTGAATAAGACAACAGGCCATAGCAAACAAAAATATGAGATAGTAAGAGGCATTTTGATGTTTTTGGGAGAGAGAAAATGTAAAGAGATCTAGGGGTATAGACACGATGAAAGATGGAGGTTAGACATGGTAAGTGAAGGAGAAAGTTTTACATGGATGAGATAAAGGAGACTAACGCCATTGATGGATTGACTGACAATAAATGAGACTAAAGTCATTGATGGATAGACCAACAGCATGGTAACCTCACTATTGCTAGATCCCCCACAAGGTAGGATCAATAATAATCAGGCCAGGGTCCTCAAGTTTTCCCCTCTTGTGAATTGTGTTGGCTGTGTAATATCAAAATAGAACTACTGTTGTATGTGTGCAGTGATAGCTCATCAGATTTCATTCTCGTGAGATGACCAAACCAGTCATTTTATTTCATTCTGTTTAACGCAGGTTGAGATCCATTGAATATATCTTCCTCTATTTGTCCTGATTATATCTTTCCTTGTCCCATTAATACATGCACTTCATTTGACAAAATGTTTCTGTGTGTGTGAAGCTAAAGAAATGATTGTAGATATATTGTTCTGACCTCGCCCTCATCAAACAGGTACTCCTCGGGAGGGTTGTAAGACTCAGCATGGCCAGGCAGAGGCTCCTTAGGTGCTGGGATATGCATTCTGTATCTCTTGGTAATCTCCGGCTGCAAACAAACAAATATTTGACATTAAGACAAAACAAATCTAGCTATCATCTACAAATGATGGCTCCAAATATGTGGTGAATGTTAGAGACGTGATGAAGAAAAGGCTATCAGTAGCTAGTTAGTGATGCTGTACCCATGTTCTTAGAGAAGGCATAGCTGTGCTTTCCTTGAAAGAATGTCTGTCGATTGTCTGAATAAACAAAAACTCATAAGGTGCATAGTCCTGGGAAGGCTAGCAGCTCGCTGTGACTTGTCATATATGGATTGGTTGTAGGTGTGACAGGTTCGTGTTCTGGGTGGAATGTGTTCAAGTATTTGTTGAGTGTGACATGTTTTTGTACTAAGTTGGAAGCTTATACTCTGTTTCTTGTGTAAAGTTTGGTGCTGTTGGAAGATTATACTGTTTCTTGTGTAAAGTTTGGTGCTGTTGACTCTCTGGGAGAGTCCATGTCTGTATAAATGCCTTGTCCAGTAGATCCATGTATTCACTGGTTTAGACATCCCTATTACTTATTACCAGTTGAACAGAAGAGAGCAGGTCGCGGTCTTCAGACACCGCACAGGCCACAACAGACTGAGGTACCATCTATTCAATAAACTGAAGATAGGTGGCACTGACGAATGCACCTGTGGTACAGGGAAAATTGCCCGACACACGAGGACCAGAGAAAGCACATGTGGCCATCACCAGTGGCAGCACTAGACAAGCTCTATAGCAGCGTCGACAGCCGCTTTCTCCGAACAAATGCAAGTTGACGCCTGACAGCGTTCGAAAAAAAAGAAGACATCCCTATTGAAAGTTGTCTTGAATGCTGCCATAAACCTGCATAGCTGAACTAACAAGGTCTTATAGTATGCACTGCGATGCTGAGGCCCCTGAAAATACAGATCACTGCATGCTTGTTTCTGAGATCACGACCACCCCAAGATACCATACAAAAGGTCAACACAGCAATTAAATACAATACAGAGTCACTAGGTACAATACAGAGTCACTAGGTACAGTATGGACGGCGTGGGCTAGTGGTTAAGTTACAAGGTTCACATCCCGAAAGTGCTCGGATCGATCCCCATCACAACACACGCCGTTACCCCGGGGAAGCAAACCCTTAGAAAATGCAGGAGGAAACAGACCCTTGCATAAAAACATGACGAAGTCGGATGCAGTGGGCAGACAGGCGTTACGACGCCTTAAATCACCTCCCAGGTGCATCATCACCAGACTTACTCCATGATTCCACCTCAAATGAAATCCACATCTCCACATTGGTTATCTTAGACTTCAGGGTCATCTTTGATTATGTGGACAGATCTGCCCCGTGGAAGACCTTGAGATGTGTGGGAGTGCCACACCCCCCCCCCCCTAGATGAGGTTAGCAGCGAAGCTCCACCACAATACCAACGTTCACCTCTGCCCCAATTACACCGACGACATCCTCATACCCAGTTCAGACTCACGAGCCTTGACAGGCCCTGAAATCAGTGGTGGGGAAAGACTACAGCCCTCAGTCATCCCGGCGTTGCCATGTGCAACATCTGGATGGAGCCCATCACCGCCCAGCCATCTGTTTTGCGTGCTGCCATCAACTGTGGTCAAGGGTGATCTGTGCTATGGTGCCTGGTTGCATTAGCTCCATCAACTGGGGTCATGGGTGGTCTGCGCTATGGAACCTGTCTTGCATGCTGCTATCAACTGTGGTCATAGGTGGTCTGCACTATGGGACCTGTCTTGCATGCTGCTATCAACTGTAGTCATGGGTGGTCTGCACTATGGGACCTGTCTTGCATTAGTTGACTTCTGCCAGACAGTGCTAACGACATAAACAATTATGTTGAGATGAAATAACTTGCAGGTAACATACAGGTAAATGTTGTCATTGAAGAAAGTTTATATGAAATACCTCAGTGTCGTCCTTCCACAGATCCAGTGAAGGTGCATTAGGGTCGTGGGCCAGCTTCATTTTTCTGATCTCTCCTCTGGGTTTCATCCAACCCATTTTGAGGGCATGCACCATTTGACCAACCTGTGGACATCAGACAATTCACTTGAGACATAGACTACAACAGATGGTGATATGGTTCCGTTGCTCAAACAACATTCATGAAGGTAAATCCTTTCAATATTCCATCATTCTTCCAAACCCCCTCCATCATCCTTTATGGAGACACAACAAAAGAGGATTACATGCATATCCCACGTCCTGGTGCAGGGATGAGAGAGAAGCAGCACACTTCACTATCAACATTCTATATTCAGACAAAAATTGTACATTTTTTCCACTGCCAGCTAGCAGTGAAGAATCATGGGATTGAAAACAATGAAATTCTTCAGCTCTGCACAAACAATCAACACAAATGGTGCAAGAGCAAGTGAATCTCAGTTGTTACCAGTTCTACAATCATATCAGAAGAACTACAAGATGTTTTATGCGTTTATTCTCTTCCACTCCTACAGTGTGTGGACCACAAAAGACCAATTCTTCCTCTGAGCCAACAAACAACATCCCACCAAAACATAAAGGCCAATGCATGTTATGATTTATTATCATATAAACAAATACCATAAATCACACAAGTTCAAATTGTGCTATCACTTGTACTCATATCACCCAATGTTCCATTCAAGGCCCCATTCTGAAAGATCTCCATAACTACATTGACTGGTTAGCATTTGCTAGGCATCTCATCATCAGTCCCGTAACCTGAAAGGTAATTTGGGCACCAATACTGCAGATTGTTGGATCAGTTCCCGATACTTCACTTGGTTTTTGTGCCAGGATATAGAATAATCTGTTGGATGAGTTAACCTTGGTGGTATGATTGTTGTGTGTTGAGACGGCTGGCACTTCACTTGGTTTTTGTGCCAGGATATAGAATAATCTGTTGGATGAGTTAACCTTGGTGGTATGATTGTTGTGTGTTGAGACGGCTGGCACTTCACTTGGTTTTTGTGCCAGGATATAGAATAATCTGTTGGATGAGTTAACCTTGGTGGTATGATTGTTGTGTGTTGAGACGGCTGGCACATTTTTCTCAATGCTTTCTGCAATATCAGTCTTTCTTGGGCTGTTTTGCACCTGGCAGAGCCCATCCTTCTCCAGGCGACTTGTCCCTCCATATTTTGAATTAGTCTTTGATCTCCATATCTACTCAAGAATGGCTCATCCCAACATGAGGGAAATATGGGGTGGGGATGCCAAATTTATTAATGACTATTTATAGAGACATAAATAAGACAGGTGATGAGACATCAAATTGTTCAGATCACAAGCAACAAATCAAACAAACAAAAACAGTTGTGAGACATTGGACTGGGTCAACATCAAACTTACTCGCTGTTTCTCCCACTTGGAAGGAATAAAGCTTCTCTTGTCGGGAGGTCTCCCCGTCACAGGCATGTGCATGACTTCGTTTGAGAAGAAATCAACCCACGGCTGGAATGAAACAGAAGTAAATGTTCTACTTACAACCAAAACAATGAATGGATAGGGAAAACAGATTTATTTGATACAGAGAGAAATATTATTGATTATATTACAATGTATACAATATTCCAATTTTGAAATCAAATGCTGGTTAGTCGGTTTCTCCTGTCAGATATCAGGTCGCTGGCATCATTATTTCATGCAGATCTCAGGACCCTGATTTGTAAAAGTTAGGAATAACAATTTGATACATAGGGAGTGTGTGAAGGATACATCTGTTGGTTGGTCAAGATATGCAGTGTGAAGGATACATCTGTTGGTTGGTGAAGATACGCAGTGTGAAGGATACATCTGTTGGTTGGTGAAGATATGCAGTGTGAAGGATACATCTGTTGGTTGGTCAAGATATGCAGTGTGAAGGATACATCTGTTGGTTGGTCAAGATATGCAGTGTGAAGGATACATCTGTTGGTTGGTGAAGATATGCAGTGTGAAGGATACATCTGTTGGTTGGTCAAGATATGCAGTGGGAAGGATACATCTGTTGGTTGGTGAAGATATGCAGTGTGAAGGATACATCTGTTGGTTGGTGAAGATACGCAGTGTGAAGGATCTGTTGGTTGGTGAAGATATGCAGTGTGAAGGATCTGTTGGTTGGTGAAGATACGCAGTGTGAAGGATCTGTTGGTTGGTGAAGATATGCAGTGTGAAGGATCTGTTGGTTGGTGAAGATACGCAGTGTGAAGGATCTGTTGGTTGGTGAAGATACGCAGTGTGAAGGATCTGTTGGTTGGTGAAGATACGCAGTGTGAAGGATCTGTTGGTTGGTGAAGATATGCAGTGTGAAGGATCTGTTGGTTGGTGAAGATATGCAGTGTGAAAGATACATCTGTTGGTTGGTGAAGATATGCAGTTTTCTGGTACTAAATTTGTTGGTATGTCAAGTCTTCCAAACTGGATATGGTTGAGTGTGCAGTTGTGCAGAAAAGTCTCATTTACTTTCTTTGAAGGAAACTGACCAAGATATTATTGCCTTAAGAACATCAAAAACCATCTTTGCAAGACCCCATTAAGTGCTTATATACAGAATCACACAAAAAGAGGCATACAAGATCCTGCTTGGTTCCTGAATTCATCAGTGTCTCAATGACGACTGGATTAAGGAACAAACAGTATGGCCCCCAAGGTTCCAATATGTGATGTCCTTGAATATCTTCCTGTGAGAGTTTCTTATAGAAAAGATGTGTATTTTCCTAATGTATATACTTGAACAATGCACACAATGAATCTTAGAACAACTATTGGGTTACTTACAGCATACAAGTCATCTTTTCCTGCAGGATGTGTAGCGGACTGGATTCTCTGGATCAGTTTGACATCTTCGTCACTCAGAACTACTTTCTGACCTGTCAGCCTGTTTTTCACGGTACGCCTATGTCACAAGAAAGACCAGAAAGCACATTATCCGCCCATAATACTGTATGTCAGCTTCAATCATACTCACATGGGGTTGTGCATACAGTGATGCTCACTTTCAACTCAATATTTTAAAAGTACAGTAAAAATGTGTTATATTCTAAGCACATCTGTCTCAAACGTGCAAACTGCCCAGTGTTAGTCATTGATTCCCATTTCTTAACGCCTTGTCAATATCTTGGAATTCCAAAACGAGACCATATTTTTGGGCCATGTGCCTTTCTCAAGCCAGCTAAATACTTCTCCACTGATGTGAATGATGTGATGTTTGTCAATTGCTGTGTGATGGTGGCCGTTCGCTCTGTCAGCTGAAATGGGTGAAAGTGTGTCTTGCACGATAATTTGGATTAAAGTGAGGAATATTTTCCCACATCTATTAATCTCACTCTCTCGTTTTGAGTTATCTTTGTCCAGTGGTAAAACATTATTAAGACGACTGGAAACAGCCACAGAATGCAGATTTTTCCTTAGAGTGTACTTATAAAGTCTTTCACATGAACAGGTGTCCTGCAAGTCAGCAGCGGAGGAGGTGTGACCTCTAACAGGTTGGAATACAGGATGACCAGAGCTAAATCCATATGTTCATCACAGACAGGGAGCTGTAAGTAGCAAACCTTTGCTCGTAATCCACTTGTGCCAGCTTGACTATGACATACCACATGACAGGTATCCCAAACAAGGTCAACAGAAGACAGCTGTGACAAACACATTAACATGGCCTGCCTCTAGATGCTGAAATACACAGCAAAGGGTAATAACATGCTTCCAGCCATCCTACACACAAGCAGCGTGTGTCTAGTGTCTCTATTTATAGATTGAATCATATCCAGTATATGATACAAGACAAACCAAAAAATGGAACATGGAACTACATAATATGAATATACAAACTGGTTGAGTTGATTATTATTGGACTGTTCCGTCAGTAACTTGTACCATCTATATTCTTTACAGAAACTCACAAAGAACATAATCCCACCATTAGTTTGTGCCTTCTCCTTTGTTCAGAAACCCACAAAGAACATAATCCCACCATTAGTTTGTGCCTTCTCCTTTGATCAGAAACCCACAAAGAACATAATCCCACCATTAGTGTGTGCCTTCTACTTTGTTCAGAAATTCATATAAACTCACCAGTAATTTGGATCATCCACTTTGTCTAAGAACTCATCCAGGGCATCACCCTGGTTAGGCTTGATCAGTTTTCTCCCTTCGATATCATAACCGATGTGTGGAAAATCATCATACCACTCTATTGGAATATTTCCAATAGTGTTTCGCACGTCCTGTTGCAATGATATGAATAAATAAGTTATTTTGACAGCCAGGCATGCATGAAACCTCTTTCGCATATCAAATATTGACATGCCAACTGTTAACAAGTCAGGTGAATATGATTATCCAACAAAACACACAATTTGAAATTCTTATAGTTAAGCACTCATAATAATTAATTAAAGAAATGTCCAGATTAGATATTAGGAAATATTTTTTTTTCAGTCAAAGAGTGCTGAATGCTTTGAATGCATTGCCACAGCAAATAGTGGGGACATGGTCAGCTAATGCATACAAAAATAATTGGATGCACATGGTTATTTTTAGATCAAGTTGAGTAGAGGAAACTAGTTGTATACAGACTTTGCAGAGCCTTCTAAACCAGTATAAAGAAGTTATGTTATGTTAAAATGAAAACTAAAAAGTCTAGCACATCTGTCAACTTTTGCCTTCTCTGTAATCACAGAGAACCATTCTATTACACTTCCAGACAATCAAGCAAATCTCTAAGGTATCATTTAATCATCTAACTAATTATTGTAGAGTGTGTTAGATTATGTTCATTCTATATTACTAACCTCTTCATCTGAAGAGTCATATTCATACTCATCAGTCAGATCAGCCGATTTCAATGTGTCCTCATTGTCATGAACAGATGTCTCAAATTTATCTGAAGTGCCATCTTCGTTGTCATTCTCGTCACCAGTGTCTTCGCTGTCACTATCTTCTTCTTCATGGTACTCTTCATCCTGACTGCTGCTGTCACCTTCGTCGTCAGACACATCACTGTTATCAGAGTCACTTGGGTCCAATTTATTTTCTTTCTGTACCTGGAAAACAACACTACACATGTTAGGAACTTGAGGATTATCAACAGCAAATGTAATGAAATGTCAGGATCAACCATGCTATATAACATCAAGTTTAATTAATGAAATGTCAGAATCAACCATGCTATATTATAACAAGTTTAATTAATGAAATGTCAGGATCAACCATGCTATATAACATCAAGTTTAATTAATGAAATGTCAGGATCAACCATGCTATATAACATCAAGTTTAATTAATGAAATTTCAGGATCAACCATGCTATATAACATCAAGTTTAATTATAAATATCACATTGCTAGTATCAGACTATTGCACTGATCAGCCATGCTAGCAAGATACTCTTGCGAATCCTATTAAGAAGGATAGAGAAAAGGTTTGAATCTGAAATTCACGTAGTCCAGGCAGGTTTTAGGAAAGACAGAGGGACCCGGGACCACATATTCAATTTAAGGAATATCTATGAAAAATGTAGAGAGTTTAATGTAGACCTGTTCACATGTTTAATTGATTACACTAAGGCCTTTGACATAGTAAAACATCAAAATCTGTGGAGAATCATGAAGGAAATGGGGTTTCCTTTGCATATAGTCCATCTCATTGAAACATTATACCAAGATCAACAAGCCGCCGTCCGAGTATCTGGGCAAACATCAGATTGGTTTGCAGTACAAAAGGGAGTCCGACAGGGATGTATCCTCTCACCTTATCTGTACAACATATTTGCGGAATGTATAATGAGAAATGTACGAGAAGATGAGAACATTGAAAGTTTCGACCCATTTACGATTGGGGGATACGAGATTCCAGAGTTACGATACGCAGATGACACAGTGATACTATCAAGAAGTTCGGAAGTGCTAGAGCAGCTACTTTCAGCCGTTAATGGACATGGTAAAGATCAAAATCTGTTCATAAACAAAACAAAGATAATGACCACCGATAAAAAACAATGTCAGCATAAATTTACAGTGGGTGGTGAGGAAATAGATCAGGTTACACATTTTGAATATCTGGGCTCCAGAATCGACAAAAATGGTGACTGCTCGAAAGAAATCAGAAGAAGACTAGCTATGGCAATGCAGAGACTGAACAGCCTGAATAAATTATGGCAGGGCACCAACAAAACGATAAAAGTAAAAGTCTTGAGAGCCTGTGTTTTTCCTGTGGCAGCTTATGGCCGTGAAGCAAGGACGATATCCAAAACTTCTAGACAAAGAATCGAATCCTCCGAGTCAAAAGTGTTACAGAAAGATCCTCAGAATACCCTGGACAGAGAAAAGAACAAATGTAGACATTCGGCAAGAGTTGAGCATAGAGGAGAACTGGTTTATCAATTCCATTTTGGCTAGAAAATGCAAATACTTTGGTCACATCAAGAGACACAACGGTCTTGAGAGGACGGTGATGGAAGGTATGGTGCCAGGCAAAAGAGGAAGGGGTAGACCAAGAAGACGATGGCACCAAGATATCCAGGAGTGCCTGAGTATGACAGTGGCGGAAGCTGGTGTTTTGGCAAGGGAACGAGTTTCTTTCAGACAGACTGTGATGGGAGCGACGTTCTACAAAGGACATGCTACATGATGATGACTATCAGACAGATCGGGCTAGATGTCAGGAAGTCAAAAGCTATCCTTTTGTTTTGCAAGTCCATCTGGTTGGCCCTTAGAAAGTCCTATGGCTTCTATGATTTGCCTCTTGACTCACATTTGACTATTAGTAGTAAATGTGTGGGTGGTTTCCTTTCCTTCTTGCGGGGTTTGCTCAGCCAGGGGAAAGTACAGCTACCAGGCTTGTCCTCGACATTCAGCCTAGCCAGCAGTATATGACCTGCTCTCTGCCTTTGCTGTCAGGCACTAAGCTCTCATTATGTGAGGTCTTGCTATAGGGCATTTCCCAGCATCACCTCTAGGAGATATGTCAACATCAATTTTAACTTCCTACGTAAAATTTAATTCAAAGTGCTCTATTCATGCAGTTCTTTTTATATGCAAAAATGAAGACGCCAGTTTGAATATTTTGCTATAGTTGTAGGTAAATTATATCAACATGATTACACAAGCAGTAGTCGTAGATGTGTTTTGTCAAATGAAAAATAATTATTTATGCATTATCAAACTCCATTGCTTTCCAATTTTCTGAGTTCAAAATTTATTGAGCTTGCAAGTTCATATTGTTTTTCAATAAACATTTAGCTGATTTTGGTGCAGAATTAACTTCTTTTCAAAGTAATCCCAACTTTTTGTCCACATTAATGCACAAATGGTACATCCCAGAGGCAACGTGCCTTGCTTATTTCCAGGATAAAATATAGAATATCTTGTATATTAAATAAATATATATATATGCAGTCTTTGTGGATGAAAAAATTGGTGAATGGTTCCGCACATCTGTCGATGTAAGACAAGGATATATACTCTCCCCGACACTCTTCAATAATATATTACTAGAAAGGTTTATGAGTGATGCCCTTGAAGGTCATGTTGGCACCGTCAGGATAGAGGATACAACAATTATCAACGTATGCTTTGCGGACGACATTGAACGGGGACGGAGACACAACTTCACAAATTAATCCGAAGACTGGATATAACAGCACAGAGCTGTGGCATGGTGATAAACGCAAAAAAGACAACGGCGATGATCAACAACACTGCAAGGAATCAACGCTGGTATCAAAGCAGATGGACAAGATCTTGAAACAGCGAACCATTTCAAATATCTGGGCTCAACAATCAGCGAACCGTTTCAAATACCTGGGCTCAACAATCAGTGAGGGATCAAATATCAGGGCTCAACAATCAGTGATGAAGGATCAAAGCCAGAGGTCCTGGCCGGAATAGCACAAACAGCAGAAGCGCCTGCACAATTGAAGCATACAAAGATAAATGACTCTCCCTCGTTATAAAGGTCAGACTAGTGCGCTCACTGGTTCTTTCTATATTGCATGTATGCCTGCAAAACATGGACCATTACAACAGACCTCCAGAGAAGAACCCAGGCCATGGAGATGAGATGTTTTAGAAGACCCCTAAATATCACCTATAAAGACTGTATCACAAATGATGAAGTATGACGTAGAATCGAGAATGCAAGTGGACTGTACGATGATCTCCACACAATGATCAAAATGTGAAAGCTGACTTGGTATGGCCACGTCTCAGGGTCCAATGGACTTGCAAATACCATACTACAGGGCACAGTATTCGGCAGATGACGGCAAGCACGTCCGAGAAAACAATGGGAAGACAAAATCCATGCAGAAACCCAGAGAACAACATAAACCTCTTCTTCTTGCCTTCATCGACCTCACCTAGGATTTCGACCCAGGGGGGGGGTCTCTTCTACCGTCCAAAGTTGGGTGCCCACCTAAAGTGCTGAGTTTGATTAGGTCCTTTCATGTGGAGATTGATTAGGTCCTTTCATGTGGAGTTTAAGCGAGAAACAACATTAGCCGAAAATTGACTGGCACAACATGGGGTGCTCAGCCAACAATCTTACGCACATCAGCGATTGCCCTGTGCCTTTCCGCAGCGGAATATGCATCCCCAGTCTGGAAAAACTCCGCCCATGCAAAACAAGTTGATACAGCAGTGAACGAGATGGGCAGGGTAGTGTCGGGGTGCATTAAACCCACTCCCACAAACAAAATATATCCCTTAATTGGCATTGCACCACCGGATATAAGAAGAGGTGTAGCTGCGGAAATCGAACGAGGGAAACAGGACAACGACCCTAGACACCCGAAGTTTGGCCGCCAGGAACAAGCCACAAGACTTAAATTAAGACACAGCTTCTTGAAATCGACAGAGACCATCCAGACAAGCCCGGAAGGTCAACACATCAAGAGGTGGCGTGAAACAATGCAGGATCCATGGATAGAGCTCAAGGAAGAGGCTGCGTCTGGATACCACCTCCCCTACGCTATGTGGAAGGCAATGAACAGATTTTTAACTGTGTCTCAAGATGCAGAGCGAACTTGAAGAAATGGGGATACTCAGATGCCAACACATGTGAATGTGGCGCAGTTGAGGACCAAGATAATCTGATGACCTGTCCCAACCTCCCTGAAACCTGTGACATGAACGACATGATGGAGGCGAACGACAAGGCAGTTCAAGTTCCTGAATACTGGACGGATGCTGTGTGAGATGGTGTTTGGACACGGAAAGTAAATAAGTACGTGGAGTTTGATTAGGTCCTTTCATGTGAAGATGAATCTGATGTCTTTGAGATTATTAACATTGAAGTTAAACTAAGGTTATGTCCTGGCTACAACTCTATTCAACATTTTCTTTGCCATTGTGCTAAAACACGCCTTCTAAACTGCTACAGATATGGTCTTCCTGCATACTAGGTCAGATGGGAAATTATTCAGTCTAACCAATCTGCATGCAAAAAGCAAGAGAAGGGAGACTGTCATTCAGGATGTGATCTTTGCAGGAAATGCAGTCTTGGTCTCTTACACGGAAGTCGAGTTTCAGATCCTCATAAATGGATTAGCAAAATTCTGTGATCTGTTTTGAACTGACCATCTTGTCACAAGAAGAAAGTGATGGCTCATGGTGTAGATCCTCCAGATAAGCGATCAAAATCTAAATGTAGTAAATAATTGTAATTACCATGGATCCACCACCACCGATAATCTTTGACTGGATGCAGAGCTGCAGAAACAATTAGGAATGGCCTCAACAGCCCATTCCAGGCTCTCACAGAGAGTGTGGGATAACAACATGCTGACCATCTCCACAAAGGTTGCTGTGTACAGATCATGTGTGCTTAGTACTCTACTCTATGTCAGCAAAACATGGACCATGTATGCTTCACAGGAAAAAAAGACTAAATGCTTTTCATATGTGCTGCTTGAGCCGCATACTTAGAATTTCATGGAGTGACAGAGTGATCAACAACAATGTTTTAGACCGTGCGAAGCTTGCCAGTTTAGTTACGATTCTCCGCCAGCTCCGTTGAAGTGGCTTGGTCATGTGTAAAGAATTGAGGACAGTTGAATTCCAAAATAAATCATATGTAGAGAGCTGCACCACGAGCAAACATAACAAAGGTAGGCCTTTCCTCCACTACAAAGACGTCTGCAAGCTCGACCTGAAAATGCTAGATACGAACTCTAACTGGCAGAAACTTGCCAAAACCAGACCTGGCTCAGTGGCTGGAGTGTCAGACTGAGTACTGGCCTGCAAGCAGGGAAAGTCAAGAAAATCAAGATGCCACAAAATGCAGACTACAAATGTGTGCTGCGAGAGCAAAGGCAACAACTGACTAAGTCCCCTCCCCAGCGTGATGGCAATTGTCTCGAGACTGACAGGATGCCAGACAATGGCCCACTCAATCAACCATATATTATTTATATATATATATATATCCGAAAGTTGAACAAAGAATAGTAACCCTCTGATCTGCCAAGCATGTCGTAGTAATAAAAAGGCAACTGAGGAGGGTTGGGCATTGACTGGTAGTAGTAGGTCCTACAGGAGTACAACACTTCAACAGGCTCCCAGATTCATTCTAGTGTTTTGAGTGTAGCCTCTAAGCCTGCATAGGTTATTGTAACAAATAGAATCGTAAGATTTTAAAACCCCAAACAGGAAAAACCATTAATATTATAGGTCTATTTATAATACACTTCATATCATATATTGATATAGACCTAGTTAGTTAAGTTAGTTATACAGTTATGATTAATTAAATTAATATAATATGAGTTAAGTTTTACATTTGGATAATGGACAGTTCAAGATTTGATGCCTGTGTGTTGTGTTTGGTGCATATTTACATATTATTTGTTGACAGTTTGAATATCTTATCTATCAAGTATGGTTGATGCATTGCATATCATGCTTTATTTTATTACGTTACGGGGAGGTGAAATATTTAGATTGACTGACTAAATAATAAATAACTAATCACTACCGCACCGACTGATAATTATTTTATTGTACTTCTAACTTCTAAATTACATAATAAGTAAATACGCAAACCTGAGCTATGTGAACTCAGTTAATGTGATTGTGAACGAAGATTTTATTACTATTGAGCACTCAATAAATGAGTCGATCAGACTCAAGAGTAGATCTAGTAGTAGTACTTCCACTAGTAGACTTGAGACGTAGAAAGACTTACTTTACTTTACTTTACTAAACTTAACTACCCTAACCAGGCAATGATGAAGAATTGTAGTGTCGTTTACCGGCATTGGTCCGGATAACATTCGAAATTAACAAATTGCTGAGGCACCATATATTTAACGAACTTGAATAGTGGAGATCTTGTTTACAGACTAACTACAGTAATACATTCTTAGTCCTCACTAACCTGTAAACGTGCTATGCGTGTCGCCATGTTTTGTATTTAGATGCAAAAAGTTCTGATAAACGGCTACTTCCGCTAAAGTTTATCAATTATTTTCTTCTTTTTACCTGAAAACGCCTGAGTGTTGCCGGGGCCTGAATGGAGAGCAAAGCATATTGACAATGTATATCTACTAAGCATGTCGTAAGAGGTGACTAATAACGATTGGGCATAAGGCCGGCTACATGATCATGTGGCTTTTCTGCCTTTCCGCAACAAATTGAGTTGGAGTCAAGAGCTCCATCTCTCCATTCAGCCATGTCATTCTGTTTCGGCATGCAATCTGTCGTTCTGATACCCCTTAGAGTGAAGCGAGTGTCATTTGGTACATTCCTCTCCATCTAATGGGGCTCTCCAAATATTCAGGGCTAAAGAGTGTGCTCTGTTCTAGATTGTCCCAAAGAATCGTCACGTCCTGCACAGTCAGCTCCCAAAATCTGCTCTCGAGTCATCTTGCCATTATTTAGTCTCACATCATACTTTGTCATTCAGATGTCTGAGTAATGTTCAGATCTTCTGTTCTCGGTCACTTAGAACACGGTCTTCTTACAGAGAGCCTACGTGGCTTCAAAGCGGTCAGCGTGACAGTGTATTTGATATTCGTGTCTTGGCAACTCCATGAGAAATATCACGATCGTCAGAGTGATCTATGCATGACTTTCATAGACCAGACATAAACTTACGACACGATCAATAGAGATGGATTGTAGAGGATCATGGGCAAATTAGCCTGGCCAATCAGATTAACGACGATCGGCAAATAACTCCACGAGAGCATGATAGCCCGTGAGCTGAGTGATGAGGAAACATCAGAAACCTACCATCTCAATGTGCGTCTATCAAGGCTGTGTACAGACTCGGGCACTCTTCGGCGTTGTGTTTGCTGTCTTGGTAAGTGGTAGCTCTCGGGGATGTGTACAGACTCGGGCACTCTTCGGCATTGTGTTTGCTGTCTTGGTAAGTGGTAGCTCTCGGGGTTGTGTTGATAACGAAGTGAAAATAAGATACAGGACGGATAGCCATTTTTTTAATCACATGCGATTGCAGGCTGACACCAAGGTAACGAGCACAGCCATCTCTAACTTACTTTTTGCTGATGATGTGTTCTCACTGCCAGCACTGAAAGAAACACACATACCAATGTGGACAAGTTCTCTACAGCCTGCGATATGTTCGGTTTTACCATTAATAAATACACACAAAACGGAAGTCAGGTTTCAGCCTGCCTCGAGTGACGCATATCGTGACCCAGATATCAGAGGCAAGAACAAGAGCCCCCAGTCAGTTTACAACTTCATTGACCTTGGCAGCACTATCTCTATGGAAACTACCATTGACTCTGACGTCAGCAATAGCATCTCCAAGGCCAGTGCTGATTTTAGGAGACTTGGTGATGGCGTGCGGGATCGAAGGGGTCTTAAAACTTGATTCGAAACTAAACGTCTATCGAGCCGTAGTATTCATCCATTCTGTATGCCAGTAAGACGCGTACTGTGTACATCAGGCTCCATACACGCTGCCTTCGTAGTTTGTTGAGAATACGATGGCACATAGGGTATCTATCGATTCTAGCAAAGACCAAAATGTCTAGCATCCACACACTATTGCAGAAGGCCCAGATCCGGTTGGCCGGTCACGTCTTGCGCATATCAGACAATCGCATTCCCTAACAACTGACGTATGGTGAGCTGAAGGAGGGCCTGCGCTTAAAAAACTTCAAAATATTTCTGACACACTATAATGTCGATGTAAACTCATGAAGTGCTTGCACATGGCCGCTAGGCATGCGCAGAACCGCCATCAGAAACGTCTCTATCACTGAGGAACGTCGGATCTACGAAACTCAGAGAAAACGTTATGTGCAGAGCGACAAAACAAGACACTCACAGGTCAAACCCTGACCTAATGATTAAAGAGCAGTACTCTGTCAACTATGCCAGCAGTCCGCACCAAAAAGAGTAGTGGTACAGTGGGTTCCATCCCACTGTAACATCCAAGGCAACGAGGAGGCAGACAGACTGGCAAAGAAGGTGCAAGACTACCACAAACAGATACTAGCATGACATACGAAGAGTCAAAAAGGCTTATTTGAGCCAGATACATGACCAAATGGGAAACAGAACATACTGGCTTCACACAAAAAAACGATGTATATTACCAGTTTAACAGAAGAGAGCAGGTCGTGGTCTTCAGACTGCGCACAGGCCACAATAGACTGAGGTACCACCTATTCAATAAATTGAAGATAGGTGGCACTGACGAATGCTCGTGTGGTACTGGGAAAATGACCGCTGAACATGTGCTGCAAAACTGCCCGACATACGAGGACCAGAGAAAGCAGATGTGGCAACACTAGACAAGCTCTATGGCAGTGTCGACAGCCTCAGGATGACCGCTGCTTTTTTTCGAAAAAATAAAGGTTGACGCCTGACAGCGTACGAAGAAGAAGAAGAAACCCTGACCTCATATGTTGCATATGTTGAAGAGGATTATGTGCCAGAGTATGACTATACAGCCACCTCCGGACTCACTGGCGGTGTGCGCCACAACATGTCTGGTTGCTGTTGTCATCATTGCTCGCGATGGATGGCTATTAGTACTGCATAGAAAGGACAAAACAATTCCCGTTTCATACTATATTCACTACTCCTGTGAAATCAAATCACAATTTTTTTTTACTTCATCTGAATTTTTTAAAAGCCGTCACTATACCCACAATTTTCATTTTTACCCCAATTTAGCATTTTGAGGTAATTGATCCTGTTCTCAGTCTCTGACTCTATTGCCTGTTATTTGTCAGCCATCTTAAAACTAACATTAAAATCACACATCTTCGTTCCGCGGCAGCATTGACCTGCAACAGTTGCTAGTCAGATACCATATGGTGTTCGGTTCTGTTCTGCTCGTAATAAATTAGATGCACATAATTCCTTTCGTGCTGCCTTTTGCAGCACGTGACAGTCAGTGGCATGTTTGGCTATATGGGAATGTTTGTATCTGATTCTACTTCCAACAGTCCGTGTGTTATCGTGCCAGAAAGAACAGACAATAATATTTCTGTTGTAACCAGCCAGACATGTCGTTTCAGACTACCAATGAAGTTTGTTTATAGGGTCGGCTACCCCATCCTATAGAAACTACACCCCTGTTCACTAAGTTCATGGACATATTTTTATCTCTATGAAAACCGTAATATGTAGCAAGTTTAAACTATCCAAGTATGCGTGACAGCTTCGTGCCAATGTGTGTACCAACCCGGAAGTCGGTAACTTGGCCCATGCGCTGTATAGAAGCTTATAAGTGAAGGTGGTCTTGTAGTGCTTTTGTGAGAGAAGTAATGAAATGCTGAAACACCAAGCCCAGACGGAAAGAAGTCAACGCAGATGGGCCTCACGACAGAAGGAAAACACAATCATTGAATTTATCTATTCAAAATTGTACTCCCAATTCTTATGTATACAGTATATATTTTATAATCTTTCACAATCATTCAATTTCCTTCATCTTTGTTGTTTTCCTCACTTAATCGCATCTTCACAATGTTTGTTTTGTAAATATATGATGATCATTTGATATTTTTTTTTAAATTTTCAATAATTTCTTGTTATAAATAAAAAGGGTCCTGATTAATTATGAAAGAAAATAAATATACCCATTCCCAAAATGGTCCCAGGAAAACAATTATGCATATTTTGCCTAAGAAGCCCGACAGGGTACACCAAGGAAATGAAGAAATTACAGTATTTAGGACTACATGGTCTTTTAGATGTCAATGTCACATTGTTGTCATTTATTGAGACAAGGAAAATGTTTCATAGAATCGACTTCATTGCACCAGCACCCCCCGCCCCTCCCCCATATCTACTCAATCCCTTTCATTGGACCAGTGGCCCCCAAATGTGCTCAATCCTTTGCACTGCACTAGCCCCCCCCCCCATATGTGGTCAATCCCTTTCATTGTACCAGGGACCCCCATATCTACTCAATCCCTTTAATTGTACCAGGGACCCCCATGTCTACTCAATCCCTTTCATTGTACCAGGGACTCCCATGTCTACTCAATCCCTTTCATTGTACCAGGCACCCCCATATCTACTCAATCCCTTTCATTGTACCAGGGACCCCCATATCTACTCAATCCCTTTCATTGTAACAGGGACCCCCATATCTACTCAATCTCTTTCATTGTACCAGGTACCCCCATATCTACTCAATCACTTTTATTGTACCAGGGACCCCCATATCTACTCAATCCCTTTCATTGTACCAGGGACCCCCATATCTACTCAATCTCTTTCATTGTACCAGGGACCCCCATATCTACTCAATCCCTGTCATTGTACCAGGTATCCCCATATCTACTCAATCCCTTTCATTATACCAGGGGCCCCCATATCTACTCAGTCCCTTTCATTGTACCAGGGACCTCCATATCTACTCAATCCCTTTCATTGTACCAGGTACCCCCATATCTACTCAATCCCTTTCATTGTACCAGGGACCCCCAAATCTACTCAATCCCTTTCATTGTACCAGGGACCTCCATATCTACTCAATCCCTTTCATTGTACCAGGTACCCCCATATCTACTCAATCCCTTTCATTGTACCAGGGACCCCCAAATCCACTCAATCCCTTTCATTGTACCAGGGACCTCCATATCTACTCAATCCATTTCATTGTACCAGGGACCCCCAAATCTACTCAATCCCTTTCATTGTACCAGGGACCTCCATATCTACTCAATCCCTTTCATTGTACCAGGGACCCCCAAATCCACTCAATCCCTTTCATTGTACCAGGGACCCCCAAATCCACTCAATCCCTTTCATTGTACCAGGGACCCCCAAATCTACTCAATCCCTTTCATTGTACCAGGGACCCCCAAATCCACTCAATCCCTTTCATTGTACCAGGGACCTCCATATCTACTCAATCCATTTCATTGTACCAGGGACCCCCAAATCTACTCAATCCCTTTCATTGTACCAGGGACCCCCAAATCTACTCAATCCCTTTCATTGTACCAGGGACCTCCATATCTACTCAATCCCTTTCATTGTACCAGGGACCTCCATATCTACTCAATCCCTTTCATTGTACCAGGTACCCCCATATCTACTCAATCCCTTTCATTGTACCAGGGACCTCCATATCTACTCAATCCCTTTCATTGCACCAGTGGCCCCCAAATGCGCTCAATCTCTTTAGTTGCTGAAAGTTCCGATGACAGATCATGAACTCCGTTTCTTGTGCGACGACCCTGAAATTATCTACTGGCTTCGCCAAGTACTTCGCAGCCGGGTCAACTGGAAAATGTGGTCATACCATGACAAACCTTCGACATGCTTAGTCTGTCAATCTGCGAGTGACTCAATTTGATCCTGGAACGTTGAGACTTTGAACCATGCTCACAACCCCGGTGCATGTAAAGCGTAAAGCTGTAATCCTCCGCGTCTTCGTTCGTCTTCACACCTCGACTTTTATGACTAACGAAGGCGGCAGGTGACTTGTGGCTTCTTGCGCTTCCGTATAACCTCTCGTGAAGGGACACTGGCTGTTGCTAAATGCTACTTCATTTGTTTCTATACGATGGGCAGGACTGCAACAAGTTTTCTGCTGTCAAGGAGGCTGTGTCGCAGGTACAACTGTCAGCAGTGTCAATCTTGCACTGATTGAATAGATGACATCTCAGTCTGTTGTACCCTGTGCGTAGACGGTGAATGATCACTTGATCTCACCTAGTGAATTGGTGGTAGGCATCGTTTTCTATGTAGCCAGGGTGGGCTTTTTTCCATTTTGCTTTACGTAGCTCTGATGGCTGCAAAGCTGTATCTAAACCTTGCAAAAAGGGAATTTCAATATTTGTCACAAAATGAGGTCAATGCGAGCTAACAATTAATTTCATGGGTTGCTTATATTATTTCCCTTGTGTAACATATTTGGTACTCAATCAGACGCTTGGTTTGTGTTATGGTACAAAGGTTGACAAATATATTTCCGATCTGGATTTCTAAGACCGACATTTGGTTTCTGTTTTTGTACATCAACAGACAACAATTGTACTGGTATGTCGAATCTTTATAGTGACCAAGTAGAAGTTTACTTCCGGAAATGCAATATGAAATGTGATTATTGTCATAAGCATCTTTTATTTTTGTGTGTGTAACCTCTTGTCAAATATTAGGTTTATCATTGTCCGAGTTACCTGTACAAATGACAAGACGTTCCACCTCATGTATTTGTGAGTATAACCTCTTCTCAAATATCAGGTTTATCATTGTCCGAGTTACCTGTAAAAATGACAAGACGTTCAACCTCATATTCATATAAAGACGCCGCCACCTCATGTTTATATAAAGACGTCCACCACCTCATTTTTACACATAAATCATTCATTAACAATATTTTAGGCCGTGTCACAAACATGACACAAAAATGTGTAGTCAGACATAGGTCCCGTTTATTGTAATCATTATTTCATTGTTCTAAAACAACACATACGACTATTTTTATTGCGATGGTCGTTAACTAAATTTCTCTTAGAGAAACCGTAGCTGAACATAATAAATGTCAACACACACTAACCATGCACAGCAATAGGTTGTATAAAATGTATAAAATATGGTCGCATGATAAGAATCTGTACACACGTGTATACATATAGCAGAGCAATGTGTACACATGTATACATACCAACAGAGTAACGTGAACACACATGCATACATACCAGCAGAGCAATGTATACACATGTATACATACCAACAGAGTAACGGGAACAGACATGTATAAATATATATATATATATATATACCAACAGAGTAATGTGTACACATGTATACATACCAACAGATTAATGTGTACAGCAGGCATGTGTATATACCAAAAGCGCAACGTGTACACATCAACTGAGTATAGTGTACACATATGTATACATACCAACTGAGTATAGTGTACACATATGTATATATACGAACTGAGTATAGTGTACACATATGTATACATACCAACAGAGTAACTTGTACAGACTTGTGCGCATACCAACAGAGTAAAGTGTACACACGTATACACATGAACATACATAGTAACGCGCAAGCGCTGTTTGTCTATAGAATTTAATGTCTCACAACAGGGCCGACATTAAGAGGTCTCCGATTGTTTCCCTCCACCCCACCGCCTCGTTCTATGTACGAGAAATAAATTAACAACAGGGAAAATGTTTGAGGCAACTAACAATATTTGTGGAAAACAAATGTCTAGACCTTGTTATACATTGACTTAAAATAACATTTGTTGGTATCTTTAGTTACCTCAACAATGGCCAATCTCTGAGCATTTCTGATGGGCATGTGTTACATATATTTTTCAACAAATAGTAAACAAGCATACCAAAAAAAACCAAGAAGAATGCTACAGGAGTCCATACACTTGCTTCGATTATAGCCCCCTTTCCCTACATGCTTCAATAATAGCCAACTTTCCATACAGGCTTCGATAATAGCCCCCTTTCCATACAGGCTTCGATAATAGCCCCCTTTCCACACAGGCTTCGATAATAGCCCCCTTTCCCTACAGTCTTCGATAATAGCCCCATTTCCCTACAGTCTTCGATAATAGCCTCCTTTCCCTACAGTCTTCGATAATAGCTCCCTTTCCATACATGCTTCGATAATAGCCCCCTTTCCATACATGCTTCGATAATAGCCCCCTTTCCATACAGGCTTCGATAATAGCCCCCTTTCCACACAGGCTTCGATAATAGCCCCCTTTCCCTACAGTCTTCGATAATAGCCCCATTTCCCTACAGTCTTCGATAATAGTCCCCTTTCCATACAGGCTTCGATAATAGCCCCCTTTCCCTACAGACTTCGATAATAGCCCCCTTTCCCTACACTTGCTTCGATTATAGCCACAACAATGGACATCCTGATTGATTAACGAATCATTCACTGCCTCACGCTTCGATCTGACGTAACCACATACACCTACCTGATCTTACCACATACACTGATCTAATCTAACCACATACACTGACCTGATGTAACTACATATAATTACCTGATGTAACCACATACACTGACCTGATGTAACTACATACAATTACCTGATGTAACCACATACACTGACCTGATGTAACTACATACAATTACCTGATGTAACCACATACACTGACCTGATGTAACTACATACAATTACCTGATGTAACCACATACACTGATCTGATGTAACTACATACAATTACCTGATGTAACCACATACAGTGACCTGACGTAACCACATACACTGATCTGATGTAACCACATACACTGACCTGATGTAACCACATACACTGACTTGATGTAACCACATACACTGACCTGACGTAACCATATACACTGACCTGATGTAACCACATACACTGATCTGACGTAACCACATACCAGTACACTGACCTGATGTAACCACATACACTGACCTGATGTAACCACATACCGGTACACTAATCGGATGTAACTACATACACTGACCTGACGTAACCATATACACTGACCTAACGTAGCCACATTCACTGACCAGATGTAACCACATACACATACCTGATCTAACCACATACACTGACCTGATGTAACCACATACACTGACCTGATCTAACCACATACACTGACCTGATTTAACCACACACGCTGACCTAATCTAACCACACACGCTGACCTAATCTAACCACACACACTGACCTGATGTAACCACATACACTGACCTGATCTAACCACATACACTGACCTGATCTAACCACATACACTGACCTGATGTAACCACATACACTGACCTGATCTAACCACATACACTGACCTGATCTAACCACATACACTGACCTGATCTAACCACATACACTGACCTGATGTAACCACATACACTGACCTGATCTAACCACATACACTGACCTGATGTAAACACATACAATTACCTGATGTAAACACATACACTGACCTGATCTAACCACATACACTGACCTGATGTAACCACATACACTGGCCTGATCTAACCACACACACATTTTACCGAGCAGATGAAAACAAGGAAGACGAACGGATTTTCTCAATTGTTTCCTAATTGAAGACATCCTCTGAATATATTATTGAAGTTTGTGTAACAATTCACTTGGGATTCACTCATTAATCAACAAGGCCTGCCGGCCACCAGCTTCCACTGAAAGCAGCTATCGGAAGTCAGCAATTGCCTGGAGTACGTCCCGTTAAAGTCGGCTGTATCGCCATCTGCCATACATCTCGATAACACTAATTTGAATGGCGCAACGTTTCTCCATTTCCACAGTGACCTTTCATCTTCGACTTGATTGTCCCCCAAAGATGAACGCCTCCCAATGTAAGCTCCTTCGATGACAACCATCTGCTCGTCTGCCAATATCACTTCTGCGCAGCCGAAGAAGGAAGTTCTCATTTGAATGTTGCTGTCAACTTTGGTCTGGTCTGGTAAGGATAGTGTGCTTTGGTCTGGATGACCTTGATATGGAAAAGCTTCGCCTGGTTTGTCGAACTGTGTGGCGTAGTTGAATGATTCGTTAAGGTCAGATAAATAAGCTGTCTTCCCTGTGCAACTAGCTGACTGGTCGTGTTGAGGACTTCCGGTGAGACGAGAGCCTTTACACGGGAGCTTGCATCTGCCAGATCTGACTAAATGATCTGGTTCGCCTTTGCTTACAAGCGACATCGATGTGCCAATGCTGCATCTGGTCAAGTCTTTAGTATTATATCTTTTTTTCGAATATTCTGAAGAATTCCACCAAATAATAATTTCTTTGACACTAGAATCTGGAGAAATATCGGAGACACAATTATCTTTCTCAGGACATGCCATACTAACTTCAAACTGGTTGATCGCTGCCCCAAGAGAGAAGTCATCGATTGTTTCTGACACAAACTTTCGTCTCTCAGAATTAGCCTGTGGAGGTAGCTTCAACATTGGTTTGGAAGGAAGCCTCCCATTCTCTGTGGACACTACGCTGCTGCATATGAGCACTGCAGAGGCATCATCAAGGGAGCTTACTTCAGCATCTGGCGAAACGTTAGATCCCATATCCAGCTTAGGCGTGGGTAAGGGCCTAGCAAACAGAACCCGTTCATGAATAGAAACACTACTCCTGTATTCGTGGTTTGAACGCGTGTCTGAGAAAACGTTTCCGTCATCTGTTCGTCCTAACGGTTTGTGTACTTTATGTCCGCTTTCTGTGGGCCCAGAATCAAGAGGGAGATCTTCAATGCCATGGCAGGAATCCTGGCTATCCACCTCGATAAGTTTGTCGTGCTTTATTATTTCTGGAAGAAGTATGTCTTGTTTTACCACAGGGGGTAAAGGTCTGTCGTGTCTTACCACAGAGGGTAAAGGTCTGTCATCTCTTATTACATGAGGTAAAGGTCTTGTCCCCACCAAAGATTCACATTCAAGATTGATCCTGCCGAATGGCCTACTGTGTTCTCCAAGTTGTACTTTCTGTTGCGGGTGAAATTGTCTCCCATTTTGTTGTGGAAAGCTGTTGCCCTCTATGCCTGGTAATTTATCAGTTTGGCCGAGGAGTTGTTTCTGTTGGTAAAATAGTTGTATTCTTCTTGTCTGATGCCCTTGGGAATGAGACCCCACAGCAGACGCGACAACAAGAGGCTGATGCTGAGCTATTTCAACAGAATGGATAGATGAGGACATATTTGAAGAGGATTCTGCCCCACTAGATTCTCCTATCTGCATTGCTTTGTTTCGATAGTTGAACAAATAGCTCTCGAGTGGTCGGTTATCAACACTAGGAACAGCGTTGGGGTTCAGATGCAGGCTCTTGGTTTTCCTATTGGTAGTTAAAGCTGGAGTTATTTTCTGTCTATTTATGCAGGTGTTGTTACTCACAAGAGACTCACTTGAGCTTGCTTCAGCTGTGCTGACAGTTGGCGAGCAAGGTAAAGAAACATCACAGCTGTAATGAGAATATAATATTCTAGACTCTTGACTTTGGGTGGAAGAAAATGTCTTATCTCCGCCAGCGGCTGTAGTTTCTGGAAGATGCGGTTGTTGACGTCCGAAGGAGACCATGGTGCCAATAGAACGTGTACCTGTGTATTCATCCCTAATGGAAGACATGTTGCTGAGATCTTCAGTGGCCGCAGTGCCTCTATTGAAAATGTTTGAGCGATATGTTTGTGACGTCATCGTCGTGTGGTAGTGCCTATTGTTGACGTCATCACATGCCTTGTCACTGATGCGCGCTACTGGAAGCGTAGGTTGTGTAAGGCTGCCAATTGTGTAAGCCCATTTCCAGTCATTCCTGGTAAGATGGGAGGATGGATTTATCATATATTTAGACATGAACGGCAAACTCTCATCTCCGCGTGACATTTCTTGCTGTGACAAGAACGGACTTTTGTTTTTAACAATTCTGGGCTTATGGTGAGTATTCTTACGTAAATCTTGGAATCGACAGATGCCAAGGTCGTTCTGCACTTCCTGTTTGACTGCGACATCCGTGCTGAGTTGTGTTGAAATGTATGGGCCAGATACGCTGTCATTAGTATCGAAACACGTAAGCCTTGACAAGTGTAAGCCTTTGCTGAGCTGGACTCCACGCTGATCAAATTCCCCAAGGTGTTGCGTGGTGCCTAGTGTGGCTGCATCAGGACCATCCATACTTCGTAGGACACCAAATTGCGCTTCACTTTGCGCGATGCAATATTCACTACACGTGACATCGGATTGTGCTGCACTGCATGCCATACTGGATTGTGCTTGCCTGCCTTCGATATCGGATTGTGGTTCACTGTCCGGGACACTTGTTTGTGCTTGCCTGCTTGCGACACCAGATTCTGTTTCCCTCAGAACCCCTTCGCCATACTCTTTTAGTGCAACCTCCCCTCCCCAACAGCTGCGATGTCCCACGCGCTTGTCACGTGTCACACACTTGTCTTCCGGTCGTGGTGGGCTTCTGAAGATGTCAGGAAAGTGCGTGCGCACGTACTGATAAGCTTCTGCCGATGGCTCATTGATCATGTAGTCTTGATTATGAGATCCTGAAGGGTTGCTATCAAGTCGGGTAGATGTCCCATCGTTTTTCTGCGCTGGTGGGCGAGCGTTCCAATTTTTGTCTTTATCGTCTTCTTGCCATTGGAGACATACTCGTGAATGTAACTTACTGTTTTGGTCCATATTTTGTCGATTGAATTTACAATAGGTTGAAGGCACAATTATGTCTTCGTGGTTCTCTCTAGGGTTCATCCGCTGGCCGTTTTCTGAATCTATTGCTCGCCTAACGTGACCAGATTTATTGTTTATAAACATTGTATTCTTAGGTTTCCATGTTTTGTGAGGAGTTGTTAGCTTGTCTGCCGAGTTTCTCGTTGATCTACCCTCAGGTGGATTATGCTGCTCAACCCGACAGCCACTGTTATTTATATTGAAATCCTTGATATGTATGTTATCTAATTTGCAAGAGTCTTCCTTGTGGAGATGTTGGTCAAGGCGCGGATTAGCATTTGTGCTTTTATCTGCGCATTTGCTAGGCTTCGGGTCAAAAGGTTGGCAGTCTAGTCTGAGATTGTCTGTATAACACCCACACGGGGTTGTTGCGCCATGCATACTTTGATTGATCGAAGGCCATTGGTGCATCTCCAGACATTTGCACTTATTCCGGAGCTGTGCCGCGTGTTGTTGCAGCAACCTGCTGTTCTCAATGATGCCAGCTATTTGTTCTTTTAGTTGTTGACTAAAGGCACGAGTTTTGATACTGCACATGGCTGGGCTCGTGGCATGCTTCGACCTGTACTGTATATGAATTATTGGTTGCTTATCTTTTCCATGGATCCAGTCATCACGTGCAAGCTCTAGACCGGTCTTGGCAACGATCAGACTGCTGTCTTGGTTGCTCTTGCTTGTCTCTGTCAGTTGTTTACTTTCTCGTTGAGGTGTGTGTCCAGGCGTCACTCTCTGGTCTGACCTATCTGTACCGCTACTTACGTAAACAGAGCACGCACACATCCTATTCTGGTCTCCATCAGACGAATTTGTGCCGATTTCAGAAGGCAGGTTTTGTTTGTCAAACATGTCATTATTCCTGGCAAATTGTATTCGTTGTTTACATGTACTACATATGACGTTCTCTTCCCTAATATTAATTTGGTTGCTTTTTGATTGCGAAGCTAAACACGCTTGTACACATTTGGTTGTCTGTAATGACATAATGTCCCCGACCTTGTCTTGAAATTGATGCTCTGGCGGGGGCGTTATCAGTGCAGGCAAGTTGCGATAAGTGAAAGAATCAAAACAATTTTTAACTGGCCCATTTTGTTCCGTTTGGAACTTTTTGTTTCGATATTTAGTCTGACTTGGACTGCCATGTTTAGATCTGGCTGGTTTAGCTGAGTAATTACTTATAGAAGCACCCTTCTTATTCGCAACATGATTTGTTTCTTTCTCACCATTGGTGGTTTGAATACAAACGCTTTTAAATTGTATTACTTGTTGTTCCTTTTTTACTTCATTTGTTGACACTATAGGGGTTATTTCTCTTGGATCACATGTTTCATTTTGTGATAGATATCCACACAGGCACATGCGGTTTGGTTGACTAATACACACACATGTTTGAATGGAGGCACTTACACAATTCTGTGTATTTTTCTTGTTGGTGTATGGGGCTAGTTTGTTAGGTTTTTCGAAACCATTATTTGTTGGATGATGTATTTCAGGGTTATGACCTTCAGAGCGCGTGTCTGGACTAGAGATCTTGTCTGCTTGTAGTATCCCCGACTGCTCTTTCCCAATCTGGCCAGGGGTTTCACAATTTTTCTCGTGTGCGTGTACTTTGAGTTGGTCTAACTGAGAGGAAATATACTCATTAAAAGCGGTGACATGTGGGTGTGCTTTCATACCTTTACGTGGGTTCTCAAGCAAATCTAGGTCAATGTAATTTTTGCTAGGGTCCAGAAGTCGATTGTCCACTTCTATTGTGTTCAAACGTTTTTCATTCTGCTGACGTGGAGAGGCAGCGATATTCAATGTGCCAGGTGTGTTGTACTTACTAGTGTGGGCGTGGTCAAGTTTCGTCTGTGTACCATCCAGTATGACATCGGTTCTGAGCTTTGTACCACGTGCACTATTTGCTTGAGAGTTGATTGGATGTTGGGTTGAGGAGTTAGTTGGCTTAGAATTCGTGTTCACTTTATCACATATGTCTCGAAACCACATCTGTGCTGCCGACATTTGGCAAGGCTCTTGTCTTTGCTTCCCCCCATCTTCTGGAAAAATGGCAGGAACTGTTATACGGTTAGCGGAAGAGACTGTCGTGTCCATAGTTCGATTAGGTTCTGCAGTTGTGGCATCTTCCATTGAATCGAATCTGGGCGGTAATGGCGGCACAGGAACCATCCGCCGTCTTTCTGGTTGCTGTGGTGTTGAACTGCCAAACGACTGCCCTGGGTAATCATTGCTTGTGTGGTAGTTGCGATTTGGTGAAGGGTTTAGGATCGACCTACACATTTTAGGCACCTCTATGCTGATTGGAGTAGTGTCAGTCATCATGTCACAACCAAGTGGCTTTCGGGACATAGAAATAAACTGATACGGGCTTGCAGATGGCATGTTCTGACCATCTCTGAAGGTTTGCAGCCGACGAGTCACGTGTGTGTCCCGAGAAGTCTTTGGCAGCGGAGTTTGAGAATCATTATTCAGAAATGTCGGTGAATCAATTTTCTCCATATTATATGCATCTGTTTGGATATTTTTAAAAGGACAAACAAATTTTTTTGTTGGTGAATGAATGCTCTCCTTATTATATGCATCTGTCTGGATATTTTTATAAGGACAAACAAATTTTGTTGTTGGTGGATTGGTTACTTTTGATGTTTTACCAGATGCTAACAATATCCTGTAGAGCTTAGAAGTCGAGTTGTCTGTCTGCTGCAACTGCTGGCTTGATTGTTTGAGAGTTGATGGTAGGCCATTCGGAAACTTTGAATTCGCCTCTGTGACTTCGTTCATTAAATTTGATTTGACGAGAGATATCCATTCTGGGCTATGTTTGAGCGCATATCCTGTGTACCCAGTGGCGCTCTCAGGCGGAGACATGGAGATGGACGTGGTCGGAGCTCTGGAGATGGGCGTGGTCGGAGACATGGAGATGTTCTTAACTGTCGAACTGGACATGTTCCCAAACGGAGCCCTGGAGATGGGCGTGGTCGGAGACAGCGATAAATTGCTTGTTGGAGGGTGTGTGATATTTTCAATCGGAGATTCTGGTATATTCTCATGTGCCTTAGCACGGCGCCTTTGGTTTCCTGTGCTATCCTTCTTTGGCTTACTGGGATCAGGCTCCAGAGTCTCTTGGCTGCCCAGCTGTAAAACCCTGATAGGTTGAGGTTCTAATAAATTTTCATCGTTTGGAATTTGAGCCGAATTTGACGGGGAATCTCGTCCATTGTTTACCGAACTATTTTGTGCTAGTTCAAACATGGCTGCATTGCACGTGCTCTTTGTGGATGCTGCTAGCGAACTGTTAAGGCCATACGACGGGTAAGCGACAGATTCTGAGAACATGCATTTCTTTAATGGAGAAGATTTGTTCAAATTCCGCGTTTCCCCCGCTTTCTTCCCCACACGTTGACGATATCCAGCACTTCCGGTTAATCTGTTGTAGCGATACCCCGAACGTTGGCGCTGTACTTCCGGTGATGGAAAATAGCGCTCTAGAAGTTTATGGAGAGCAAACAGTATACACAAGAACTCACTGGGTTTGTTGGGGTCTGTCAAACCCCACGATCTGACATTGCCCATTAGCCATTTGGTTTCCTCTCGGGAGAGATCCAGCATGGAAGATAATGAGTTAGGAACCTGCTTTTGTTGTTTTGTATAAGCAGACGACGGACTTGTTTGTGTCTGCTTGGCATGTTTGCTTGAGACAGTGACTTGATATTCTCGTGCCGCGAATGGAGTCCGTGACGTATGTTCGAATTTTGGCCCAGTCGTAACGTTTGATCTACTAGACTTGGGGGCTGTATTCTGGACGGACGACCCGTTGACAGAACTGCATGCAGATATTTGAAAAGCATTTTCCCAGTTTCTATCAAGGCAAAACCGGGGATAGCTGTGACCTGCCTCAACCGGTGACAACTGCTCGATACTGGGAGGTAACGCGGTGTTATTGCTTGATTTCAACAAACTGTTCTCGAATGTTCTCGTAGCCTTAGTCTCAGTAGGAGTTTTCCGTAGTTGATCCTCACTGAGGCTTAAAACTCTTGCTCCAGGTGAACGAATGTTGTCGATGTCCTGGCTACCTTCTGGGGAGAGAGACTGGTAATGCTTCGCTAAAACATGGCATAGCTTTCGATAGTTTTCGTGTCGCTCGGCACACATTGTCTCGTAGCTCGGCTCCCGTTGTATGGAATGCCACCCCCGCCTTTTGTCACACTCGGGGTCCGGCTCACGTAATGGCGACCTATTTTTAGAATACGAACTAGAATATATGTGCTGTAGTGATTCACATAAAACTGGATAGGAATTTTTAAGACAGGCGCTTTTTAGTACACGCAAACCTTGCTTTGTTTGTGAAACGTCAGTGCCTGCCACTGGACTTGAGGCGTGTCCACGTTCTGAAGTACAACTAGATCTCCATTGTTCTTTGACAAAGTCAATCAGTGACTGACTGGGGGACAATCCTACGACCTTTCTCGCGACAGCATGATAGTTGAGCTGGTGTTTGTCTCCCGTCAGGTTGTTCGTGTAAGGAGAAGTGACTGACTTTTGGTGGATGGAACTATCTCTGTGTTCAGTGCAGCTAAATAACGGACTGGTGTTTTTCTGGTAGATGTTTTCCTGCCAGAACTGAACATTGGAGTTCTGGGCAGGATCTAACAGGCGCTGGCATTCACAAAGTTCAGAGTTCTTTTCAAATTGTCTATTCCAAATGCAGCTTCTGAAAGGCACGCTTGGTCTGTTCGAAAAGTACTCTTTCTCAAGAAAAGTATGACTTGAGTCCTTTTCATCATGGATGAATTGCACATCTTTGTCGTCGCCCACAGGAAACATTTCGGTTGACACTTCTACCATTGTTTCTTCCATATCATCGAGTACCCGTGATTCAGTATTATCTACCTTTGCTGTCGACCTGGTGTAGTTACCTTGAGATGCCGTCGTGGTGGTGGTGGTGGCCGACGTGCCGCAAAGTTCCCCTGGTTCCATGACGTCATCAACAAGCATATCTTGAACATATTCCAAGTCATTCTGTACTCCATGCACAGAAGAGTTACTCTTGTCCAGGGTTCTTTCTTCGCGCCTGTTAAACTCACCAAACCTGACTTTCTTGCATATCTTGTTTTTAATTTTCTTTGGAAGTGTGTCCCTGCTTCCATCGGTCTGTAATGTTTCATGACACATGATATACTCTGTAGGGACACTCGCCCGATCTCTTGACGCTCCAGTCGCCGCTCTTAGAACTGCATCATTGAAAACAGAAGGGAAAACTCTCCCCGGAGGGTCATGTGGTGGTCTGCGTGGCTGATGTTTTTCTCCGCTCAGATGAGTCCATTCCAAAGTTCCAGGGGTTTCAGTGGCAGGCTGAGATTCCCGCAAAGGTTCTTCTATAGTCAAGTAGCGACCAGCTTCTTGCAGGTCGATATTCTGATTGATATTGATATCGCCGCTGTCAATCGATGTCCCTGTCACTGAACTATTCGAGAGACTGCCCGTGCAACGATCAGTGGAAATTAGTCTCGGTTTCAAGAGTATGTGATCCTTCCGCCGCTCAGGTGAATCCATTAGCGCGAGCTTCGATGCCGACGAATGACGTGATATGTGATTTCTTGTCGCTTCCTTCTTCATTCTGTGACTGGTATCCACAGAGCTTGAACTACCAACACACAAACAAGTGTTGTCTCTTTCTGAGATGGACAGCGATGGCTCCTTGGTTTGGCAGTGTCTGCTTGGAGATTTCTCATACAAACAAGTGTTGTCTTTTTCTGAGATGGACAGCCATGGCTCCTTGGTTTGACAGTGTCTGCTTGGAGATTTCTCATACAAACAAGTGTTGTCTCTTTCTGAGATGGACAGCCATGGCTCCTTGGTTTGGCAGTGTCTGCTTGGAGACCTCTCGTCTATCCACCCGTCAAGTAACTTGTCACTGCTCAATGTTTGGACTTGACGCTCATCAAGGCACGTGCGAATGTGCTCCCGAAATTGTTGCCGCTGATCTTCCAACGATGATTTGACAAGTCGGGCTCTCTGGTAGCTTACAATAATACGATTCCTGCTGGGACTAAGATGTGGACCCATGTCGTTTTCGCAAGTCGAGATGTGTGATTGGAAAGAGATGTCGTGTAGACAAGCGCTATTTTTGTAATGATCGGACACAACAGATCTGTTGGGTTCATGTCTACCCGGAATGTTCTCTGACTGCGACAGACTCGGTACCGAACACTCAGTTTGATTGTGAATGATTACAGGTCTACGAAAGGCTTGTGGTGTTGTCACCTCTTGTTCTCGTACAGCGATAACAAGATTTTCGTTTTCAGTAGAAAGTCCCTCGCTATGCGGAAACTTACCCAACACAATTCGCCTATGACTTCTCATGAGCTGCTTTATCTCTATAGATGCATCTGATTCACCCACACGACACGCTGGCTCAATGTAAATGACAAGCTCATTTCTCATCATTGCCTGAAACCAATCAGGAACAAGGTTATGCTTCATTTCAGCCAATGGGAGCAATACACGACGTCCACAATCATTTCTACCTAAACTTTCTCTTTGCCTAGCCGACTCAGATTGTGTTTGAACTTTGTACGTGGCACTCTCTCTCCAGTTTCCTTCTGCATTATGAGTATGATGAGTTTCACGTGTACTGCAATCATTAACCTTGGCAATCATCAATCTCGGATCAAGTTCTGTATGTTTGTACTGGTTTCCCGTTGAAGTAAACGACACTTCTCTCGTGGAATCCAAAGTAAAAGTGCTGATACGCTTCTGACATTCAGGGATGACACTGGACACAAACTGAACTGGTTTGTCTTTTGAAGATCGTTGCTGGAATTGCTCGTTCCTTAGCAACGCTCTCTGGACTTTAGCTTCTGAAATCTGCTTATTGAGGTCCGTCATCTGAAATCTGCACAGATCATGAAACATACTGCTTGTCATGCGGACAACAGCACTTTGGATACTCGTAAAAGTTGGCCTGGGAAAGACGCACGGAAACCAGGCTGACAGCTGCACACGAAGGTAATTTTGATCGCGCTTGTTCAGTAATCGAAACGTCCGTCTTGATGGAGTATCACTTAGTTTATTTCCCTTTGACTTGCGTGTTTTCCTTCGTATCATCTTTGACTTCTTGATGTAGCCCATTAATTGTTTGAAACTTTTACTAACAATTCCAGTGCCCTGCTGCGACGTAGATTTATACACTTGATATTTTTGCGTGACTTCTGTCAAGATGTCATGGGCGTGGCAGTTTTGAGAAGGCTCACCGGCCTCCCCTTTATCTCGTGCCCACGAATTATTTCTAAGGTAACACGAATCACTTCTGGTCTTATCCAGAATCTGTTGGTTTCCTTTCTCAACCTCTTTACATTTTTTATTTGAGGCGTTCTGTCTCTTTCCGCGTCCTTTCTTTCTTTGTTGCGTGACTTTATTATCTGTACTGTGACGATGATTCGTATACGGAATCCCCAACTCATGTTGCTGTCTACTTTGGTCATTCTGACCCGGATGTGTTTGACATGGTCGCTGTTCTAATGTCCGTCCATGGAGATGTTGCCACAGCTCCGCAGTTGTTGAGGTCAAGGCTTTCTCATGATTCTGACCACGACAATTGGGTGAGTTGTAGTCATAGCTTCTGATCCCCTCTTCCCTTACCCCCATGCTCCTTCAGCCAAGCTTTGTCCTACGCATGAACAATATAACTTGAGATCACCCTAACACTTCGAGTCCACCACCATTACATTAGTATTCTTGTCACGATGCTTGACTCCACCACCATTACATTAGTATTCTTGTCACGATGCTTGACTCCACCACCATTACATTAGTATTCTTGTCACGATGCTTGACTACACCACCATTACATTAGTATTCTTGTCACGATGCTTGACTCCACCACCATTACATTAGTATTCTTGTCACGATGCTTGACTCCACCACCATTACATTAGTATTCTTGTCACGATGCTTGACTCCACCACCATTACATTAGTATTCTTGTCACGATGCTTGACAAGAGGAAGGTGGGATGTGCTAGAATTCGTTCACTCTTTAGATCTTAACGGCCAGTCAGTGATCGATCTGTAAGGAACTTCTGATTGATTTGAAAACCTGAGATATGATAAAGACATTAAAGCATTGCAGGACGAGATCACTATAATTGATTGTTTAATACACAAAGATGTTGTAATTATCACAGCGATATCAATACACAAAGATGTTGTAATTATCACAGCGATATCAATACACAAAGATGTTGTAATTATCACAGCGATATCAATACACAAAGATGTTGTAATTATCACAGCGATATCAATACACAAAGATGTTGTAATTATCACAGCGATATCAATACACAAAGATGCTGTAATTATCACAGCGATATCAATACACAAAGATGTTGTAATTATCACAGCGATATCAATTCACTTGTCAGCGAGAAATGATAGTAGCCTGCCATTCACATTCAGCATACCAAGCGCTGCTGCAAAACGGATGTGTAAACTAGCAACACAATGCATTCCGCTCTCCGGACTTAGTACCTTCTACCTGCAGGACTTGGTAGCGGGAGATTGAGAGCTCTATAGCAGTTTGAGAATTGTATTCAGTTTTTTGGTATGTGGTTGTTATTGAACTCATTTGAAAATGAGATATTGAGTGATAGTGATATAAACGAGGTTTCTGTGTCAGATGTTACTGACAGTGATATAAACGAGGTTTCTGTGTCAGATGTTACTGACAGTGATATAAACGAGGTTTCTGTGTCAGATGTTACTGACAGCGATATAAATGATGTTTCTGTGTCAGATGTTACTGACAGTGATATAAATGATGTTTCTGTGTCAGATGTTACTGACAGTGATATAAATGATGTTTCTGTGTCAGATGTTACTGACAGTGATATAAATGATGTTTCTGTGTCAGATGTTACTGACAGTGATATAAACGAGGTTTCTGTGTCAGATGTTACTGACAGTGATATAAATGATGTTTCTGTGTCAGATGTTACTGACAGTGATATAAACGAGGTTTCTGTGTCAGATGTTACTGACAGTGATATAAACGAGGTTTCTGTGTCAGATGTTACTGACAGTGATATAAATGATGTTTCTGTGTCAGATGTTACTGACAGTGATATAAATGATGTTTCTGTGTCAGATGTTACTGATAGTGATATAAACGAGGTTTCTGTGTCAGATGTTACTGACAGTGATATAAATGATGTTTCTGTGTCAGATGTTACTGACAGTGATATAAATGATGTTTCTGTGTCAGATGTTACTGATAGTGATATAAACGAGGTTTCTGTGTCAGATGTTACTGACAGTGATATAAATGAGGTTTCTGTGTCAGATGTTACTGACAGTGATATAAATGATGTTTCTGTGTCAGATGTTACTGATAGTGATATAAACGAGGTTTCTGTGTCAGATGTTACTGACAGTGATATAAATGAGGTTTCTGTGTCAGATGTTACTGACAGTGATATAAATGATGTTTCTGTGTCAGATGTTACTGATAGTGATATAAACGAGGTTTCTGTGTCAGATGTTACTGACAGTGATATAAATGATGTTTCTGTGTCAGATGTTACTGATAGTGATATAAACGAGGTTTCTGTGTCAGATGTTACTGACAGCGATATAAATGATGTTTCTGTGTCAGATGTTACTGACAGTGATATAAACGAGGTTTCTGTGTCAGATGTTACTGACAGTGATATAAATGATGTGTCTGTGTCAGGTGTTACTGACAGTGATATAAACGAGGTTTCTGTGTCAGATGTTACTGATAGTGATATAAACGAGGTTTCTGTGTCAGATGTTACTGACAGCGATATAAATGATGTTTCTGTATCAGGTGTTACTGACAGTGATATAAACGAGGTTTCTGTGTCAGGTGTTACTGACAGTGATATAAATGATGTTTCTGTGTCAGATGTTACTGACAGTGATATAAATGATGTTTCTGTGTCAGGTGTTACTGACAGTGATATAAACTTTTTCTTCTTCTTCGTACGCTGTCAGACGTCGACACTTATTTTTTCGTAAAAAGCAGCTGTCATCCTGAGGCTGTCGACACTGCCATTGAGCTTGTCTAGTGTTGCCACTAGTGATGGCCACATCTGCTCTCTCTGGACCTCGTATGTCGGACAGTTTTGCAGCAAATGTTCAGCGGTCATTTTCCCTGTACCACACGAGCATTCGTCAGTGCCACCTATCTTCAATTTGTTGAATAGGTGGTACCTCAGTCTATTGTGGCCAGTGCGAAGTCTGAAGGCCACGACCTGCTCTCTTCTGTTCAACTGGTAATAGGCATCGTTTTTTTTTGTGTAGCCCGTATGTTCTGTTTCCCATTCGGTCATGTATTTAGCCCTAATAAGCCGTTTTGACTCTTCGTATGTCACACTAGTATCTGGTTGTGGTAGTCTTGCACCTTCTTTTGCAAGTCTGTCTGCCTCCTCGTTGCCTTGGATGTTGCAGTTTGGTGGAACCCACTGTACCACTACTCTTTTTGGTGCGGACTGCTGGCATAGTTGACAGAGTACTGCTCTTAAATCATAAAGTTCAGTATTTTTCTGGCTTTTTAGTGATGTGACTACGGCCAGGGCATCTATAAGCAGGACTATATGGCTTTCATGCCTTTTACGTGTCACCATTTCTTCCACTGCCGCCCTCAGTGCCTCTGCCTCCGCTCTGAAATTGCTTGTGTACTTACCAGTAGCGAGTGACAGTGTTATTTTTCTACCATTTAGTAGGCCCAGGAATGCTCCTGCCCCTCCGTTCTGTGTTGTGTTTGTTACAGAACCGTCGGTGTATGCATGGGTCCAGTCCATGCTTGGGTAGTTTTTCGTTATGTACCTCAGGGTTGTATCTCTTCTTTCTTTTTCAGTCTGGCAGTTTTTGTTTTCAATACCTGGTATATTTTCTACAACCTCTGGAAATATATGCTACTTCCAGGTAGGTTTTCGTACAGTAGGGATGGGCTTTGGTGTTGTTAGTGCGTTCATGGGGTCTTCGTGCATCTTTGCTTTGGCTATTTCTGCAAAGTTTCTCCGCTTTAGTTTCCCATTTCCGAAATTGTTTAGTCTCTGGTGCATTGGGTGGTCAGTCAGTCTTCGGAGTTTCTCTGCTTGCTGCTGAGCTCTGCAGTATCTTCTGTCGGTCATGGGTTGCAGTTTTGTAATCTTTTCAAGTTCTACAATTGGCGTTGACTTCATGCCACGTGTTATAACTCTCATGGCTTGGTTTTGAAGTTTGCTAATTTTATCGAAGTTCGTCTTTGCTGCTGTTGTCCATGCCGCAATGCCATACTCGAGAACTGGTCTCACTCTTCCAGTGTACAGTTTCTTTAGTATACTTTCATCTGCTCCCCAGCTTGTGCCAGCATGAGTGATATAAACGAGGTTTCTGTGTCAGATGTTACTGACAGTGATATAAACGAGGTTTCTGTGTCAGATGTTTCTGACAGTGATATAAATGATGTTTCTGTGTCCAATGTTACTGACAGTGATATAAAACGAGGTTTCTGTGTCAAATGTTACTGACAGTGATATAAATGACAATGAAAATAGTGAGTAAACAGCAGTCTCCAAGAATATATATATTTTTCTATATGTATTGCTAGTTATTTTATTTTAAATGTTTTTTTTCTCTCAAAAACATCACCCTTGTCCTCTTTTTATTTTCTAGAAATGGCTTCGTCTTTTAGGCAGTAAAACCATTATTAAGCTCCGTCTTTTAAGCAGTAAAACCATTATTAAGCTCCGTCTTTTAGGCAGTAAAACCATTATTAAGCTTCGTCTCCACAGATCTCAATGGACTGTGACTGTGCCCACTGGACTGTGACTGTGCCCAATGGACTGTGCCCAATGGACTGTGACTGTGCCGATTGGACTGTGACTGTGCCCAATGGACTGTGTTCAAGGGACTGTGCTCAATAGACTGTGACTGTGCTCAATGCACTGTGACTGTGCTCAATGGACTGTGCTCAATGGACTGTGCTCAATTGACTGTGCTCAATGCACTGTGACTGTGCTCAATGCACTGTGACTGTGCTCAATGGACTGTGCTCAATGGACTGTGCTCAATGGATTGTGCTCAATGGACTGTGCTCAGTGGACTGTGCTCAATGTACTGTGACTGTGCTCAATGGAATGTGACTGTGCTCAATGGAATGTGACTGTGCTGAATAGACTGTGCTCAATGGACTGTGCTCAATTGACTGTGCTCAATGCACTGTGACTGTGCTCAATGCACTGTGACTGTGCTCAATGGACTGTGCTCAATGGACTGTGCTCAATGGATTGTGCTCATTGGACTGTGCTCAATGGATTGTGCTCAATGGACTGTGACTGTGCTCAATGGACTGTCACTGTGCTCAATGTACTGTGACTGTGCTCAATGTACCGTGACTGTGCTCAATGGACTGTGCTCAATGTACTGTGACTGTGCTCAATGTACTGTGACTGGGCTCAATGTACTGTGACTGTGCTCAATGTACTGTGACTGTGATCAATGTACTGTGATTGTGCTCAATGTACTGTGACTGTGCTCAATGTACTGTGACTGTGCTCAATGTACTGTGACTGTGCTCAATGGACTGTGCTCAATGTACTGTGACTGTGCTCAATGGACTGTGCTCAATGTACTGTGACTGTGCTCAATGTACTGTGACTGTGCTCAATGGACTGTGCTCAATGTACTGTGACTGTACTCAATGTACTGTGACTGTGCTCAATGTACTGTGACTGTGCTCAATGGAATGTGACTGTGCTCAATGTACTGTGACTGTGCTCAATGGACTGTGCTCAATGTACTGTGACTGTGCTCAATGGACTGTGCTCAATGTACTGTGACTGTGCTCAATGGACTGTGCTCAATGTACTGTGACTGTGCAAAATGGACTGTGCTCAATGTACTGTGACTGTTCTCAATGGACTGTGCTCAATGGAATGTGACTGTGCTCAATGGAATGTGACTGTGCTCAATGGAATGTGACTGTGCTCAATGGACTATGCGTCTGATTGCCCTCTCCATCATTGCCCCAGATATCTCATACAAAGAAGTGCCAATGTGAGACTGGCATTAGACCTCAGTCACGTGCATGTCCTCCCCAACCTCCCAGCCTCCCAACCAACAATAACATACCATGCCACACAAGGACAAGGGTTGTGTGGAAGACTCATATGAGTCCCAATGGATGGAAAGTGGGCCTTGGAGAATCTCATCTTGCAGTCTGAGAAGCTGGAACAATAAGTAGGAAGCTGTTGTTTCTTAGCCTTCCCACGGTAAAACCAAAACGGTAGTTTATCGAAGGCAAAGCTAGGATAATTGACAATGTGTCCATATGTATAATTATTGACCAATCCAGGAGGCACCAAACTGTGATAAAACCACAAAAGACGGCCACGGTGACATTTGGAGGCTTGAACCTATGATGTTTGCATTCCTGACGCAACCAGTTAGGACCCCTAGTCTAAATAGTGGCCAGATGTGAAGAGATTATCGAGACGCATCAAAATGTTTTACCAGATACATCAAAGCCAGGCCCTTGGTCTGACCAGTTGCATCTGTCAGAGAAATGTGGAATCATCTGCGTTAAGTTACTCGAGGTGGGTTAACTGGTAAACATGGAGTCTGGTCAAGATTATCGGACCAATGGAGTTAGGGGCAAGTTCTGCACACCAGAAATTACCCTACAGTCAAATGGAAAAGAATATGAGGTTGAAAGGTTATCATAGGTGAATGAACTTCACGAACTAAGCGAGCAGGGCACAGACGACACAGAATGTGTCAATCAAACAGTTAGATGGAAGAGACATTTCAGCGACCGAGTACAGAAATCAAAATAGTCAGTCATTACAATAAGTGGCGTACCTAATAGTGAGGATAGACAGACAAGAGGAAGCAGGGGAAGGTACACATGACATGAAACAAAGCAGGACGAAGAAAAGAAAAGGCAACCTCTTGAGAGAGATTTAAGATAAGAACAGAAGCAGAGTTCGGCGACAGGCGTAAGTCTTAACTGAACGGGTTACGTTTGTCAGAGAGGGCGCGCGAGATATATATATATATAGAGAGAGAGCGAGGAGAAAGAGAGAGAGAGAGTGAGGAAAGAGGTTTTCACACAAATATCACAGTGTTTAGCGCTAAGTCTGTATTAGAAGCAGGATTATTGAAACGGTCGCAGAATTGAGATACGAGAAACAGAGAGTGATACGAGAAACAGAGAGAGAGAGAGAGAGAGAGAGAGAAATACGAGAAACAGAGAGATACGAGAAACAGAGAGTGATACGAGAAACAAAGAGAGAGAGAGAGAGAGAGAGAGAGAGAGAAATACGAGAAACAGAGAGATACGAGAAACAGAGAGTGATACGAGAAACAGAGAGAGAGATACGAGAAACAAAGAGAGAGAGAGAGAGAAATACGAGAAACAGAGAGATACGAGAAACAGAGAGTGATACGAGAAACAGAAAGAGAGAGAGAAAGAGAGAGAGAGAGACGAGAAACAGAGAGAGACGAGAAACAGAGAGAGAGACGAGAAACAGAGAGAGAGACGAGAAACAGAGAGAGAGACGAGAAACAGAGAGAAACAGATTGCTAAAACAACCAGTGGCAGTGACTGACATCTGTATTCAGATGTGATCGGGATCAAGATGCTGAGCAGCACATGAGCTGCAGTGGTCAGCAACACATAGCTGACTGCTAGCGTCAGGGCCAGCGAACCAAAGCTGCCAAGACCCTTCTACACCTCCACACGGTGATCCTGGATAACAGGCTGCAGCAGGGCAGACTGGCTAAGGAGAAGGGATCGAAGAGGGAATGCTAACCCGGTACTCAAAAAATGCTTGCTGAAGTCGGATGTGTTGGAACGCAAGGTGCAAATATCGCAGCCAAGCTGTAAACTACAACACAACGCATTCCGTTCTCTGCACTACATTCTGCTACTTACCCTTTCAGGGTTTGGTGGTCGGAGATTGAGAACGAACGAAGAAGAAAAAGATGTGATCGCATAAAACTGTACAGTCCCACCCGAATGCGACGAAACGTTACTGCACGTAGGGCACACAGAGATAGCGTCGGTCATTGGACCGTATTGTATTCTATCCTTTCGTGCAGAATGCTTGTTCTGTACCGCAGCGATGACACAAATCCCTACCATATGATGAAGTGTTACAAACTTGACTGAACTAGTTCTTAACTCTTTGAAATATGTGGTTAAGTGGCACGGCTCACAACCCGAAGGTGCTGGGTTCGATCCCCATCACAGCACCGGCCGTTACCCCGGGCAAGCAAATCCTTAGAAAATGCAGGAGGAAGCAGACCCTTACATAAAATGCATGCTGAAGTCGGATGCACTGGGCCGACAGGCGCAAAATAAAAACCACAGTGCAACGCACACTTGCCTTGGGGAATAGAGAAATAAGGCGAACGCAAAAAAAAAATCCCCCCCCCCCAAAAAAAAAATAAAATAAATAAATATGTTGCTAATTACCTTTCATGATGCTTTTTCTTTCGTAACAGTGAATCAGGTACCAATTTAAAGTAGGATCTATTGTAGCGTATCGATAGCGTGGATCAAGCCTGAGTGCCCTGTTGTGAGAAGCGAAAACTCTGCCAACCATAACGTACTTTAGCCATATAAATTAATGCATCTTCTTGAAAACATTGCTTACCAACCTTCATCTAACAAATGTAGATTACGCCATTTTTATGCGGAAAAGTCTGGTGAAATTATTATAACTTGTGACATTCAACATTTCACAAGCTCCATTTCTTGTGACAATTCCTTGAACATAGTCCTTGGTGCTCTATCCGGACAGTTTCCCTATTACTGTGGGTGCATATGTCAAAAACATGATACGTTCATGAAGCGTGCGAAAAGGTGTGGAGTACATCAGCATTGATCAGCTAATTACATTCAGTTCAGAAGACAGCAGCAGCATGCAACATGATCGATAAACTGTACCCCAGAGAAGCAAGGAGCCAGGTATATATTGATGGATCCGCAACAAGAGCAGTGAACTGTACCCCAGAGAAACATAGATCCAGGTATATATTGATGGGTCAGCAACAAGAGCAGGGAATTGTACCCCAGAGAAACATAGATCCAGGTATACACTGATGGGTCAGCAATTTACTGATAGATCAACAACAAGAGCAGTGAGAAATGGAGGCACACGAATCTATGTTGTCTCCCCAGATAAAGAAAACGAAACTACCAGTTCATCCACTGGAAAATTCTGTTAAAACTACTCGGCTGAAATACAGGCACTAATTCTTGCTGATGAAATGGTTAGCGACACAACAAGCCAATGTCAGCAGATTGTATTCCTTACAGATGCAATGTCAGTTCTGCAAGTCCTCATAAATTGCCAGAACTTCAGAAAGCCTTGGACGAACTATAAGCTGAAAGAAGGGTAGTGCTACAGTGGATACCATCACACTGTGGCATACCAGGAAATGAGACAGCAAACAGGTTGACAAAGGAGGGAGCAACACAAGAACAAAACAAACAAACAATCACCTTCCAAGAAAAAAAAAAGACACTTATCCAAGCAATAAGGGAAGTTGCCTAAACGAAAGACAACTATCACTGTCTTGATCGAGCAGAACAAGTGATCCTGTTCTACTTGATAATTTGACACAACAGATTAAATAGCCATTTACACCTGTTAAAATTGGCTCCATCGCCAATGTGTATGTGTGGGCAGGTAGCACAGACATCTGAACTGTTATATGCTTAGCCAATTGCGTACTGACCACTGGCCCACAGAGACGAATATTCACAGAAAGCTGTTTGGAAGCCCCGAAGAACTCTCCACTACGGCAGCCTTGATCCAGAGAACTGGGCTTCACATGTAGACGTAACAGGAAAAAGCATGGCGAACGAGAAGAAGAAGACGAAGAAGAAGTTCAGGTACCATCTCCGCATCAAAGGTCGGCTGCAATGTATCTCCAGTGTACTCTCTCTTGCGTAATTGTGCAATCTGAGAGGCTTTTTCCAGTCCATCTCCTGACGTTATCCACCCACTTAAAGCGTTGTCTGCCTCTTGAACGACTGGCTACCACCCTACCCTCCAGTATGATCTTCAACAAGGAGGTATGTCTTGTTATATGACCAACACAACGTAACTGTCTAACCCTAATTTCGGTCATTAATTCTCTTTTCACCCCCAACGTTTCCAATACCTCCAAACTTGTTTTCTTCTCTTTCCAAGAAATGCGACCCAATCTTCTATATACCCACATTTCGAAGGCTTCAATACTCTTTTCCAACTTGTTATTCAGTGTCCATGTTTCTACGCCATAAAGTCGTGACGAATATATATGACACCTGACAATTGTCATTTCTAAATTCTGATTCATCTCTTTGGATGTCAGTATGTGTCACATGTTGTTGAATACCATCTTGACCATACCTATTCTCTTTCTCATTCCTTTTTCACAGCTGCCATCTTCCGTTATTATATGACCTAGATAGGAGAAACTCTGTACCTGTTCAAGTAGTTGATCTTTTATTTGTATCTGCACATATGGTTTCTTGTCACTTTCCCCAATTATCATAGTCTTTATGTTTATGTCTAATCCAAACTCTGGACTTATTTTGTGTATTGTTGTCACAAGGTCCTGAAATTCTTGCTCACTTGTTGCCATCAAAACTGTATCATCCGCATTTCTTAGATTGGCCATTGCCACTCCACCAATGAGAAGCCCTGACATTCCTGCTATATGTTTGAATATTTGTTCTGTGTAGATATTAAGAAGAAAAGGGGATCATACACATCCCCGTCTCACTCCTCTTTTTACATCTATACTTGGAGAGCATAGATTTCCTGATTTTACTGTAGCAGTTTGTCCCCGGTACAGATTACGGAGCAGTCTTATGTCTTTACCATCTAGACCTATGTCATGGAGACATTTAATTAATCTCCCATGTTGGACTCTGTTATAAACCTTCTGGTAGTCTATAAATGGCATTATGTATTTCTTTATATTTTTCTGTCAAAATTCGCAAACAGAATGTTGCTTCCATTGTTGCATTAAACTTTCGAAAACCAAATTGTAATTCTAAAACTGCTCTCTCTCTCTATTTTACCTTCTTATTCTCTCTTGAATGATCTTGAGTATTACATTAAAAATGTCAATAGGTCCTGGTCATGACCTATTGCCATGACCAGGACCTACGAGCCTCCCTCTTCAATTCCACCGTACTCCCTGCGATGCGCTTCGGTGCTGAGTCGTGGACACTAACACAATCACTGAATGACAAATTAAGAGTGACACAGTGAGAGACGCTTGGTCGGAATCACTCTCCGGAACTAACGCAGGTCTCCACAAGGTCTCCACAATTCTGACATAAGACGATTGTCCCTGGTGAAGGATGCGGTAATCCATGCAGACAAGGCAAAACATAGATGGGCAGGTTACATGTTGCGACGAAACGATGGTCGATGGAGCACGGCGACAGCAGTTTGGTACCACCGAGGTAAGAATAGACCGCAGGGAAAACCTCCAGTGCGTTGGTCTAACTCCCGTGTACACTGCAACATCTGAGATGCCTCAAGACGAGCACTTACCCCGCATTGGACTTCCGTGGGCCAAGACAGGGTCCGCTGGAGACAAAGTTGGGACCCGCAGCTAGGCTGAGGAACGAGTCATCAAGATCAAGATGCCACTATTTCAGTGGTCTCGATACCTTACCAGGTGTCCGCCTCGGGTACTGGATGTCGCAGGTTCGAATCACGGGGGAAACCGGGTTTTTTTTCCACGTGGATCTTCTGGTGAAAATGTCCCTGATATTTGGGTAGTGAGGTCATCTCTGGGTAGTGAGGTCATCTCTAGGTAGTGAGGTCATCTGTGGGTAGTGAGGTCATCTGTGGGTAGTGAGGTCATCTTTGGATAGTGAGGTCATCTCTGGATAGCGAGGTCATCTCTGGGTAGCGAGGTCATCACTGGATAGCGAGGTCATCTCTGGTTAGTGAGGTCTTCTCTGGATAGCGAGATCATCTTTGGATAGTGAGGTCATCTCTGGATAGCGAGGTCATCTCTGGGTAGCGAGGTCATCTCTGGGTAGCGAGGTCATCTCTGGAAAGCGAGGTCATCTCTGGAAAGCGAGGTCATCTCTGGGTAGCGAGGTCATCTCTAGATAGCGAGGTCATCTCTGGATAGCGAGGTCATCTCTGGATAGGGAGGTCATCTCTGGGTAGCGAGGTCATCTCTAGATAGCGAGGTCATCTCTGGATAGCGAGGTCATCTCTGGATAGGGAGGTCATCTCTGGATAGCGAGGTCATCTAAGGGTAGCGAGGTCATCTAAGGGTAGCGGGGTCATCTAAGGGTAGCGAGGTCATCTCTGGGTAGCGAGGTCATCTCTGGATAGCGAGGTCATCTAAAGATAGCGAGGTCATCTCTGGATAGTGAGGTCATCTCTGGATAGTGAGGTCATCTCAGGGTAGCGAGAAATCGAAAATAGTAGGCGTAACGGCCTACTCGAACCAAAAGTCCATAATTCTTAAAAAAATTATACCCAAAAATTATTTGTGGTTTGTAAAGAGAAACATATTTATGGCTCCCAACTGACTGCGGATCTACTTAGCTCTAGTGTTTGAGTCTATTAGGATGGTCTCGCACATCGGTCAAACCACCCTCCAAGAAACTGCCGAGTCTTATAAACCAGTTTAAAAACGTTACGTTGAGTTAATCAGGATACACAGTTCACACGTAAGCAGACTTGTGGAACCATTATCTCTGTAAAGCCTCATTCATTCTTGGGGTCTCATGTTCCTGAACACCATCCGAGCGGTGCTGCGCCAGTCTGTGCGATTGGTGGCCTTTCTTGTCCAGTCAACATGGTTAATACCGCACTGGATCAGTGATCTCTTAAGTGTGTCCTTGTACCTTTTCCGCTGACCTCCCCTTGCTCTCTTGCCATTTTGGAGTCCACCATAGAGCAGATCTTTCAGCAGACATTGATCCGACATGCGTACTACATGGTCAGTCCATCTCAGCTGTCCTGCACATATCATGGTGTGTATACTTGTCATGTCCGATCGCGTTAGCACATCTGTATGTGGCATCAATGTCCTGCCACCATGTCCTGTCATCATGTCCTTCAACCATGTCCTGCCATCATGTCCTGCCACCATGTCCTGCGACCATGTCCTGCAACCATGTCCTGCCATCATGTCCTGCCACCATGTCCTGCAACCATGTCCTGCCATCATGTCCTGCCACCATGTCCTGCAACCATGTCCTGCGACCATCTCCTACTACCATTTCCTTCCACCATGTCCTGCCATCATGTCCTGCCACCATGTCCTGCCATCTAATCCTCAGTAGTTTCCACAGACAGTGCACGTGGAAGTGGTTTAATTTCCCGACATAACTACTATAGACAGTCCAGGTCTCACACGAATATAGGCGGGTACCGGTTGGTAGGACACCTGCAGCGTAGACCTTTATTTTTGTTTGAGTTACGACCCCTCGCATATCCAACACTTTAGTATCTTCTTCTTCTTCCTCATACGCTGTCAGACGTCAACTTGAATTTGTTCGAAGAAAGCAGCTGTCATCCTGAGGCTGTCGACACTGCTATAGAGCTTGTCTAGTGTTGGCAATGGTGATGGCCACATGTGCTTTCTCTGGTGCTCGTATGTCGGGCAATTTTGCAGCAGATGTTCAGCGATCATTTTCCATGTACTACAGGTGCATTCGTCAGTGCCACCTATCTTCAGTTTATTGAATAGATGGTACTTCAGTCTGTTGTGGCCTGTGCGGAGTTTGAAGACCACGACCTGCTCTCTTCTGCTCAACTGGTAATAGGCATAATTTTTTGTGTACACCACTTTAGTATGAATTCTGCCAAATGCCCTAACTATTCCAGTAATCACTTCAGTGGCCGTGTACTGTGACTGAAGGTTCTGAAAGGGCCATATCTGGAGCCGGTTGTTGTAAAACATTTCTCTTTGCGATAAGGAGTGTGAGGTCGACATTTTTACAAGCTGTGGCGAACAAGCTGCGGCGGCGAACAAGCTGTGGCGAACAAGCTGTGGCGAACAAGCTGCGGCGAACAAGCTGTGGCGGCGAACAAGCTGTGGCGAACAAGCTGTGGCGAACAAGCTGCGGCGAACAAGCTGTGGCGGCGAACAAGCTGTGGCGAACAAGCTGTGGCGAACAAGCTGCGGCGAACAAGCTGTCCGTGCATTCTTGCATGTCAACCTCCTTATTTGAATTCAAGACACAGTCATCCACATAAAGTCAATCACGTACAGTCACCCTGTGGACTTTGGTTGCAACTATGAACATACTAGATACATAACTGTCTCATTAACACTTCTTCTGATTCTCAATCTTTCCGTAACTCACTCCCGTATTCTCAGCTTCTGATTCTCAATCTTTCCGTAACTCACTCCCGTATTCTCAGCTGCTGGTTCTCAATCTTTCCGTAACTCACTCCCGTATTCTCAGCTTCTGGTTCTCAATCTTTCCGTAACTCACTCCCGCATTCTCAGCTTCTGGTTCTCAATCTTTCCGTAACTCACTCCCGTATTCTCAGCTTCTGGTTCTCAATCTTTCCGTAACTCACTCCCGTATTCTCAGCTTCTGGTTCTCAATCTTTCCGTAACTCACTCCCGTATTCTCAGCTTCTGGTTCTCAATCTTTCCGTAACTCACTCCCGTATTCTCAGCTTCTGGTTCTCAATCTTTCCGTAACTCACTCCCGTATTCTCAGCTTCTGGTTCTCAATCTTTCCGTAACTCACTCCCGTATTCTCAGCTTCTGGTTCTCAATCTTTCCGTAACTCACTCCCGTATTCTCAGCTTCTGGTTCTCAATCTTTCCGTAACTCACTCCCGTATTCTCAGCTTCTGATTCTCAATCTTTCCGTAACTCACTCCCGTATTCTCAGCTTCTGGTTCTCAATCTTTCCGTAACTCACTCCCGCATTCTCAGCTGCTGGTTCTCAATCTTTCCGTAACTCACTCCCGTATTCTCAGCTTCTGGTTCTCAATCTTTCCGTAACTCACTCCCGCATTCTCAGCTTCTGGTTCTCAATCTTTCCGTAACTCACTCCCGTATTCTCAGCTTCTGGTTCTCAATCTTTCCGTAACTCACTCCCGTATTCTCAGCTTCTGGTTCTCAATCTTTCCGTAACTCACTCCCGTATTCTCAGCTTCTGGTTCTCAATCTTTCCGTAACTCACTCCCGTATTCTCAGCTTCTGGTTCTCAATCTTTCCGTAACTCACTCCCGTATTCTCAGCTTCTGGTTCTCAATCTTTCCGTAACTCACTCCCGTATTCTCAGCTTCTGGTTCTCAATCTTTCCGTAACTCACTCCCGTATTCTCAGCTTCTGGTTCTCAATCTTTCCGTAACTCACTCCCGTATTCTCAGCTTCTGGTTCTCAATCTTTCCGTAACTCACTCCCGTATTCTCAGCTTCTGGTTCTCAATCTTTCCGTAACTAACTCCCGTATTCTCAGCTTCTGGTTCTCAATCTTTCCGTAACTCACTCCCGTATTCTCAGCTTCTGGTTCTCAATCTTTCCGTAACTCACTCCCGTATTCTCAGCTTCTGGCTCTCAATCTTTCCGTAACTCACTCCCGTATTCTCAGCTTCTGATTCTCAATCTTTCCGTAACTCACTCCCGTATTCTCAGCTTCTGGCTCTCAATCTTTCCGTAACTCACTCCCGTATTCTCAGCTTCTGGTTCTCAATCTTTCCGTAACTCACTCCCGTATTCTCAGCTTCTGGTTCTCAATCTTTCCGTAACTCACTCCCGTATTCTCAGCTTCTGGTTCTCAATCTTTCCGTAACTCACTCCCGTATTCTCAGCTTCTGGTTCTCAATCTTTCCGTAACTCACTCCCGTATTCTCAGCTTCTGCACCTGCATCACCTGTGTCGGGAAGATTTTCTTCGTAAGGCCCGCGAGATGCCTGACATTTTCAGTAAAAGTCTTTATCCTGAAGCTGTTCTTACCTCTGTCCTTCAACGTGTCATCTCTCTCTCTCTCTCTCTCTCTCTCTCTCTCTCTCTCATACCGGCGCCCCACCTTATCCCTCACCAGGCCTTGTTAAACTGGCTCTTACTGTTCACCCCCCCCCACCTCCTCTGTGTCTGTGAGACCTTGTTTCGCCATCTCCCTATCCTTCATGCAGATCACCCTATCCTTCCATTCGACTGGTATTTCCTGACCTGGTGGCTTACATACGCTAGAGATACTTGACTCATCTATTGGTTAGAAGCAGGCTCAAAACTCGCCTGGTGGGCGTCTCGCCTAGTGGGCCATGGTGGTGTCTCGCCTGGTGGGCCATGGTGGTGTCTCGCTTGGTGGGCCATGGTGGCGTCTCGCCTAGTGGGCCATGGTGGTGTCTCGCCTGGTGGGCCATGGTGGCGTCTCGCCCGGTGGACCATGGTGGTGTCTCGCCTGGTGGGCCATGGTGGCGTCTCGCCTGGTGGCGTCTCGCCTAGTGGGCCACGGTAGTGTCTCGCCTGGTGGGCCATGGTGGCGTCTCGCCTTGCAAAAACAACATTGTTGCGTAACTTGCGCCATATCTGATCGCGACACGTTCTATTCCTTTCCCCGCAGACAGTTTCCGTCAACACCTCAATGATATTTGATGCAACTGAACTCTGGCTCTCCTGTCCTCAGCCATTTTAAGTCCTGGACGCCAGGGAAGGTAGACATTAGAGTCACTGGCATCGTCTCCTGCATAACCAACGGCGCGCGATGCCCATTCTGGCTTCGCTGACTCATCTGACGAACACGTCTTACAAAAAACCGTGATAGAGCGGGTGAAGCGCCGAACAAAATGGATATAATTAGGCATCGCGGTATTAACGAAACGTCTTTAAATACTGAAGGTCAAAGTGCACCACGCATTCGGTGCGGACCTGAACTTCCGGAGAGAAGCCGGAAGTTGTTGGTTAGAGAGTGTGCCTGTCGAGATCACAGATCAGACTCTGTCTGATAGACATCAAAATGTCCAAGAAACGGCATAACTGGGCAATTGATTTTGTTTCTGCGGGAAGGTTCGTAAGTTATAAGTCATCTATGTTTGAAAGAAGTTTCTAGAAACAATTCTATCAATATGACAATCAGAGAATAGAGGCGCAAAAGTAAAACAACACAGACAGTAAAGATACACTCAACTGCTGTAAAGTCAAAGTCAAAGTGTAACAACTGACACTGACACACTTACAACTGTACCGGCTACTCTGACTACTCACTAACTTAACTACTATTACTGAGTACTATTACTAAACCTGCTTGTTTAATATTTTCTATTATGTAGAACTAGTTATTAACTCCCAATTTCATCAACAGATAATAAAATTCATAATTAATTGCATAAATGATAATACTAATAGTTATCCACAACCGCATACGTTCTAAAATCCATGCAGATGTGATGGAAGTTTTTGTTATTAATTAATCCTGACGACCTTAAAAAAAAAGGGGGGGGGGGGTGCCGGTAGGGTAGGGGAATTTAAACAAGTTATTAACAATGGGTGAATGGTAAAATCAAAACGGTTTTTAGTTCTAAGTCTAAGCTTTTCAAAGTATAAAATAAGTATTATATTAAATATATGATTGATATAATTTATCAACATAAATTAAATTGAAGTGGTCTTTAAAATAACTTGAGAAATTGATACAACCATGGACAGTAGTTTGTCACATTTAGAAATATCTGGACATGTTTGATTAACACAAGAATACTACTACCTAAGAGTACTTATGAATAGTAACTCTAAGAGTAAGACCATTGCAAAAATCTCTCATGAAAAAGTTAGCATAATCTGTCTCAGATTCTCAGATTCTCCTCTTGTCCTCAGATTCTCCTCTTTTTCAAAATATTCCTAATAAACACAGTAACAGATGTATTGTATTCAATCAATGAAAGCCCGTCACTCCTCTCAATGCATTTTAATGCCATTGATAACATCCAGCTCGCAACACGGTCCTGGGCTGCTCTTTCTCTCTCCAGGTCTTATAATTTAATCTGAATTCCTTCTAACGTTCTCTTCTCGATGCACTTCTGGATCCACCTCTCCTCCCTGAGGGCCCCATGACCACTATTCATTGTAGACATGTACTAACGAAGGACTGACTGGAGTTATTGTAGTATAGACTTGGCCGCGTCTCCCTTCTTAGACAATTCAATCAGATGTCCCTCCATCCATTATGTGGGCACTTTCTCCTCCTTTCATAGCTTCTAGAATAATCCTTGTCCGCCTGGTTCATTGTTCTACAATTCCATTTAGCAGGATATTTGTTTTCTTCTTGGTAATCAGCAGGGCAGTCAGCCATGGAGCCTCTTTGTGACTGTAACTTCACTAGGCCATTCTTCTCATTTCCCAAGGCTTCCTTTTTCGAGGTCATTTGTTTTTACTCTGCTTTATAGATTTGGGTGGTCAGCTCTAACCTAACCTTTTAAACTCTAGGTGAGTTGTCCGTGTTTGGGTGGTCGACCCTAACCTAACCTATTATACTCTAGGTGAGTTGTCCGTGTTTGAGTGGTCGACCCTAACCTAACCTATTATACTCTAGGTGAGTTGTCCGTGTTTGAGTGGTTGACCCTAAACCTAACCTATTATACTCTAGGTGAGTTGTCCGTGTTTAGGTGGTCGACCCTAATCTATTATACTCTAGGTGAGTTGTCCATGTTTGGGTGGTTGGGCCTAACCTATTATACTCTAGGTGAGTTGTCCATGTTTGGGTGGTTGGGCCTAACCTAACTTATTATACTCTAGGTGAGTTGTCCGTGTTTAGGTGGTCGACCCTAATCTATTATACTCTAGGTGAGTTGTCCATGTTTGGGTGGTTGGGCCTAACCTATTATACTCTAGGTGAGTTGTCTGTGTTTGGGTGGTCGACCCTAACCTATTATACTCTAGGTGAGTTGTCCATGTTTGGGTGGTCGACCCTAACCTATTATACTCTAGGTGAGTTGTCCGTGTTTGGGTGGTCGACCCTAATCTATTATACTCTAGGTGAGTTGTCCATGTTTGGGTGGTTGGGCCTAACCTATTATACTCTAGGTGAGTTGTCCATGTTTGGGTGGTCGACCCTAACCTATTATACTCTAGGTGAGTTGTCCGTGTTTGGGTGGTCAACCCTAACCTATTATACTCTAGGTGAGTTGTCCATGTTTGGGTGGTTGGGCCTAACCTATTATACTCTAGGTGAGTTGTCCATGTTTACCCGGGTGGTCGACCCTAACCTATTATACTCTAGGTGAGTTGTCCGTGTTTGGGTGGTCGACCCTAACCTATTATACTCTAGGTGAGTTGTCCGTGTTTGACTGGTCGGCACTAACCTAACCTATTATACTCTAGGTGAGTTGTCCGTGTTTGACTGGTCGGCACTAACCTAACCTATTATACTCTAGGTGAGTTGTCCGTGTTTGGGTGGTCGACCCTAACCTATTATACTCTAGGTGAGTTGTCCGTGTTTAATTTATTCCCTCCCCCATGACCCATACTGCTTGGGTGACACTTCTGGAAGTTTTCACTTCCGCTAGCTGTGGTAACTGAAACATGCAAGCTCCCTCACTGTTTCAAAGTAATGGACTCGAGGGAGTTAATATACATTAAATGTGTCAAAATTTAATTTGTCTTTAGTGACAGTTGGGACCAGCAATCGTATTTCCTAGTAAGCATATTTTCAGCACATATGAAATAATGCAATATTTTAGAATTCAGATTTCAAGGCTAATTTATGCAGATACATTTGAAATATTTCAAGATGTATCTCCATATTTGTTTAAAAAAATGAACACGTTAATCATCTACACAGGGGTCGTGGAGACAAATCAGTGGTGTCATTCACAGAGAATCTACCAGCTCCAGTAGGATTTATGGACTCAACCACAGTTGCAGAGAGAGCTCAAGAATCTGACTCCAGTCTTATCATTAAAGTAGGTTTTTGTGGCAGGGCTCAAAATAAGATATTTGAAATATCGATTTCAAATTGCTGTTTTGGCCAGAGGTAATGGCAAATAAGTTCTGTGGGAAAGAACACAGCAGTAACCAATAAAGCAGGAAATTTGGGAAAGTAAAGTTAGTATGGCTAGGATACTCTTTCAGAAAGAAGCAGGACAGTATAACCAGACATGCACTGGGCTGGAATCCACAGGGAAAGAGATGAGTGGGAAAGCCAAGGAACATCTGGCAGCGAACGGTTGAGGAGTAGCTCAGTTTACATGGGGTGGAACTTAGAAGACAGCACAGAATAGGAACAGATATAGAGCATCTGTTGCAGCCCTATCTTCCAAGGGGAGCCAGACGGAAATTGCTGTTCTATACATTGTTAGATATTCTTCAGGGTTTGTCCTGTAAAGGATGTTGTCACAGCTTACAGCGAGGCTGCGATACCTGTGTTTTTCAGAGAGCAAGAGAAGGTGGAGGGGCTGGCCAGAATGATTTTAGAACGAGGATTATTTTCACTTGAAACATTGAAGTTCAAAGAAGTCTGCACTATGGCCTGTACAATTATTTCATGTGATAACTTGCCATTTCTGGATATAGTCAACATCACCTTAGGTGTCTGGCAATAGTCAACATCACCTTAGGTATCTGGAAATAGTCAACATCACCTTATGTGTCTGGAAATATTCAACATCATCTTAGGTGTTTGGCAATAGTCAACATCACCTTAGGTGTCTGGAAATAGTCAACATCACCTTAGGTGTCTGTAAATAGTCAACATCACCTTAGGTCTCTGGAAATAGTCAACATCACCTTAGGTCTCTGGAAATAGTCAACATCACCTTAGGTGTCTGGAAATAGTCAACATCATCTTAGGTGTCTGGAAATAGTCAACATCTTAGGTGTCTGGAAATAGTCAACATCTTAGGTGTCTGGAAATAGTCAACATCTTAGGTGTCTGGAAATAGTCAACATCACCTTAGGTGTACTTTATTCAGTAGATCCCAATTCCTCCTTAGAGTGAAAAGGTTGAGGACACATTTTGTTCCACTTAATATCAGCCAGTCTCTTTTATTCTAGGTCATTCCTGCTTCATATGATTCCCTACCTGTTGTTCTTCTCTATATTTCTCTTCGCCTTCTTTTTAATTTGTCAGGATTCAAGATCTTGTTCGTGTAATGACATTCTTTGTATGTTGCTTGAATAAATTCTACAGTGTTACTTGTATGAATTTGTACTTGATTTTTAGTAGCAGACAGCTACTACTGTGTTGTTCCTTCATGATGTAAAACAAAATTACTGTTTATGATATTCAGCTCAAGTGTATGTAAGTAAAAAGTCAAGATCTCGTCATGCCATGCGGCGCATAGGAAATATGGCGTTAGGCCCATATCATTTTGTAACCGACAGCACTTAGTGGATCATGCGGTCAGCATCACACCTTCCTCCTTTACTTCTCGGACTCAACCGGTACCAATTTAAGGCTGGGTCAACCCGGGAGTCACTGTGGTCTGAACAATCATTTTTGCCTCAACTGGGAAATGAACCCAGGACCACTAAGATGTGAAGCCAGCACGCTAACCACTGCGCTACGCAGCTCCCAAGTGTATGTATATATAAATAAGCTATCTCATAATTTTACAGGCCTGTTTGCTGTTGCTAAACATGGACAGCTCTATGTTACCCTCACCCGATGAACAGATCCTGAAAACTTTCAAGTTTAAAAAAAAAACAACTAATTTCTATCCTAAACAAATAACAGCGTCCAGAAAAATATGTACAATCCGCAATAGCTCAGTTGGTAGTGAACAGTTTAAATATCATTGGGTTGCTGGTTTGAAACCGGTTTGGGGGAACTTATTTTTCTTTCAAAGTGCGATAAAAGCCTTTTGAATTCATTTTGATTGACCGTTGTAGCGGTCAGTGACTCATAGCTGACTGCAAACGTCAGGGCCAACGAACCAGAGCTGCCAAGACTCTTTTACACCTCCACACATGATCCTGCAAGAGAACAGACTGGCTAAGGAGAAGGGGTTGAAGAGGGAAGGCTAACCCGGTACTAAAATAATGCCTGCTGAAGTCGGATGTGTCGGATCGAAAGGTGCTAATATCGTTGTTAATCTACGACACAACACAATCCATTCTATAGACTACCATCCTGCTACTTGCAAAGCCCTTTTCAGGGCTTGGTAGCGGGAGAATGAGAACGAACAACGCCAAACCACTTTGATTGACTTATAAAAATGTCTGTCATGATATATCTCCAAAAATTAATATTAGAATGCTTGTAGATAAACACTGTTGCATTTCTGTCTGTTTTCAGAGGTCCTGGGATATTGCACTAGGTCCCATCAAACAAGTTCCCATGAATATGTTCATTATGTGGATGGCTGGCAGCTCTATCTCCATTTTCCCGATCATGATGGTGGGAATGATGTTCTTCAGACCAATCCAGGCTATGTTGGCCATCCAGAACAGTGAGTACAAGACACATGATTTTGGGATTCAGTTTTGAGGTCCAACTATGTCCATATGCTTATTCTTTCCCCATAAGTTAGGAGGTCACTAGAGTATCATATGTCACTTTTATCGTGAATTGTGTTTCAACTACTGTCTGTCCATTAACAGTATATCTGTCTCTGTCAAAGTTCATTCCTGAATAATAACACTCATCTTGGGTTCCTCCTCCCTTTCTTTCTTGCTCTCATAACTCTTCTCTTGATGGGCAGCCCCTACATCTTGAGACTTGACAGACCCTTCACACATGACTGTTCTATTGAGACTTGGCAGCAGCAGCAAACACAAGTCTTAGCATGTGGCTTTCAGACATTCAGGCAACAAACACAAGACAGTCTTAGTATGTGGCTTTCAGAGACATTCAAGCAGCAAACACAAGACAGTCTTAGTATGTGGCTTTCAGAGACATTCAAGCAGCAAACACAAGACAGTTTTAGTATGTGGCTTTCAGAGACATTCAGGCAGCAAACACAAGACAGTCTTAGTATGTGGCTTTCAGAGACATTCAGGCAGCAAACACAAGACAGTCTTAGCATGTGGCTTTCAGACATTCAGGCAACAAACACAAGACAGTCTTAGTATGTGGCTTTCAGAGACATTCAAGCAGCAAACACAAGACAGTCTTAGCATGTGGCTTTCAGAGACATTCAAACAGCAAACACAAGACAGTCTTAGCATGTAGCTTTCAGAGACATTCAAGCAGCAAACACAACAGTCTTAGCATGTGGCTTTCAGAGACATTCAGACAGCAAACACAAGACAGTCTTAGCATGTGGCTTTCAGAGAAATTCAGACAGCAAACACAAGACAGTCTTAGCATGTGGCTTTCAGAGACATTCAAGCAGCAAACACAAGACTACTAACCAATTTTCATTATACTAAGTGGTGTTCTAGGTGAATCATTTCTGTTAGAATTGTATAAATGTAAAATTATATAGAGAATTTGTAGTTATTTTAGAAAATGTGTAGTCATGTTGTTGTTGTGTTACGCATGCGCATTATTTGCACATTGGACTCGAAGATATTACTTGCACAGAGTGAAAGGTAAATTTGTCAACAATTAACATGGAAAGATTTCAATAAGTAATTCAGTTGATTTATTTGTAAGTATCAGGATTTATTATCTTTTACAGCATTTAAAAGTATCGAGGGTGAGCAGGCTATATTCCAGAAGCTTGTCTACTGTTTAGGCAATGTTCTGTGCCTAGCCATGGCTGTATACAAATGTCAGACAATGGGCTTGCTGCCAACACATGCTTCAGACTGGCTGGCGTTTGTGGAGCCTCAGCAGGTACGTGGTGCATTGTTCTCAAATATTTACAATTTGCTTAGTATGTATGTAGTGTCTGATTTTAATTTATGAAAACAAAAAGTGTTAGAAATGACTGGTGAGTCCTTAGATTGAGTTAAAATAGATATGACATTATATATCTTTCTTTTACTTTTGAGTATCTTTTGGTGTTAATATATTATTACACGGAGAACTGAGACGCTAGTTCAGCCAGGCACAGCATACTGACCTGAATGTTGCGTCAGGGTCAATGCACTGACCAAGACCACAATCTCTGTTTCATGTAGCATTTCCTGGAAACAAAATATTTTCAAGGCAGCCTGGCTGACGAGATGTGGATCGATGTGATCCTCGTAGTAACGAGCGCCACACCGATGAAGTCAAGCATAGCACAACCGCCTGGAGAACCACGGCTGCCTTTATCAGCATGCTCAGGCCTGCCGAAGATGGATGTGTCAGACCGAAAGGTGTAAATATTTCAGTCAAGCTTTTAACAGTGGCGTAACGCAATCCATTCTCCGGACTACATCCTGCTACTTGCAAAGTCCTGTTCGGGGCTTGGTAGTGGGAGATGGGAACATTCAGGCTTGGTAGTGGGAGATGGGAATGTTCGGGGCTTGGTAGTAAGAGATGGGAACGTTCGGGGCTTGGTAGCGGGAGATGGGAATGTTCGGGCTTGGTAGTGGGAGTTGGGAACGTTCAGGGCTTGGTAGCGGAAGATGGGAACATTCGGGGCTTGGTAGTGGGAGATGGGAACAAACACAGAAGCAGCAGCTCAGGAAGTGAGGAAATCTACTGTCTGTCGACAGATCAGCCTCACTGCACATCGAACAAGCCCATAGGTGCTCAGCTCTCCCTTCAGTGTATCCGCCAGCATATGTCGGCTCACTGCACCAGTTCTGTGCAGGCGTTAGATTGTTTTTCAAACCCCCAGAATCTCTCATCCACTCTCTTTCTATGGACAGCAGATTTATAACAGCCACATGTTGTCTGGATCTGCTGCCATCACCACCCAGCCGTTGTCTGGGTCTGCTGCCATCACCACCCAGCCGTCATCTGGATCTGCTGCCATCACCACCCAGCCGTTGTCTGGGTCTGCTGCCATCACCACCCAGCCATTGTCTGGGTCTGCTGCCACCACCACCCAGCCGTTGTCTGGATCTGCTGCCACCACCACCCAGTTGTCTGTATCTGCTGCTATCACCACCCAGTCGTCTGGATCTGCTGCCACCACCACCCAGCCGTTGTCTGGATCTGTTGCCATCACCACCCAGTCTATCTGCTTATGATTAATCATTATATAATTGTTATTTATTTGTTACTCTCAGAGGATGGAGTGGTCCGGTGGAGGGATGTTCTTCTGAAGCCAGGAGCTAACTGTTGATTGTGTCTCTGATCTCAAGCATTTTATCTGATGGACAAACCACCAGACTTATCGTTATCAAATTTGATGAGGTTTATATAGTGAACAGAAGTCAACCATATTCCTGTCTGAAAACATGAATGTTTAGGTACAATCACAATGTCATCTTAGTCTGTGTGCTTGTGTGTCTATCAAAAATAAACTTGCTATGAGGTTACTCTAATAAGAATAGTACAAGTACTTCTACAATATTATTTGTTCATTAGTATCTGCAGCTTTCCTAGATTATCTGTACCTATAGTACTAATGTGAGACATATCACTAGGATAGACCAAGTCAGAAACACTAAAAAGAGAAACAAACTGTTTGTCACATATACCATCAAGTGTAGCCACAGTTGGGCCTCCTCACAGGAAGTCTACACAAAACCTGCTGCCCTGTGCACGGTGAAGAATTTTCTCTGGTAGCACTGGGATTTTTTTGTATGATGTTGCAAGCCCCATGCACAACCCTACCTCAAGTGCCTTGACAACATACATAGCAAGGGCATATAGTGTTCCCATTCTTGTCTTCCCCTGCTTGACTTACAATACACACTTGTGTGGTCGACATCATGGAAAGAAGTATATCCATATTTGGTTTAATAGTAGGGGGTTTAATGTGAGTAGACAGCACTGTGTAACCAAGAGCTTTGTGTGTGAAGACACAGGAATGTTTGCATTGTCAACCTTGAACACGTATATGTAAGAGAGAGAAAATACTTGTTTGTACGAGACAACGGCAGAGGGATTATATCTTTGTTTTATTTATTAGCATTCTACACATGTGACTGAATTCACGTGTGTGTGAAAATGAGCGAGAGAAAGAGAAAATACTTGTTTGTGAAAAAGAAAATACTTGTTTGTGAAAAAGAAAGTTAACTTTTGTTCTGTTATCAGCATTCTGCACATTTGTAGGTGTGTGCTTGATTGTTTGAGGGAACCATCTTTTTGCTCATATTTTCAAGAATATATTTGCTCCTGGGAGTAAAAACATTTTCTTGAGTTTTTGTTTTCTCAACTAACTATTATACTTGTGTGAATGAGTACTGTGTTGGGATGTCTAGACATACTATATGGCTTGGACAACATGATTCGTGATCAGGGGCAAAGGTTTTCTCATAGCAAACATCAGTTTTTTATGAAGTGGAAGGTCACTTCTCTTCAGCATTGCCGTTCACTCAATACCAATAAGCCAGATACCAATTTACAGCTGGGTTGACTAGAGCAAGCTAACAGGGATATAATACCGACCATGGTTTAACAGGCTGTGGGTATTTTTTGGTTCTAGTGTTTGAGTCTATTTAGATGGACTTGCACATTGGCTAACCACCCTTCGTGGCACTTGTCCCAACACAGTGAAGTAATAAGCTGCTCGAGTCTAGTTCGCAGAGCAGGAACCATCCTCCCAGCTACATTCAGCTCACGCCAGAGCTAGGACCTTGCACAGGTCGACTAAGACCTTTGCTGTACCACTGTACTGCTCAGACTGAAGCACGCACTAGCGCTGTGGAGGGACATGGACAAGATCTTCGCCGAGGCCTGGAGAGAGGAACCCCAATCAAGCTCCTCAGAGAGCCCATGAGCTGCAGCAGTCAGCGACCCATAGCTGACTGCTAGCGTCAGGGCCAGCGACCCATAGCTGATTGCTAGCATCAGGGACCCATACCTGACTGCTTGTGTCAGGGACAGCGACACATAGCTGACTGCTAGCGTCAGCGAATCAGAGCTGCCAAGACCCTTCTACACCTCCATGCAGTGATCCTGGATAACAGGCTGCAGCAGGGCAGACTGGCTAAGGAGAAGGGATCGAAGAGGGAATGCTAACCCGGTACTAAAAAAATGCTTATGAAGTCGGATGTGTTGGACCGAAGGGTGCAAATATTGCAGTCAAGCTGTAAACTATGACACAACACATTTTGTTCTCTGGACTACATTCTGCCACTTAAGCCCTTTTAGGGTTTGGTAGCAGGAGATTGAGAACGAAGCCAAATTTCTCAGAATGGGAATAAGAGGGTATCTATAAAACTGGATATGTCATTACCTGGAACAGCAAGAGTCTAGATACAGCAGAAAGATAACAGAGCAAGGAGTACTACTATCACCTTCACTTTTCCAGATCTTTAAAAACGACATAACAGAAGAAAACCAGAAACACAGTTTTCAGTTTATCTAACAAGAAACAGACTGCGACATTAAAAATAAATGACGTATGCCCACCAGAACAAAATCCAACATACCTAGGAATCGCCTTGGATGATAGAAAAGGGCAGAACAAAAAGTCATGTGTCAAATGGGCATAATGTAAAGCTAGCTGGCGCCATTTGGGGTGCAGATAACAAAATCCTAAAAAGACTATTCACACGGACAGTAGGACTGGAGTATGACTTCATGGCTTGGATCACAACAACGAGAACACACTTTGGTAAGATAGTAGAGTCCAGAACCAAGCCACACACATCATCACTGGAACCATGAAGTCCACACCCATAGATGCGCTAGAAACAATGACAGACCTACAGTCAATGAAGGATAGACGTGACACAAAAGTCATGCAGCAGGCAGAGACATACAAGAGAATCCTGAACCAGCCAATCTACCAAAGAATGAACAGCCAGGTAAATGGCAGACCAAAATGAAGTAACTTTGTGATAAGCTCAAAAGGGACTGGAACTCAATAACCGAGTCACAAAGCAAGCCCATACGGTTCTGAGGAGAACGATGTGACCTACATTCACTCCCTTCGGTATTGAGACCCTGAAAAAGATGGCAGACTTTATTGAAGCATCCAGAGTCCGTAGAAGACAAAAAAAAAAAAAAAAAGAGTATCGCCAACTTGGGTTCTAAATGACAAGTATTGTAGCGGATGGGCTTTCAGTTTATCTGATCAAGCTGGCATGTGCAACAGTCTATAACAGCAACACACCAACCCTGGGACATCTTGTCCTAAAGACTCTGCAGTTTGTCTTGGAGGGAAAACTGATTTTACACTGCAGATGAGATTATTATGTATCCGAGACCACTGGAGAAAGCCAATGACAGCCCTGCTAAATGGGAGTCATTAGTCCAGGAGGAGGATTTGAACCACCTATTGCCTTACATGTAGACGGCTGGGTAAGGCCAGGGAGATATAACCAAAAATAGCTAAAACACATACCCCCCCTCCCCAAAAAAAATATAAGTGAATGAATGTATTGTCTGAAAAACTTTACTCATGCTAATCCACACAAAAATTAACTTCAGACCTCACAAACAGATCTCCATCACACAGTACTTAACATAGTCAGAGGCAATAAGAAACACAGACTTGTGGAAAAGAACACATGTGAAAGTATCAACATCGGTCAGTAACCATTTAATAGAGTAACTGTTGTACCATCATCGTCACAGGATACAACATTTGTGTACATGTGAAAAACAATACATATTTTGCTGAGGACTACAGTAAATTATCTACATATCTAACAGGTGATGAAACAATACATATTTTGCTGAGGACTACAGTAAATTATCTACATATCTAACAGGTGATGAAACAATACATGTTTTGCTGAGGACTACAGTAAATTATCTACATATCTAACAGGTGATGAAACAATACATATTTTGCTATAGTCTACAGTAATTGTCTTCTGAGTGGTCTGCTGCGGTCTTTGTGTATGTCAATAGCACCACGGCCCCACAGATAGCTTGTCATAAAAAGTGACTGTGACATGGCATAACACCAACCTTGGTTAGGTGGTTTGTTAAGGGCAGCGGTTCTACTTTCCTCTAGTGTTTGAGTCTATTGCAGAACATCGGTAAACCACATTCCACGGAACTTGTCCCAACGCAGCTGAGTAATAACCTGCTCGAGCCTAGCCCGCTAAGCAGGAAATCATCCTCCTGGCTACATCAAATTCACGCCAGAGCTGGGACCTGCACATGGGCATCTGCCTCAGAGAAACAACCATTAAGCAGGCAGTCAACTTTAGTGGTTGCCCTATGCTCTGATTACAGAGGAGAATGTAGAGACAGGTCAAACAAAAACAATATTCTTCAGATGAGAAGCCTACATTTGTGTCAAGAAAAGAAAATTGATCAATGGAGGTGAAGAGAGAAGCTTTTACGCTGGAATGTTGCTAAAAACATGCCTTCTTCAGGCAAAACAGACAGTGTACATTTCACAAAACAAGATTAATAAAAATGGACGGTTTATTATCACTTTGCGAGACAGACTCCCCAGGAGAGTACATACAAGATGGCGATATGCTGAACAAATTCTGGAAATCCAGTTTAACTCACTGAGCATCAATATAAATTTAGTATTAACATGTAAGTACAAAATAAATTGACATGCTTACAACACACAAAAATCCCAAATGTATTTGCCCAAGAATTCCAAGTACAATACTTTCTCCATACTGGTCTAAGAAACGTCAGTTGTGTCTGAAATAATATACTTGTACATTTCCAGTAGCCACGATGGCAAACTCGACACAAGCCTGGCCAGGTATACTTAAACAAATATGTGCACGGATGAGCTGATATTGTAGACACGATCAGCAAAATGAATTAGTTTCATTCGTGGATGGTTTGGGTAAGACGGGTGTGCTGGTACCGGTTCTTACATTATGGTTGGCCTACCATACTGTTTATTAATCACAATGTGCTATTTTAAATCCTAGACCCTGTACCCCTTCTGGGTGAGAGCTGATGCTGATTTGGATTAAAATTTAGAATAAACTTTTGTAACTTCAGTTCATGCAGTCATTTTTACTATGGAAAATATGGCGGCAAAAATCGTTTGTAGATTATTTTTTTTTTCCTTCACACATTATTCTGTACACAGTTTTGTTCAGGTCGTTTTGTTACTGACTGAAATGATGTAACTCACTTTGGTTATCCAGACTCAACCAGGGTTCATCACCAATATTTGTAGATGTTTGTGTTATAGTGAGACTTATTTAGACCTATACCAGTGTACAGGTCGACATATAAGACCTATACTAGTGTACAGACAGACTTAAGACCTATACCAGTCTACTGGTAGACATGTTCTGAAAAATACAATTCCGACGACTATTATTTGTTCAGTGTAGAATGATCATCCATTGTTGTCTGTACCCCAGTTAAGCAGCCCTACATAAATGATAAGCAGTTGTTCAGATATACTGTTGCCCTTTCACTTTTTGTGGGCCCCCCCTTCCTGGCCAAGACAGTCCCGCCCCCACCAAGGTAGAGGCGGGGCACTCCTTACCCCGGTTGAGATCATTATTCTGTATATTCTAATCAGTTTTCAAGCACAACTCCGAAGGTTAGTAGGTCCCATCAACTTGCATCTCGCTCTCAATCTCTCTCAAAAGTTCGACACACTCGACAGTGACCTTCATTTGTCCGATGACAATCTTTTCTGTTGCTGCATCTAGAACTGAGAAAACAAAGATGGACATTCTTGAATGTTTGATGTTTTTGCTAAATAAATTCTGTAACAAACGAAAATACAATATTTATTGTGAGGTTTTCCATGAGCCAACCATAAACGATAATAAATAATGTTCGCGGAGGTGTCTGAGGCCTGTTGCACCGGTCAGTCACATCCAGGACCCACAGCTGTGGCGTGGTTACAGGGCGGAGAAGGAGGTTGCTACTTGCTAGAGCCACACTATTCGGGGACGGCCTCTTCTGCGCCTCCAGCCTGTCGGGGGAAGACTTGTGCATCTTGTGGGCAGGGGTTTCCTGGTCCAGCCGTACAACATGACCGAACAGAGAAACTCAGTGCAGGTCAAGCGTTTCTGAGATTGGGTGGAGGTCTGTTTTAACAGAGAGCTCCACATTGCGGATGTAGTCACACCATCGTGCAGATCAGCTCTGCCCTCCAACATTTATTCCTGCAAGTATGGAGGACGGGACATGTCCTGGCGCGATGGAATTGTCGTCTCCCAGTACAAAGGCAAGGGCAGTAGCAAAGACAATGGTAATGTGGCGGATTGGACTAGCAGCATCCGCTATGCATGACCTCCGACATGTGTGGAGTAATGGCAAGATCTCCCTTGGGGCAAAAATCCGCATTTGCCATTCTTGTGTGGCCCCAGTCCTGCTTTACGGCTCAGAAACCTGGCATGATATGCAGAGACTGGAAGCCTTTCACATAAACGATATTGCTATCTAAAAATTGACATGTCAATTAGTACAGCTTCTTGTGATTCGTACTGTTTGGCGTTGTTTTTTGTGATATATGGCCGTACATCGTTTCTTTACAGTTATTCACATAAATTTCGCCTTGAGATCCCAAAGAAGAACAATACACCGAATGTAGCTTTTTTTTTTTTTTTTTTTTTTTTGTATGTATGTGTGTACAATCATTACATACAGAAATTGTCAGAGAGTAACGAAAATATATTCTTTTAACCTTGGACAAATTCTGTATTTACTGATGATTGTGCGCAATAACATTCATTTAAAAAAATGTTTGCTGTAGCATTTATCACCCCTATGTAAATGAGAAGCAGTTATTGAAATACTGGCCCCCACCTGGAGATGGTGGCAGCATGCTATGGCCATGGTTAGCATGACATGAAATCCTGGCAAGAATCATCTTCTGGACACACAGCTTGACGTATTGTGTACAATGTGAATGTATTACAATAATCCCTGTTCTGAACATATACATGCTTACATTTGAAATGTCTTCTCTACCTTGTACTCTTGAGAGTTTGTCATCTATTCTATTTCAACAACCCCGAATTTGAATTTGCGTTGACTTCTTTTGTCTGCGGTCATTATCTATGTTCATGTTTACAGAGAGGTTTTGATCTTATAGGGTGAACAAAACTGAAGGTTTGCTTACGTTTAATGTTATGATCCTTGAGGTCCTTGCCCGCCTTAAGCATCTTCTTCATATCAACGTAAGCCACCCCGACATCTTCACAGTCCATCTCCGTTGACTCTGTCGTGTTCTCAGGCGGTTCACTTACCACCGTGAACTTCAACCTTGACAGAAGATAGATCAATAGATGGTACTCACATTTTTGTTCATAGGTCAATAGATAAAGGCACATAAATCAATAGAGGTACTCACATAATTCAAGAGGCACCCACATAATTCAAGAGGAAGTCACATAACATACACTGAAAGATGAGATGAAGTATTATAGACATTATGTTAGGTGTTCATTCTCATGAATTAGAAGGGGTTGGTTTCCTTCCCTACCGTAACAGTCAAATACCAAATTACAGCTGGGTAAACTGAAGCATGATGTGACAATCTATTTGCTGCTCTCGTAGCAGCTCTCTGACAACCGTATGCTAACATATTTTTAATATACAAGATATTTTTTGTTACAATTGTATTCAACGCTGGTAGACCTTCTGGAACACGGGGCTTGTCCCTGTACAAGGTGAGTCTGGTGTTCTCAAACTTGTGCATGGTGAGTCTGGTGTGATCAAACTTGTACATAGTGAGTTGGATATATTCAAACTTGTCGCTGTGGTCAAAAGGTAAGGTCCCGCTATCAAAAGTGATGAACGGAAACAGCGTGGGTTCGAGCCCTGCAGGTTTCAAGCGATTCTTGGTCTCAAAGGATGTAGAACCAGAGTGATCTGCATCCTGAATTACCTCCAGTCGTTTTGACTTATGTCTTGCCACTGACCCAAGGCAGTTCGGGACCAGAGAGTGAGGTTGATGACCAGCCGTAGTTTCTTGCTCACTATAATCCAAATACAGCACATGTTACATCACCAAGACAAAACTGTCTGATGGTCTCGTCATCATCAAATGTGTACATGGTGAGTTGGGGGTCATCATAATCAAATGTGTACATGGTGAGTTGGGTGTCATCATCACCAAATGTGTACATGGTGAGTTGGGTGTCATCATCACCAAATGTGTACATGGTGAGTTGGGTGTCATCATCAAATGTGTACATGGTGAGTTGGGTCTCATCACCATCAAACATGTACATGGTGAGTTGGGTATCATCATCAAACATGTACATGGTGAGTTGGGTGTCATCATCAAATGTGTACATGGTGAGTTGGGTGTCATCGTTATCAAATGTGTACATGGTGAGTTGGGTCTCATCATCATCAAACGTGTACATGGTGAGTTGGGTCTCATCATTATCAAATGTGTACATGGTGAGTTTAGTGTCATCATTAAATGGGTACATGGCGAGCCAGCTGCTTTCAGACTGCTATTATCTTGTACACAATCAGTACGAGTCAGATGTTATCAGACTGGTATTAACTGGTTCACAAGGAGTCATATCTTATTATTATTTGTACAGATCTATATTAGTACTGACACTGGGTGACAGCAAGCACAGAAATAGATTACCTGTCACCATTAGAATGATTGGGTAGAAGCATGCTTGCCAGGAATCTGCGACGTTCGTAATGTTTCTCCATGTCGACTGGGATTGCTGGAAGCAGACAATATAACAATGGCTGGCACAGTTTCAAATGCTACATTTGTTTGTTTGTGACAGTAGATTCTATATAATTGATATCATCAATAAATTTACACCCCTGTGTGTATTACTGGTGTACGACAAAGAATACTAAAGTTGTAACCTGCCAGACAGATTGTAAAAAGTGACAGTATGGTTGGGCACTGGGCTAGCTACCCCATTATGTAATAACTGTTGATTGTCCATCGTTTCCGAAGAGGACCACATTGTCATCTGTCAACCCTAGAGTCGATTTGTAGAAGGCTGATCAAACCAATCCGAGCCCGAAAGCGTCTGTCACACTGAGGGCAGAGAAACACTGAGGAAGGCAACTCTTCTTTTGCCTTTCGTGTCGCTCGTCTCCGTGCAGCTTCCTTGACTCTTGTCTGCTCCATATGCACCGTGCCAGACAAGATTTGACTACGCCAGAAAGAGCGATCAGCAGCAATGTTCTCCCAATTATCAGGGTCAATGTCGCAGTTCTTCAGTGAGGTTTTCAGAGTGTCTTTGTAACGTTTTATTTGGCCTCCGCGAGTTCGCTTGCCTGACTCAGGCTCGCCATAGAATATTTTCTTTGGAATCCGCTCATCTGACATGCGGACAACATGGCCAGTCCAGCTAAGCTGTGATTTGCACATATTTGTGTGGATGCTTGTCATGCCAGCCAGCAAAAGAACTTCTACATATGTAATCCTATCTTGCCATTTTATGTTCAGCAGTTTCCTTAGGCAGCCTAGATGAAAGTGGTCCAGCTTCTTCGTATGTCGACTGTACACAGTCCAGGTTTCACAGGCGTACAGAGAGTTGGTATGTCGACTGTACACAGTCCAGGTTTCACAGGCGTACAGAGAGTTGGTATGTCGACTGTACACAGTCCAGGTTTCACAGGCGTACAGAGAGTTGGTATGTCGACTGTACACAGTCCAGGTTTCACAGGCGTACAGAGAGTTGGTATGTCGACTGTACACAGTCCAGGTTTCACAGGCGTACAGAGAGTTGGTATGTCGACTGTACACAGTCCAGGTTTCACAGGCGTACAGAGAGTTGGTAGAACAACTGCTGCATAAACCTTCAATTTGGTTATAAGCTTAATTCCTCTCTGGTCCCAAACTGAGGATCTTAGTTTTCTAAATGCTATGGCTATTCTCGAGTTTACTTCCTGATCAATGTTGACTGCTCTGGAGAGTGTGCCGCCAAGGTATGCAAAGCGCTTTCCCGACTTTAGTTTTTGACCACTGATAGTGACAGATGGCTCACTGTGCTCTGTTCTTGGGGCTGCTTAGTACAGCACTTCGGTCTTGCTGGTAGAGATTGTGAGACCAAAGTTAACGCACGCCGCTACAAACATGTCAACAGTACATTGCATCTCATTTCTGAATGGACATTGAGAGCGTAGTCATCAGCAAAGAAAAGTTCACATATGGTCTCAATTGGTACTCTTGTTTTTGCCCGAAGTCTACTCAGATTGAATAACTCATCGTCTAGACGATAGCGGATTTTGGTTTCAGCATTACTGCCCTTGAATGCATCCGTCAACATGGCAGCAAACATCATGCTGAAGAGGGTAGTGGCTGTAATGCATTCTTGCTTCACTCCATTTGTAACACCAAAGGGCTCAGAGTATTCCCCATCACCCTGAACTCGAGCTAACATGCTATCATGGAACTGCCGAACCATTATAATAAATGCATTGGGACATCCAAATAACTACAAGCCACAAGAACATCTCATAGTAGAAGAGGAGCCATTATTTCAAGTCAATAAATCTAGAGCTGGCACCATCATGTTGACAAGAACAGTTGAGTACATCATTAAGCACAGCAAATATTGATCTGTTCACCTCGCAAGCACAGCAAATATTGATGTTCACCTCGCAAGCACAGCAAATATTGATCTGTCCACCTCGCAAGCATACCAAATATTGATCTGTTCACCTCGCAAGCACAGCAAATATTGATCTGTTCACCTCGCAAGCACAGAAAATATTGATGTTCACCTCGCAAGCATAGCAAATATTGATCTGTTCACCTAGTGTCCTCTTTCTTGTACTGATCACGAAGGTCCATATTGTACTGATGGTCTGTCCTGTTTCTTGTATTGATGGTCTGTCCTCCTTCTTGTACTGATCACGAAGGTCCATATTGTACTGATGGTCTGTCCTGTTTCTTGTACTGATCACGAAGGTCCATATTGTACTGATGGTCTGTCCTGTTTCTTGTACTGATCACGAAGGTCCATATTGTACTGATGGTCTGTCCTGTTTCTTGTACTGATCACGAAGGTCCATATTGTACTGATGGTCTGTCCTATTTTGCCTCTCACTTCTCTATCGTGCTGCGGTTATTTTTTGTTTTCTTGATAGCATTTTGTGACAATGTATTGCATCTTCATGTTCAATTGTATGCAGCTTTCTCTTGATAATTTTGTGACATTTTGTCTCTGCTTCCTCTGCCTCTATTACTTCCCTTATCCTGACCCTGATAAGGTCATCGTCATATAGCATGTCCTTTATAGAACGTCGCTCCCATCACAGTCTGTCTGAAAGAAACTATTTCCCTTGCCAAAACTCCAGCCTCCGCCCCAGTCATACACAGGCATTCCTGGATATCTTGGTGCCATCGTCTTCTTGGTCTACCCCTTCCTCTTTTGCCTGGCACCATACCTTCCATCACCGTTCTCTCAAGACCATTGTCTCTTGATGTGACCAAAGTATTTACATTTTCAGGCCATAATGGAATTGGTTATCCAGTTCTACTCTATGCTCAACTCTTGCCGAATGTCTACTTCTCCGTCCAGTGTATTCTGAGGATCTTTCTGGAATATTTGGACTCGAAGGATTCGTTAATGTACTACTTTCAATTTTGCGTTTCTTGAATTCATTGACTCGTGAGTTTCTGGAGCCTCATGATCGATCTATTTTGCTGCTGCAATGTGAAGTACTTGGGAATAATTGATCTTTTTTTAAAGTTTCACTGAAGTATCACATATTATAAACCAACATGAAGTCGGAATACGAGGCTAGGAACACATTTAAAATTTCCAAAGGAATATGTTGAGAACGAGGATTATTGTGATACATTCATTAAAAAAATGTCTGATGTAGTTGATTACAATAGAAAAGCCATGTAAGTGAATTACCATTAGCTACCATTCATTGGCTACAAATGGCAGCAAGTGAGTCACAGCGAATATGTTGCTAAAAAAAGGGTACTGTGTAGCCATACGAACAGGTCTTGGTTATGTGGTTAGCGGAGCGGCTTAGATAGCGCCTGACAGGCTACGGGTTTACCTTGCTCTAATTTACGCTTCGACCTCCACCAGTCTCAAAAATAGGCGATCATATACTCCAGGGGCTAACAGATGCTGGGATTGACCTGGCAAGTAACCAGTGGATTTTCACTTGCCAAAAAAATATGAAACAAAGGAGGTCGCAACTCTCCACGATGTCTAACGACATAAGTGGACTGAAAATAGATAGGCAGCAAGTGATAGGACAAACAATGGTTGACATATATTGTAGGTTACATCCTTGAAGATGAAACCAAAAAAGGCGTTTATTACTCATTCCAGAACACTGGACACGAGGCCATGACCTGTCCAAAATAATCTACGAGGTTCCTGGGTTAATGAAGAAAAGTGAGCAGTTGGCAACAGAGCAAAAAATCCACATTCTTCAGAAGCTCAAGAGACAGTACCCTAACAACTCTTGGACACATGTATACACAGATAGATCTGCCTCGGTGAGCAATAAATGGGGAGGCAGTGGAATCTACATTGAACACTCCAATGGTGACATAGAAAACCACTCTATACCAGCAAGAGAGATCTGTACCAATTTCAGAGCTGAAGCAAGAGCTGTTCATGCAGCAACTCAGATTCTTATCAGCCAAAACATAAATACAAGGAAGCCTGTCATTCTAACAGACTCCAGGAGTGTACTCCAAGCCATCTCAAGCCACAAACAAGATAGACTCCAGGAGTGTACTCCAAGTCATCTCATGCCCCAAACAAGATAGACTCTCACATGAAATAAAATACAGCTTAAGATTGCAGTCTCAAAAAACAGATTTAGTCCTACAGTCGATTCTGGCCCACTGTGGGATCCATGGAAACGAGAAAGCAGATAAGCTTGCAAAAGCCTCATCTAAGCAGAAGTGGATATATTGAGGTCGGATTGAGATAACATTCGAGAATAAGCTGACAAATGGAGTTTAACGTAGATAAATGTACAGTCATCCACATGGGTAGATCCAATATGGAACATAATTACAGAATGGGCAAGAACAATATTAGAATGATAGGAAAGAGACCTAGGGGTTATAATAGATCATACAGGTATGGTGAGTGAGCAAGTTAAGGTAGCAGTGAAAAAGGCAAATGCAATGTTAGGTATGATAAAAAGAAATATTAAACACAGGAGCAAGGAAGTGATAGTCAAACTTTATAAAGCATTAGTTAGACCTAGATTTTAGAGCAAGGTAGTGTAAACGTAACTGGTTGTCTACAGACTCTGCAGTCTTCTAAAACAATATAAGGACGTTAAGTTTAGTTATCACCCCAAAACACTTAAATGGAGAAACACCCCCCCCCCCCCCCCCCCCCCCCACATGCAAGCTCTCTTTCTCCGTGTGTGTGAGAGAGAGAGAGGGTACTCTTTTGTAAATAGATAGGGACATTTCTGTATATTTTCTGGTCAGATATAGTTCAGGGGACTTTCTGTGTAGAACATATTTCATTTGTTGAGAATATATATCTTGTGTTCTATTCTAACAAATTGTTAGCCTAAACATAGGCTCGAAGCGGAGGATGGAGGCAGCTAGGACAAGTGTCGAGCAGCACAGGTCTTACTCTTGCTAAAGTTGAAGGTAATCGACTGGTTAGGTTTTGGCTTGGGTAGAGAGAATGGGGTCTCAGTCTCAACTGGGTCAAGGTCATAGAACCTGTACTCCACATAGAGCTGCTTGACATTGTTGTCCAACATGACGGCAGAGTCTTGCTCCAGGGACACTTCAGATATGACGATGGTCACCACGTCAGCCTGCATTTCAGCAGATAAATAATGACAACATTACAAACTATCTACAATTTATAGTTAACATAATATAATTAACATAACGGGGCAAGTCAGTCAATAAGTCACAGATGGCAAGTTTAAAAAAGCTAAATAAGATACGAGTTAGAAAATAATTTATTATTGCTTTTACATTGTTCGTTACTTCTCAACGTAATTCCCCCCCCCCCCCCCCCCCAACATTGATACACTTATCTCATGGCCTTATGGATGGTACGCAGCATGGAAACTGCTGGTCTGCTGTCTCAGCCACATTTGCACTACAGGTTCAATCTCTTTGTCATTTGCGAAATGTCTCCTGCCAAGGTGGCATTATGCAGTAGGCTAAACTATGTGAACACCCTATTGCAATTGTTACAATGTCTATTGCTACTTGCCTGTCAGCTGGAATCATCTCCCCCAGAGATACTTATGTTACAGGATGATCAGTTGGTCAGACTTCATCAGCAAGTCTGCGTCTCAAACTCATCAGTTCATATTCTATCTCTCTCTCTCTCTGCAATTTCTCTTATCCTCCCAAGTTTAGTTTTTATATTTTTTCTTATGTACTCTCTTTCTCCCTCCCTTCCTCTCTCTCTCTCTTTTCTAATCTTACAAACCCTGTACCCAGTTCTGAATTCTCTAACTCGTCATGTGTCTCTTTTGTACCAATGTTTCATCTCCTCATAAACTCAGTTTCAACTATATTCCAACTTCTCTCGTCTCTTGTTCACTTTCGTTCTTCAATCTCTAAAAAAATATTAAAAACCTTCCACTTACAGTTTTAGACTTCCTCTTCTGTCGAGAGCGATTCGTCGGAACCACCATGACACCCTCGCTGTCAGATTCCATGATGGCAGGCTCAGAACCTTCAGAAATTTCTGAATGCCTGGCTGAGCTAACGGCTTCTTCGTCATCTCTAAGGGTGCTTTCTCCATTCAGTTCCTCTTCAATTTCTTCTTCAATCTGCTCAGCTACAAGACAATACATAATATGTAACACACACACTGCAAAATGTGCAAGGGGGAGGGGGGTGTCAGTGTGCTGAGAGTAGCTAAATGTGTAAGCTAAGCTAAATGTGGTAGCTAAGCTAAATGTGCTGGAGGTAGCTAAATGTGGTAGCTAAATGTGCTGGGGGTAGCTAAATGTGTAAGCTAAGCTAAATGTGCTGGGGGTAGCTAAATGTGTAAGCTAAGCTAAATGTGGTAGCTAAGCTAAATGTGCTGGAGGTAGCTAAATGTGCTGGGGGTAGCTAAATGTGTAAGCTAAGGTAGTATCCAAGCAAATGTTAGTTCGGCTCACCTTCTTCCTGAGAGACAGACCTTGACCTTGGTGGAGATCTCTGAGAACAGACAAGAACAAAGTCAAGTATATTACCTGCTTCGACATTTCCTATAGCATATTCAACTATTTTATTTTTAAATATGCTATTTGAATGACGCCAAGTGGGAGGGAGTGTTACTGGACTGATTCAGTCCGCAGAGCCGCTATATCGGCTCACAGACATTCATAATAATAATGTTCGCTTAGATGTCTGAGGCCCGCTGTGTCGGTCGACCACATCCATGACTCACAGCTGTGGCATGGTTCCAGGCCTCGTTCAGAGTGGAGGCTGTTCTCTGCTGAAGCAGTACTGTACGGGGACGACCTCTTCTGCGCCTCCAGCCGGTCAGGGGAATACTTTTGGCGCTGAGAAATTACTTGTATAGTATCTTGTGGGCCAGGGTTTTCTGGCCCAGTCGTGCATAACCGAACAAAGAAACTCGGCGCCGATCAAGTGTTTCTGAGATTGGAAGGAGGCTTATTTTAGCAGAGACCTCCACGTTGCAGATGCAGTCATGCCATCGGATGCCTAGGATACGCTGCTAGTTGCGTATGTGGAAGGCCTCCAGTCTCAACATGTCATGTTAGAGTAATGTCCAGGTTTCGGAGCCGTAAAGCGAGACTGGACCACACAGAACTGGTAGATGTTGATTTTTGTTTCAAGGGAGATCTTGCCGTTACTCCACACATGTCAGAGGTCGTGCATAGCAGACGCAGCTAGTCTAATCCGCCTTCACATAGCGGGAACGCTGTACCCATCGCATGATATCATGCTGCCGAGATAGATGAATTCGTTGGTGTCCTCCGCAGTATGACCTTGGGTTTCAATACCCTGACTTTCCTACGATAAAATAAAGCTGATACATAGAATAGAACAATTGGCATACATAAAACTCTTCCTAAACCAAGTTTTCTTACATTTATAAATGTTTCTGCACTTCTTAGTAGCAATTTACAATGCAAGAATACATAACTCTAAAGATCTAGAATATTCTGGAGGGAAAGTTGAATTAAAAAAACACACTTTTTTTTTTAACATTCTCTCTCATTTGGGTTGGAGAAAAGGCTGATATGATAATGATCAATTTGCCTACAGATGATCAATTTGCCTACAGATGATCAATTTGCCTACAGATAATCAATTTGCCTACAGATAATCAATTTGCCTACAGATCAATAGAATAGGTTTATATCATGTTTTCCAGAAGAAATATCTTTAAAACCAGTGATTACTATCTGAGCCAGAAGATTAAATATGACATGTAACAATGGGCATAGACAGTTGTCACATCTTAGACAGAGATGGACAGGTTACTACAGTAGAACTGTGATAATGGTCAAGTCGACGTGGCAGTAGAACATGGAGTGTGAGTGAACAGTTGAATAAACTGAATAGAATTATCATGCTTACCTTAGGAATTTTGTCCCTTGGCTCTTCTGAAATAAATATAATAAGGTCTTATCAATGGATATTCCATTCAACAAAGATATCAATATGCATGTGTGTATGTGTGGGATTGAATGACTTGTATTTAATCGCCTGTGTTAGAAAATAAATTGTTACATACAACACCCCAGAGCCATGCTTGGACAGTGAACACCCCAGAGCCATGCTGGGACAGTGAACACCACAAAAAGCCATGCTGGGACAGTGAACACCACACAAAGTCATGCTGAGACAGTGAACACCACACAAAGTCATGCTGAGACAGTGAACACCACACAAAGTCATGCTGGGACAGTGAACACAACACAAAGCCATGCTGGGACAGTGAACACCACAAAAAGCCATGCTGGGACAGTGAACACCACACAAAGCCATGCTGGGACAGTGAACACCACACAAAGCCATGCTGGGACAGTGAACACCACACAAAGTCAGGCTGGGACAGTCAACACCCCACAAAGTCAGGCTGGGACAGTGAACACCACACAAAGCCATGCTGAGACAGTGAACATCACACAAAGCTATGCTGGGACAGCGACCACCACACAAAGTCAGGCTGGGACAGTGAACACCCCACAAAGTCAGGCTGGGACAGTGAACACCCCACAAAGTCAGGCTGGGACAGTGAACACCACACAAAGCCATGCTGGGACAGTGAACATTCCAGAGCCATGCTGGGACAGTGAACATTCCAGAACCATGCTGGGACAGTGAACACCCCACAAAGCCATGCTGGTACTGTGAACACCACACAAAACCATGCTGGGACAGTGAACACCACACAAAGCCATGCTGGGACTGTGAACACCACAAAAAGCCATGCTGGGACTGTGAACACCACAAAAAGCCATGCTGGGACAGTGAACATTCCAGAACCATGCTGGAACAATGAACACCACACAAAGTCAGGCTGGGACAGTGAACATTCCAGAGCCATGCTGGGACAGTGAACACCACACAAAGTCAGGCTGGGACAGTGAACACCCCACAAAGTCAGGCTGGGACTGTGAACACCACACAAAGCCATGCTGGGACAGTGAACACCACACAAAGCCATGCTGGGACAGTGAACACCACACAAAGCCATGCTGGGACAGTGAACACCACACAAAGCCATGCTGGGACAGTGAACACAACAAAAAGCCATGCTGGGACAGTGAACATTCCAGAACCATGCTGGGACAGTGAACATTCCAGAACCATGCTGAGACAGTGAACATTCCAGAACCATGCTGGGACAGTGAACTCCACACAAAGTCAGGCTGGGACAGTCAACACCCCACAAAGTCAGGCTGGGACAGTCAACACCACACAAAGCCATGCTGGGACAGTGAACATTCCAGAGCCATGCTGGGACAGTGAACATGTCAGAACCATGCTGGGACAGTGAACACCACACAAAGTCAGGCTGGGACAGTGAACACCACACAAAGTCAGGCTGGGACAGTGAACACTCCACAAAGTCAGGCTGGGACAGTGAACATTCCAGAGCCATGCTGGGACAGTGAACACCACACAAAGTCAGACTGGGACAGTGAACACCCCACAAAGTCAGGCTGGGACAGTGAACACCACACAAAGCCATGCTGGGACAGTAAACACAACAAAAAGCCATGTTGGGACAGTGAACACCACACAAAGCCATGCTGGGACAGTGAACACCACACAAAGCCATGCTGGGACAGTGAACACCACACAAAGTCAGGCTGGGACAGTCAACACCCCACAAAGTCAGGCTGGGACAGTGAACACCCCACAAAGCCATGCTGAGACAGTGAACATCACACAAAGCTATGCTGGGACAGCGACCACCACACAAAGTCAGGCTGGGACAGTGAACACCCCACAAAGTCAGGCTGGGACAGTGAACACCCCACAAAGTCAGGCTGGGACAGTGAACACCACACAAAGCCATGCTGGGACAGTGAACATTCCAGAGCCATGCTGGGACAGTGAACATTCCAGAACCATGCTGGGACAGTGAACACCCCACAAAGTCAGGCTGGGACAGTGAACACCACACAAAGCCATGCTAGGACAGTGAACACCACACAAAGCCATGCTGGGACAGTGAACACCACACAAAGCCATGCTGGGACTGTGAACACCACAAAAAGCCATGCTGGGACTGTGAACACCACAAAAAGCCATGCTGGGATAGTGAACACCACACAAAGCCATGCTGGGATAGTGAACACCACACAAAACCATGCTGGGACAGTGAACACCACACAAAGTCAGGCTGGGACAGTGAACACAAAGCCATGCTATGATGGAAAAAGCCCACAAGCATGCTGGAATGGTGGTTCGGCCAGCGAGTGTAATCATGCCAAATATGTAATGGCCTTACTATAAAACAACTGTGTTCTGGTTTTCGGTCTAGGTTTGTCGAGATAACCATCTTCTGCCAATCTGAGGTTTGCGGAACTGAAATCTAAAACGTTGTGACGGAAACAATATCAGCATTTAATATCTGAAACTTAGCTAAGAGATGCTAAACAAATACAAAGGAAGGTGATTACCCACAACTCTCATCAGACATGAACAATGCTCTCGTGATACTGGACAAGCTACCAGACGTAAGGTCATGCACGTTGTCAATGGCTACAGACACAATGGTTGGACAAATTAACAATCTGAGACAACACTGAATAGTTGAACATAGCACAGAAGTTGTACACAGTACAGAAGACAGTTGTACACAGTACAGAAGACAGTTATACACAACATGGAAGACAGATGACAACTGATACTCAACTATAGGGACATGAGGTTGCCTATGCCAGTTTGCATTACCAACAAGGAAGAGATGTATGTATTAATATTAGTCGAAGCAAATAAGCAGAGATAATTGTCAAGTGCTTCTATTTATATCCCACTCATTGTGTCTGCTACTTTCTGCTACATCACAAATACAAATCTCCGCAGCAAATTCTGAATGAAACAAATGTAGTCAATTGAAGTATAGGTTTTCCTATCATACCTTCCTCTGATCCTGACTCCATCCGCAGGGAGGAGCGAGAAGGAGTGGGTCTAGCAGTTAGCTCCTCCCCTTCCTCGCTGTCCTCACCAGTGGAGTGTCGTGACAAAGCTGAGAGATGGGAATGGAGAACAAAATGTTTGGTTAATGCAAAACTCTCCATGTTTCCAAAGTTCAGACTAAGTATCAAAACAAACTTTGTCAATTTGTTGCAAACAATAAAACTTCATTGTGAGAGAATAGCCAAGGAATTAGGGCACAGCTTTCATAGTCTGGATATATGGGTTCGAACCTGGAAAGGTCTAGATTTGTTTCTATTTAGGGTGATATGAAAGCATAGCCACTCAATCACAGCAACCTTTATTCCTGAGTTTTATAAATCCATCTCAGTGGACCACCAGCAGAAGAGACTATTCTTTCATTAAAGTTAAAAACAAAATAAACTAAAAAAAAATTGTATATGAAAAATGGAAATAACCAAAAATATGTTTTTATGTTTGTTTTTGTACAGGAGTAGCTGGCCTTGCTTGTTTTTGTACAGGAGTAGCTGGCCTTCTGTGTCTTCCTTCTTCTGTCTGGAAGAGCAGGAATGTGCCATGATTAGACCCTCATGTAAAAAACATGTTTAGATATGGTTCAGATACAGCATTGAGATAAAAACAAAATGTACGTTACCACCAAAAGGGCATCATTCGGAACAACGGGCAATTCAAATATAAGCTAACACATCATGGAAAAGAAATACATCAAAAGGAGATAGAAACACATTAAAGGGACATGGAACGATACATATCGAATGGCCCTATCTTTCTACTGGTTGGAAGAGAAACACAGGAAGTGAAAAAAACTGGCTAAGGAAGTGTACGATAGTGAAGAAACGAAAACAAAACCGGATAGTGGCATAAAAAGAAATAAACAAAAAGGAATGAGACAAAAAAAAAAAAGAGGGAGACAAATGGAAGAAGGAAGGAGAAGAGATAGAGCCTAACAAAATAATATTGATGGCTTGTGAGAGATTAGACTATTTTCCTGCTTGAAATGGTCATGATCATCCAGGGAGCAGAAGATATTCCTTGTGACTGCATCAGCCTTCCCCCGTTGTCTAGGACCACTGAAGTGGCTGGAGACAGGGGGACCACAGTTCTTGGAGATGTCATGAAGGTGTTCCAACTGTCTCCCCAATATATGTCATGCCATATTAGTGGCAAAACTGAATCATACAACTACAGGAGAGCAGGTTTAAATATTGAACCAAACGGAGATAATAGCTTGTGATTTATGGTCTCCCTTTTGCTCTACAACAAGTTTAGGCTGTCCACTCTAGCTGGCCCCTGACAGGAAGTCTGTATCATGGCACTGCCATGTGTTCTTCCAGTAGTTATTTCCATAGTAGCTCATTTCACATGATGTGATTGCTAGCCCCATGAACATACCTCTTTAACATCCCTCTTTCAGACTTTCCAGACCCTAGACAAGACAAACTCAGATCCTAGACAAGACAAACTCAGACTTACCAGACCGTAGACAAGACAAACTCAGACTTACCAGACCCCAGACAAGACAAACTCAGACTTACCAGACCCTAGACAAGACAAACTCAGACCCCAGACAAGACAAACTCAGACTTACCAGACCCTAGACAAGACAAACTCAGACTTACCAGACCGTAGACAAGACAAACTCAGACCCCAGACAAGACAAACTCACTTACCAGACCCTAGACAGGACAAACTTACCAGACCCTAGACAAGACAAACTCAGACCCCAGACAAGACAAACTCACTTACCAGACCCTAGACAAGACAAACTTACCAGACCGTAGACAAGATAAACTCAGACTTACCAGACCCTAGACAAGACAAATTCAGACCCCAGACAAGACAAACTCAGACCCCAGACAAGACAAACTCACTTACCAGACCCTAGACAAGACAAACTCAGACTCAAGACAAACTCACTTACCGGACCCTAGACAAGACAAACTCAGAGACCAGACAATACAAACTCACTTACCAGACCCTAGACAAGACAAACTCATACTTACCAGACCCTAGACAAGACAAACTCAGACTCACCTGACCCCAGACAAGACAAACACAGACCCCAGACAAGACAAACTCAGACTTACCAGACCCTAGACAAGAAAAACTCAGACTTACCAGACCCTAGACAAGACAAACTCAGACTTACCAGACCCTAGACAAGACTTACCAGACCCCAGACAAGGCAAACTCAGACTTACCAGACTTCAAACAAGACAAACTCAGACTTACCAGATGAAGGATGCAAATAAGGCTGCTCCACACTTTGGTCTGAAAAAAACAAACCCCAAAATAATAATATGCAGCAATTTAACCTCAACACAATTATCCTACCCAATATTTTGGTAGTAGCAGCAGCAGCAGTAGCAGGATCAACAGCAGCAGCAACAACAACAACAACACAATTATCCTGCCCAATATTGTTGGTGGCCTCGACAAGATCACAATTATAAAGTGCCACAATTTTTTCTCAACATAAATATGTTAAATGTCTCACTCGGACCCCAACAAGGCAGACGATTAAGAAGGTAGACAGGCCTTGACCTTGTCAAATAGACTGCTGGATTTGGCAAAAGAAGGTGCAAGACTACCACAACCAGATTCTAGTGTGACCTACGAAGTCAAAAAGGCTCATTAGAGCCAGATACATGGCCAAATGGGAAACAGAACATACTGGCTACACAAAAAATGATGCCTATTACCAATTGAACAGAAGAGAGCAGGTCGTGGTCTTCAGATTCCGCACAGGCCACAACAGACTGAGGTACCACCTATTCAATAAATTGAAGATAGGTGGCACTGACGAATGCAGTTGTGGTACTGGAAAAATGACCGCTGAACATCTGCCCAAAATATGAGGACCAGAGAAAGCACATGTGGCCATCACCAGTGGCAACACTAGACAAGCTCTATGGCAGTGTCGACAGCCTCAGGATGACCGCTGCTTTTTAAAAAAAAATACAGGTTGACGTCTGACAGCGTACGAAGAAGAAGAAGACTGCTGGATTGATCTCATTAAATAGACTGCTGGATTGATCTCATCAAATAGACTGCTGGATTCATCTCATCAAATAGACTGCTGAATTGATCTCATCAAATAGACTGCTGAATTGATCTCATCAAATAGACTGCTAAATTGATCTCATCAAATAGACTGCTGGATTCATCTCATCAAATAGACTGATGAATTGATCTCATCAAATAGACTGCTGGATTGATCTCATCAAATAGACTGCTGGATTGATCTCATCAAATAGACTGCTGGATTGATCTCATCAAATAGAGGTAAATAAGTTTACAACAAGAAAAGAACTTGGTTGAAGATCTGATATTCTCCCAATTGTGAGAACAATGAAACTTGATTGAAAATCTAATATTTGATGAAATATAGGACAGAAGAGGACAAACTGTAACCTTCCACACATGTTGTACAAGGTGACTAATGAGGGTGGTGCACGGGACTAGTAACTTCATCATATACAATTAATTGCTACAGAAACCATCAATGGAAGATCACATGTCAGTGCCTTGATACATGCTTCCTGTTAGGGAGGGGCCGGCTGAAGTGGTGATACTATGCTTCATTTGGAGCAAAAGGAAGAAAGAGATAACAGAGAGACAGTAAGAGATAACAGAGAGGCAGTAAGAGATAACAGAGAGGCAGTAAGAGATAACAGAGAGAGACAGTAAGAGATAACAGAGAGGCAGTAAGAGATAACAGAGAGAGACAGTAAGAGATAACAGAGAGGCAGTAAGAGATAACAGAGAGACAGTAAGAGATAACAGAGAGGCACTAAGAGATAACAGAGAGGCAGTAAGAGATAACAGAGAGGCAGTAAGAGATAACTGAGACAGTAATAGATAACAGAGACAGACAGTAAGAGATAACAGAGAGACAGCTGAGATAACTGAAAGACAGAGACAGCAAAGATAACTGAAAGACTGCACAGATAACAGAGAGCTTGCATCAGGGTCAGCGAACCAGAACTCTCTGCTTGCACTGTCTGTCTGTGCTCTTGGAACAAATCTGCACCAAAAGATGTCTGTCTGTGTTTTTGGAGCAAGTCTGCACTAAAAGATGTCTGTCTGTGTTCTTGGAGCAAGTCTGCACCAAAAGATGTCTGTCTGTGTTCTTGGAGCAAGTCTGCACTAAAAGATGTCTGTCTGTGTTCTTGGAGCAAGTCTGCACCAAAAGATGTCTGTCTGTGTTCTTGGAGCAAGTCTGCACCAAATCATGTCTGTCTGTGTTCTTGGAGCAACTCTGCACCAAATCATGTCTGTCTGTGTTCTTGGAGTGCTAGTCTGTAGCACTTTGACATGATAAAACTGCCAGACTCATACACAACCTTCTGGAACCATTTTCCCCCTGATGTGCATGGTAGATTCCAGTGGTCCTATTCTCCCCTTCCCAGAACAAGTGACCACATAATACACATGGACTAAAGTCTGATCAAATGCCAGGCTTCAACTCACCTGTCACTGATGACATGGTCACCGATGACAAGCCTGGAAGAAAGCCTGAAACCACCTGAGACACAGTGTCATCTACAGCATTTGTTCCATCAGTGTAGGACTTCTGAGGGTCCGAGATGGTTACCTTTCTTCGTGATGCTGGTTTGGACTGTAAAATCACAAACATTGACTTAATGCTCATATAATGTTGTTTGCCCCATTTTTATAACAATGAGGTTGCAGATAACAGTTTTATGGCAGATAACAGTTTTATGGCACATAACAGTTTTATGGCAGATAACAGTTTTATGGCACATAACAGTTTTATGGAAAACAATAACATAAAATTATAGTTAATAGCGATAACTTTACGGCAGTGAGACATGGTCTACCTACATGCACCAGGAGAGGCAGCTAAACAGCTATCACATGAGATGCGTGTGCAGAATCCTGGTGGTTGTGTGGCAAGACAACATCACCAATGCAGAGGTGTTGGAGAGAACAGGCACTGTCGTGATCTTTTCCATGCTTAGTCATCGAAGGCTCCAATGGCTGGGACACACTCAGAGGATGGATGATGACAGAATACCAAAATATCTTCTCTATGAGGAATTACAGTTGTGGAAAAGGTCTTGGGGCCGGCCACTACTTCTGTACAAGGATGTATGCAAGCGGGATATGAATGATGCAGGCATCGATTTGGAATCATGGGAACAGGATGCCATGGATCGTGCTACACAAAGGGGCATGGATTACAGACAAATGAGATACTGATAGGCTAATGACTCAGAATTTGAGAAGACACGCCACACCATGCGATGCTGCAAATGGTCCTGACTTTCCTTGAACACACTGTGGAAGACGCTTCTCTGCTTGGATTGGTCTTACGAGTCACATTCATAAGTTACATACCTTTTTTCAAAGCACAATTACCATCGTCTGACAAGACGGAAAGAGCCAATGAGTGGCAACGGAATCTGACATGATAATCAGGAAGTAGAGCTGGAGCACTGCAGGCTTCAGACCAATCAAAGTGGAGGAAGTTTGCTGCTGCACTCAAACATCCTGTGTGCTGATCACGGAATACTTGGCAAGTCACAGAAACAAATAATTACGTTCCTGTTCTCCCTGGCCCATTTGAGCTTCTGATGAACCATCCACAGCTTAAGTTGTCCTTCTTTTGTGTGTTTGTGTAGTGGATACAAGTGTAGTGGATACAAGTGTAGTGGATGCAAGTGTAGTGGATACAAGTGTAGTGGATGTTTGTGTAGTGGATACAAGTGTAGTGGATGTTTGTGTAGTGGATACAAGTGTAGTGGATGTTTGTGATGCAAGTGTAGTGGTGGATGTTTGTGTAGTGGATGCAAGTGTAGTGGTGGATGTTTGTGTAGTGGATGTTTGTGTAGTGGATGTTTGTGTAGTGGATGCAAGTGTAGTGGATGCAAGTGTAGTGGTGGATGTTTGTGTAGTGGATGTTTGTGTAGTGGATGCAAGTGTAGTGGATGCAAGTGTAGTGGTGGATGTTTGTGTAGTGGATGTTTGTGTAGTGGATGCAAGTGTAGTGGATGTTTGTGTAGTGGATACAAGTGTAGTGGATGTTTGTGTAGTGGATACAAGTGTAGTGGAAGCAAGTGTAGTGGATACAAGTGTAGTGGATGTTTGTGTAGTGGATACAAGTGTAGTGGATGTTTGTGTAGTGGATACAAGTGTAGTGGATGTTTGTGTAGTGGATACAAGTGTAGTGGATGTTTGTGTAGTGGATACAAGTGTAGTGGATGTTTGTGTAGTGGATACAAGTGTAGTGGATACAAGTGTAGTGGATGTTTGTGTAGTGGATGTTTGTGTAGTGGAAGCAAGTGTAGTGGATACAAGTGTAGTGGATGTTTGTGTAGTGGTGGATGTTTGTGTAGTGGATACAAGTGTAGTGGATGTTTGTGTAGTGGATGTTTGTGTAGTGGATACAAGTGCAGTGGATACAAGTGTAGTGGATGTTTGTGTAGTGGATACAAGTGTAGTGGAAGCAAGTGTAGTGGATACAAGTGTAGTGGATGTTTGTGTAGTGGATGTTTGTGTAGTGGATACAAGTGTAGTGGATGTTTGTGTAGTGGATACAAGTGTAGTGGAAGCAAGTGTAGTGGATGCAAGTGTAGTGGATGTTTGTGTAGTGGATACAAGTGTAGTGGATACAAGTGTAGTGGATGTTTGTGTAGTGGATACAAGTGTAGTGGATACAAGTGTAGTGGATGTTTGTGTAGTGGATACAAGTGTAGTGGAAGCAAGTGTAGTGGATGCAAGTGTAGTGGATGTTTGTGTAGTGGTGGATGTTTGTGTAGTGGATACAAGTGTAGTGGATGTTTGTGTAGTGGATACAAGTGTAGTGGAAGCAAGTGTAGTGGATACAAGTGTAGTGGAAGCAAGTGTAGTGGATACAAGTGTAGTGGAAGCAAGTGTAGTGGATGCAAGTGTAGTGGATGTTTGTGTAGTGGATACAAGTGTAGTGGATGTTTGTGTAGTGGATACAAGTGTAGTGGAAGCAAGTGTAGTGGATGTTTGTGTAGTGGATGTTTGTGTAGTGGATACAAGTGTAGTGGATACAAGTGTAGTGGATGTTTGTGTAGTGGATACAAGTGTAGTGGAAGCAAGTGTAGTGGATGTTTGTGTAGTGGATACAAGTGTAGTGGATACAAGTGTAGTGGATGTTTGTGTAGTGGATACAAGTGTAGTGGAAGCAAGTGTAGTGGATGTTTGTGTAGTGGATGCAAGTGTAGTGGATGCAAGTGTAGTGGATGTTTGTGTAGTGGATAAAAGTGTAGTGGATGTTTGTGTAGTGGTGGATGTTTGCGTAGTGGTGGATGTTTGTGTAGTGGATCTTTATGTAGTGGATGTTTGTGTAGTGAATGTGTCTGTAGCAAACTGTTCCTACATTATGAGGTTGCCAGTCTTATACAAATAATACAGTTTAAGGAATCATGTTTTTTATTATTACAACACAGTTCACTTAAAAACAATTAAAAAACCATTTTCTATACATTTGATTGTACAGGATAAAAATAGATGGCCAAATTTTATTCTTTCTCCTTCTTCAGCATTCGTCCTGAAAAGGAGGCTGTGAATTTGTGTTGTATTTTACAGCGAGGATGCGATATCTGCGACTTTTGACCCAACATCTGATTTCAGCTGACTTTTTTGGGGTGCCAGATGTGCCTTCCTGCGGTTACTATCCTCTTAGTCAGACTATACTAGTGCAGCCAGTTTCCTGGGCCGACACCTGGAGGTGGAATACGGTCTTGATCAGCTCTGGCTCGCTGACCCTGATGCAAGCAGTCAGCTATGAGCTGCCGTCATCTCACTCACTGCTGCATCTTTGACCCTCGGTTTGCAAGAAATGATTGTCAATGTTACTTTGTTGACATTTTGTGACAGATTGAAAGAACTGCTGGTGCGTACGAAGAAGAAGAAGAAAGAACTGCTGGAAATAATCACATAATATCCTTCTACACCATGTAGAACAATCAGGACACAATGTTAAAACACTAAATATACCTGAAGGAGAGTTACATAAAATTGGTCATTAAAAGTTATAAACCACTGAGGAGGCTGTGGTAAGTAACATGCTCAGAAGTAATATAAACAGAGGCAGACGTGACAACTTGTACCAGGTGACAACCTGTTCACCTGACCAATATAAACAGAGGCAGATGTAACAACTTGTACCGAGTGACAACCTGTTCACCTGACCAATATAAACAGAGGCAGATGTGACAACTTGTACCAGGTGACAACCTGTTCACCAGACCAATATAAACAGAGGCAGACGTGACAACTTGTACCAGGTGACAACCTCTACCCCAGACCAATATAAACAGATTTATGCAAGTTATATTTGCAAGAGTAACATTTATAGAAATCACATTTTTAAACTAAAAAATTACTAAGAGTAACAGCTACAGGAGTAACATTTAGACTAGTAACATTTATAGAAGTAACATCTACAGATATGACATCAACCTCTCCATACCCCAGTCTGGATGATTTGTCCCTCAACTGCTCTCAGCTTTTCTTTGTCCAGCGGAGTTGATGTCGCAGTTGGCCCCTTCTGCTTTTTAGTGCCTCCTGCTGGTGCTCGAACAGACTTCACAAGCTCCTCTCTGGTTGGATGACCTTCTGGTTTCAGTCTCTGTGGTGGCTCATTGGGGGCCATTTCCAGCTGGCAGATATATTCAGCATATTAATGGCTTTAATTCTTTAGTTAAAGGGTTAATGACTTTTCTCTCTACACTCAGGGTAATGCCTTTTCTCTCTACATTCAAAGGGTTAATGACTTTTCTAGCTCTTTACATTCAAGATGTTAATGACTGGTTTTCTACAGTCAAGGGTTAATGACTTTAGCTTTCTACAGTCAGATGAAACATACTGACCAAGACCCCACCTATATCCACACAGTGCACCTGAGTATAGACTGTTACAACATCCTGGCCAACAAGGTGGGGATAAACGCTATGATTCCCATAGTTGTGAGACTTCTAAGAAGCCTAGTATTGCACTATAGCCAGAAGAGCCAAGTCACACCTTCTTCAGTATGCCCTAGGAGATAAGAAGAGCCACTGTAACCCACTATCAATGAAAATTAACAAAGAACGAAAGCCTCAGTACGAGTAGATTTGACAAGAACATCCTCTATAGCATGAAATATGAAGAACAAATCCAAACTACCAACCTCCTGAGGTTCATGTTTGACCACTTTGGGAGGCAGGTAATGGTACTGCCATCGTAGCTCCACTTCAATGACTCCCACGGCTGCTCTTCCTTCTCCCCGAGTCAGTTGGAACTCCCCAGCGATGGGTTTATTGTGGGCCAGAGGCAAGAGTGGGATCTCTGCAGCTCCTAGGTAGGCGTCTACCTCCGGGTCAGTGTCATCAAACACAAAAATTTGAAGTTTCTGAGGATGGAGAATGTAGCCTTGAAGTTTCTGAGGATGAGAATGTTGCCATGAAGTTTCTGAGGATGGAGAATGTAGCCTTGACATTTCTGAGGATGGAGAATGTAGCCATGAAGTTTCTGAGGATGAGAATGTAGCCTTGAAGTTTCTGAGGATGAGAATGTAGCCTTGACATTTCTGAGGATGGAGAATGTAGCCATGAAGTTTCTGAGGATGGAGAATGTAGCCTTGACATTTATGAGGATGGAGAATGTTGCCATGAAGTTTCTGAGGATGAGAATGTAGCCTTGACATTTATGAGGATGGAGAATGTAGCCATGAAGTTTCTGAGGATGGCGAATGTAGCCTTGATATTTATGAGGATGGAGAATGTAGCCTTGACATTTCCGATAATGGAGAATGTAGCCATGACATTTCTGAGGATGGAGAACGTAGCCATGAAGTTTCTGAGGATGGAGAATGTAGCCTTGACATTTCTGAGGATGGAGAACGTAGCCATGAAGTTTCTGAGGATGGAGAATGTAGCCTTGACATTTCTAAGGATGGAGAACGTAGCCATGAAGTTTCTGAGGATGGAGAATGTAGCCTTGACATTTATGAGGATGGAGAATGTAGCCATGAAGTTTCTGAGGATGGCGAGTGTAGCCTTGATATTTATGAGGATGGAGAATGTTGCCATGAAGTTTCTGAGGATGAGAATGTTGCCATGAAGTTTCTGAGGATGGAGAATGTAGCCTTGACATTTATGAGGATGGAGAATGTAGCCATGAAGTTTCTGAGGATGGGTAATGTAGCCTTGATATTTATGAGGATGGAGAATGTAGCCTTGACATTTCCGATAATGGAGAATGTAGCCATGACATTTCAGAGGATGGAGAATGTAGCCTCAACATTTCTGAGGATGGAGAATGTAGCCTTGGCATTTCTGAGGATGGAGAATGTAGCCTTGACATTTCTGAGGATGGAAAATGTAGCCTTGACATTTCTGAGGATGGAGAATGTAGCCTTGACATTTCTGAGGATGGAGAATGTAGCCATGAAGTTTCTGAGGATGGAGAATGTAGCCATGAAGTTTCTGAGGATGAGAATGTAGCCATGAAGTTTCTGAGGATGAGAATGAAGTTTCTGAGGATGAGAATGTTGCCATGAAGTTTCTGAGGATGGAGAATGTAGCCATGAAGTTTATGAGGATGGAGAATGTAGCCATGAAGTTTCTGAGGATGGAGAATGTAGCCATGAAGTTTATGAGGATGGAGAATGTAGCCATGACATTTCTGAGGATGGAGAACGTAGCCATGAAGTTTATGAGGATGGAGAATGTAGCCATGAAGTTTCTGAGGATGGAGAATGTAGCCATGAAGTTTCTGAGGATGCGAATGTAACCTTTAAGTTTATTGCCCTACACATCTCAGCACTGTGATGAAAATGATATTTCATGTGAATTTGAACTTTTGGAAAAAATATATTTGATGTTGTTGTTGTTATGGATCTAGCAGGATCTGGGCTCTCGCCCTTTGACCCAATGCCATGTAATGGTATCTGCACGTATTTATCCGCTGTCTAATGCCATACAAAGTGTTTGTGTTTATGTGGCCTCGGAGGAAGAAGCATTTTCCTAAAATAGTTGTGCACTTAAAGAGATGATGATCAACGGTTTCATGGGTGTGTACACAGCTGGCACTCAGGAGTATGTTGTGGTTGGACTCTGTTCAGGTGTTTGTTTAGTGGGATGTGTTGGACTCTGTTCAGGTGTTTGTTTAGTGGGATGTGTTGGGTTCTGTTCAGGTGTTTGTTTAGTGGGATGTGTTGGGTTCTGTTCAGGTGTTTGTTTAGTGGGATGTGTTGGGTTCTGTTCAGGTGTTTGTTTAGTGGGATGTGTTGGGTTCTCAGTTGAAAAGTGGTGCTCTCATCCTTCCTTGTGAGTTGATTTACACTGTCATTTGGATTGGGGCTTGCCATATGTCTGTAGACCTCCCTTCCCGAGGTTTCCCATGGCCCATCTGTTCAGCCAAATTGTGTTTGTTTGTTGTTTGTAAAGTTGTTGCTGTGTGTGGCTGTTCTTGACTTGATCCCTCCTTTGCTGGTCTGTCTGCCTTGTCATTGCCAAGTGTGTTTGTGTGTGTCCAGGGATCCACTGCAGAACTATTTTGATGTAAATTTGAATACTCTCAGCAAAAAAATATGTAAACTTGATTTGAATACTCTCAGCAAAAATATATGTTAAAGTATCAAGAGCTTAAAAGAAAACATATATTTAATGTGCTTTTGAGGCATTTCAGCAAAAAAAACATTAGATATGATTTTGAAACATTTCATCAAAAATATATTTTTGATTTTGGGCATTTTTACAAAAAATATATTTCATCTGTTTTTGAGTATTCAGGAAAAAACCCAAACAATCCATCTCATCTAATGAAACACTGTAACGTGAAGTTCGGAGATAGTAATCTACCAGTAACCATGTACAAAAAAACAAGATCCTGTCATTCCATGCAGTGCATGGGAAATATGGGGTTAGGTCCATCTTATTTTGTAACCTACGGCACTTAGTGGATTATGTGGTCAGCATCACGCCGGCCACCTTAACTTCCCGGACTGAGCCGGTACCCATTTAAGGCTGGGTCAACCCAGTAGCCATTGCGGTTTGAAAAAAAATTTCCGCTTCAGCTTAGATGTGAAGCCAGCGCACTAACCACTGCGCTACGAGGCTCCCTACCAGTAACCATGGCTATATACTTACTGCAGTAAATAAGTATTGTTTCAACAGTAATCTTGGCTGTATACTTACTGCAGTAAGTAAGCACTGATACAACAGTAAGCTTGGCTGTATACTTACTGCAGTAAGTAAGCACTGATCCAACAGTAAGCTTGGCTGTATACTTACTGCAATAAGAAAGTACTGATCCAACAGTAAACTTGGCTGTATACTTACTGCAGTAAGTAAGTACTTATCCAACAGACACCTTGGCTGTATACTTACTGCAGTAAGTAAGTACTGATTCAACAGTAACCTTGGCTGTATACTTACTGCAATAAGAAAGTACTGATCCAACTGAAACCTTGGCTGTATACTTACTGCAGTAAGTAAGTACTGATTCAACAGTAACCTTGGTTGTATACTTAATGCAGTACGTAGGTACTGATCCAACTGAAACTTTGGCTGTATACTTATTGCAGTAAGTAAGTACTGATTCAACAGTAACCTTGGCTGTATACTTACTGCAGTAAGTAAGTACTGATTCAACAGTAACCTTGGCTATATACTTACTGCAGTACGTAGGTACTGATCCAACTGAAACCTTGGCTGTATACTTACTGCAGTACGTAGGTACTGATCCAACTGAAACCTTGGCTGTATATTTACTGCAGTACATAGGTACTGATCCAACTGAAACCTTAACTTTATACTTACTGTAGTACGTAGGTACTGATCCAACTGAAACGTTACTGGAACGCTGTAGATCTTGTGGTCATTGAACTCTGGGTTGTTGGAGCTGCGGATGATGATGGTGTCATGATCAGGCAAGTCTAGCAGCTTGTAAGCACAGTAAGGTGATGGTTGCACATCTGGGTGAACATAAAAAGGATATTAATAAGCTATATTACTTAAATATACTTGCAGTAAAAAAATATACAATTCTAGTCCATAATTAATCAAGGAAAGAATAAAATATATTAAATCTTTTCGTTTTCTTCTTCTGATTCAGCGTTCTTCCTGAAAAGTGAGGCTTCAAGTATCTGTGCACTTCAGCCTGAAAAATCCAATTTCAGCCTAGTAATTTTACCTTGCCCTCCGATCCCTAAATCTCTTAGTCAGGCTGCATAATTGCAGTCTGCTTCTAGACCGCCACTTGGAGGCGGAATAGGGTCCTGGTCAGTTATTGGTCATTGACCTTGATGCAAGTAGCCAGCTAGGAGAAGCTGGCTGCTGTCAGCTCATTCACTGCAGCATCTTTGGACCACAGACCTTTTCTATGGACAGGACATTATAATTTGACTCTGAAACAATTTGAATGTAGAACCTATTCTCAGCTGAAGCTAGTATAGAGTTTATGTCCTGGTTCCAGAGTCCTCTCTCTTAAGTTAAAAGAAACCAGCTGATACAATTCTTGTCCTGGTTCCAGAGTCCTGTCTCTTAAGTTAAAAGAAACCAGCTGATACAGTTCTTGTCCTGGTTCCAGTCCTGTCTCTTAAGTTAAAAGAAACCAGCTGATACAGTTCTTGTCCTGGTTCCAGAGTCCTGTCTCTTAAGTTAAAAGAAACCAGCTGATACAGTTCTTGTCCTGGTTCCAGAGTCCTGTCTCTTAAGTTAAAAGAAACCAGCTGATAAAAGGTTCAGTACATGAATGTATTCAGCTTAATGATGTTACATAGGTTAGCTTTAAGTGGCACGTAAACATCATAAGTTGGACACACAATAGTCTCTCAGAGTGTACCACCAAGACGAGATGGACAAACAAGTCTCTCAGAGTGTACCACCAAGACAAGAGATGGACAAACAATAGTCTCTCAGAGTGTATCACCAAGACAAGAGATGGACAAACAATAGTCTCTCAGAGTGTACCACTAAGACAAGAGATGGACAAACAATAGTCTCTCAGAGTGTATCACCAAGACAAGAGATGGACAAACAATAGTCTCTCAGAGTGTATCACCAAGACAAAACAAAAGATGGACAAACAATAGTCTCTCAGAGTGTACCACCAAGACAAGAGATGGACAAACAATAGTCTCTCAGAGTGTACCACCAAGACAAAAGATGGACAAACAATAGTCTCTCAGAGTGTACCACCAAGACAAGAGGAAGACAGCACTGAATGTTGGAAGGAAACATCAAAAGTTAGACCAAAAAAACGATATTATGGTCCCATTACAGTAAACCAGCAATGCGTAGAGACACTTATCTGGTCTGCCCCTTTGTTTCCGCAGAAAAGATCTACTCACTCTGCCTGCGGGACAAAAGTTTGGAGCATCTGATGATCTTCACATGCATCTCATTAACGTTGTCTGGAGGTCGCATGGCCGCTACTTCATCCAGCGCTTCCAATGCCTGAGTTGCTAGACGCTCATTTGTCATGATGTAGCCAAGAGCTTTAGTTCGCTCCTGAATAAGACAATAGGCAGCAAATATTATACGAGCACCGTGTAAGAGTCATGTAAGGCTGTGTAAGAGTCATGTAAGGCTGTGTAAGAGTCATGTAGGGCTGTGTAAGAGTCATGTAAGGCTGTGTAAGAGTCATGTAAGACTGTGTAAGAGTCATGTAGGGCTGTGTAAGAGTCATGTAAGGCTGTGTAAGAGCCATGTAGGGCTGTGTAAGAGTCATGTAGGGCTGTGTAAGTCATGTAAGACTGTGTAAGAGTCACGTAAGACTGTGTAAGAGTCATGTAGGGCTGTGTAAGAGTCATGTAGGGCTGTGTAAGCATCATGTAGGGTTGTGTAAGAGTCATGTAAGGCTGTGTAAGAGTCATGTAGGGCTGTGTAAGAGTCATGTAGGGATGTGTAAGAGTCATGTAGGGATGTGCAAGAGTCATGTAGGGCTGTGTAAGCGTCATGTAGGGCTGTGTAAGAGTCATGTAAGACTGTGTAAGAGTCATGTAGGGCTGTGTAAGAGTCATGTAGGGCTGTGTAAGAGTCATGTAGGGCTGTGTAAGAGTCATGTAGGGCTGTGTAAGAGTCATGTACGACTGTGTAAGAGTCATGTAGGGCTGTGTAAGAGTCATGTTGGGCTGTGTAAGAGTCATGTAGGGCTGTGTAAGAGTCATGTAAGACTATGTAAGAACCATGTAAGAATGTGTGATAGTCACACAATATTGTTTAAGAGTCATGTAAGATTGTTCAAGAGTCATGTAAGATTGTGTAAGAGTCGTGTAAATAAAAGACAATTTAAAAAAAAGATAATGAGAGAAATTTGTCCAAAAATAAATAAAGATTAGTCATAGATTTTCAAGTGGCAGCATTCTCTTGCCGTGTCCTGGATGCTGGTGTGTGATGTTAGTAAGGATAGCCCAGAATAAATGGTTAATAAATCCCCATGTGGTAGAAGACTATCCAACTCATTAAATTTGACATCTCTTCATATACACAGAGCTATTGTCTGACCAGTGTATAGTAACCATCAGAGTTTGATAGAAAACCATACCCCATAATCCATTAACCATATGCCAAATATGAGGTAAAGAAGATAACATTGTGTATGCCTCGTTTTCCAGGAGGAACAAAAGAAGAACAGTCAGATCTTTTAAAACATAGAACAAAAAGTGAAGAAAAGGGAGGAAGCAGCAGACTCGGAGGAGAATTGACATCTTCCCCTGTCAGCAGACTCGGAGGAGAATTGACATCTTCACCTGTCAGCAGACTCGGAGGAGAATTGACATCTTCACCTGTCAGCAGACTCGGAGGAGAATTGACATCTTCACCTGTCAGCAGACTCGGAGGAGAATTGACATCATCACCTGTCAGCAGACTCGGAGGAGAATTGACATCTTCACCTGTCAGCAGACTCGGAGGAGAATTGACATCTTCACCTGTCAGCAGACTCGGAGGAGAATTGACATCTTCACCTGTCAGCAGACTCGGAGGAGAATTGACATCTTCACCTGTCAGCAGACTCGGAGGAGAATTGACATTTTCACCTGTCAGCAGACTCGGAGGAGAATTGACATCTTCACCTGTCAGCAGACTCGGAGGAGAATTGACATCTTCACCTGTCAGCAGACTCGGAGGAGAATTGACATCTTCACCTGTCAGCAGGCCCAGAGTAGAATTTACACCTGTCTCCAGGCACAGAGTAGAATTTACACCTGTCTCTTCACCTGTCAGCAAGCCCAGAGAAGAATTTACACCTGTCTCTTCACCTGTCAGCAGGCACAGAGTAGAATTTACACCTGTCTCTTCACCTGTCAGCAGGCACAGAGTAGAATTTACACCTGTCTCTTCACCTGTCAGCAGGCTCAGAGTAGAATTTACGCCTGTCTCTTCACCTGTCAGCAGGCACAGAGTAGAATTTACACTTATACAGTTAAACCATCCATGCTATTACAGCTTACCTTGTACAACCTCAGAGCTTGCTCCATCGGCACTCTCAGTCTGACCCAGTAGTCAATGGTACCATAGCCGACCCCTGCCTCGCCATTGTCCACTCCTGGAACACAGGATTCATATACCTTACACACACCTCAGGTTCTTATTTACTTCTACTATCTAGTAGTCAAACCTCACTGACACACAAACCTCACTGACACACAAACCTCACTGACACTCAACACACAAACCTCTCTGACACACAACACACAAACCTCACTGATACACAACACACAAACCTTACTGACACACAAACCTCACTGACACTCAACACACAAACCTCACTGACACACAACCCTCACTGACACTCAACACACAAACCTCACTGATACACAACACACAAACCTTACTGACACACAAACCTCACTGACACAAAACACACAAACCTCACTGACACACAAACCTCACAGACACACAACATCCAAACCTCACTGACATACAACACACAAACCTCACTGAAACTTAACACACAAACCTCACTGATGCACAAACCTCACTGACACTCAACACACAAATCTCACAACACACAAACCTCACTGACATACAACACACAAACCTCACTGACACTCAACACATAAACCTCACTGACACACAAACCTCACTGACACTCAGCACACAAACCTCACTGACACACAACACACAAACCTCACTGACACACAATACACAAACCTCACTGACACATAACACACAAACCTCACTGACACACAAACCTCACTGACACTCAACACACAAAAACTTAACTGACACACAAACCTCACTGACACACAACACACAAACCTCACTGACACACAACACACAAACCTCACTGACACAAAAACCTCACTGACACTTAACACACAAACCTCACTGATACACAACACACAAACCTCACTGACACACAAATCTCACAGACACACAACACACAAACCTCACTGACACTCAACACACAAACCTCACTGACACTCAGCACACAAACCTCCCTGACACACAACACACAAACCTCACTGACACACAACACACAAACCTCACAACACACAAACCTCACTGACACACAATACACAAACCTCACTGACACAAACCTCACTGACACACAACACACAAACATCACTGACACTCAGCACAAAACCTCACTGACACTCAACACACAAACTTCACTGACACTCAAACCTCACTGACAACAACACACAAACCTCACTGACACACAACACACAAACCTCACTGACACTCAACACACAAATTTCACTGACACTCAACACACAAACCTCACTGACACACAACACACAAACCTCACTGACACACAACACACAAACCTCACTGACACTCAACACACAAACTTCACTGACACTCAACACACAAACGTCACTGACACACAACATACAAACCTCACTGACACACAACATACAAACCTCACTGACACACAACACACAAACCTCACTGACACTCAATACATAAACTTCACTGACACACAAACCTCACTGACACTCAACACATAACCCTCACTGACACGCAAACCTCACTGACACACAACACACAAACCTCACTGACACACAACACACAAACCTCACTGACACACAACACACAAACCTCACTGACACACAAACCTTACTGACACACAACACACAAACCTCACTGACACACAAACCTCACTGACACATAACACACAAACCTCACTGACACATAACACACAAACCTCACTGACACTGCACAAACTACAGCAGCTAGTTAAACCTCACTGACACTCAACACAAACTTCAGAATTATACATACAGAGTTATGGCACCGGCCTCGGATTGTAAAACACACTTTTTTGTAAATTCAGCCAAAATGTAAAGGTAAAATATTTTAAATTAAAAAAATTTTTTTTTTGCATTCGCTTTGGCTTGGCTTCGTTTGTTCTCAAGCTTGGCTTTGTACGTTCTGAATCTCCCGCTACCAAACCCTGACACGGGCGTAAGTAGCAGAATGCAGTCCAGAGAACAGAATGCGTTGTGTCGTAGTTTACAGCATGACTGCGATATTTGCACCTTCGGTCCTACACATCCGACTTCAGGAAGCATTTTTTGAGTAACAGGTTAGCATTCCCTCTTCGATCCCCTCTCCTTAGCCAGTCTGCCCTGCTGCAGCCTGTTATCCAGGATCACCGCGTGAAGGTGTAGAATGGTCTTGGCAGCTCTGGTTTGCTATGGGTCGCCGACTGCTGCAGCTCATGCGCTGCTCAGCATCTTGCATTTTCTAAGGGTTTGCTTCGCCGGGGTATCGACTGGTGCTGTGATGGGGAGCGAAACCAGGACCTTTGGATTGTGAGCCGTGTCACTTAACCACTAGCCCACGCAGTCCCCTCTATTTTTTATTTAACATTGTGGATTCAGAACAGGTTGTCCTCACAAACACATCATTGGCAAGGCAAGTCAGACTGACCCCACACTTGTACAAACACAATAAGAAGGCAAGTCAGACTGACCCCTCACTTGTACAAACACAATAAGAAGGCAAGTCAGACTGACCCCTCACTTGTACAAACACAATAAGAAGGCAAGTCAGACTGACCCCACACCAGTACCAGTACCTGTCAGCGTAGCCGTCCCATGTATTCGTCCATGAGACTTATCAAATATCTCTCTGAAGACCATCTGACACGCGGCAATCGTCTTGTACTCCTGACCATAAGACTGGTGCAGCTCAACTGTGCAAGACTCCTGGGACAGAATAAGCACATGTCAATTGTGTACAAGTTGTACAATAATGGAAGCCCACATTTGTTAGGGATTTATCTGGATTTGTTGGGATGATAACCAAAGGTGCCTAGAGTATTGATAATATAAGTGATCCAATATCATAGGATAAACAATACAGGCAATAACATGTACCTGACAGAGATGTTCAACCAACAATACAGGCAATAACATGTACCTGACAGGTGTTCTAACAATACAGGTAATATCATGTACCTGACAGAGATGTTCAACCAACAATACAGACAATTACATGTACCTGACAGGTGTTCTAACAATACAGGTAATATCATGTACCTGACAGAGAGGTGTTCAATCAACAATACAGGCAATAATATGTACTTGAAAGGTGTTCTAACAATACAGGTAATAACATGCATCTGACAGACAGGTGTTCAACTAACAATACAGGCAATAACATGCACCTGACAGACAGGTGTTCAACCAACAATACAGTCAATAACATGTACCTGACAGGTGTTTTACCAACAATACAGGTAATAACATGCACCTAACAGACAGACAGGTGTTCTACCTACAATGCAGGCAATAACATGCACCTGACAGACAGGTGTTCAATCAACAATACAGGTAATAACATGCACCTGACAGACAGGTGTTCAACCAACAATACAGGCAATAACATGCACCTGACAGACAGGTGTTTAATCAACAATACAGGTAATAACATGCACCTGACAGACAGGTGTTCAATCAACAATACAGGTAATAACATGCACCTGACAGACAGGTGTTCAACCAACAATACAGGCAATAACATGCACCTGACAGACAGGTGTTTAATCAACAATACAGGTAATAACATGCACCTGACAGACAGATGTTCTACCTACAATACAGGTAATAACATGCACCTGACAGACAGGTGTTCAATCAACAATACAGGTAATAACATGCACCTGACAGACAGGTGTTCAATCAACAATACAGGCAATAACATGTACCTGACAGACAGGTGTTTCTGCTGATAGACTTGTATTAATGTATGTACACTAACAACAGAATCAAACCTCTTACCTTCTGCAGGTGATGCAAAAAGAAGTCGTCCACCTTAACAATGTACTGAGATGTAAAGTCAAAGACAGGCCTGCAAGGTAGACACAAACAAACAATGTATGGGTGAGCAATGTATGCCTCCCAAGATGTCTCTCATTCTCTTATCTATCTATGACAGCAGATACCTGATTTATGTTGGGATCACAATTTGATCCCATCATCTCTGGAGGGATCACAATATGATCACATCATCTCTGGAGGGATCACAATATGATCACATCATCTCTGGAGGGATCACAATATGCGCACATCATCTCTGGAGGGATCACAATATGCGCACATCATCTCTGGAGGGATCACAATATGCGCACATCATCTCTGGAGGGATCACAATATGCGCACATCATCTCTGGAGGGATCACAATATGATCACATCATCTCTGGAGGGATCACAATATGATCACATCATCTTTGGAGGGATCACAATATGACCACATCATCTCTGGAGGGATCACAATATGATCACATCATCTCTGGAGGGATCACAATATGATCACATCATCTTTGGAGGGATCACAATATGATCACATCATCTCTGGAGGGAACACATCACTTTTTGGGGAACCACAATTTGAGCAAATTTTCTTTAGTGAGACCACAGTTTCATCACATCTTCTTTGGTGGGACTACAATATGATATCACCTCTAATGGGATCACAATATGATAAAATCACCTTTTGTGGGATCACATGATGAAATCGCTGCTGATGGAACCACAAGAGGAATAGTGAGAGGATGGGAGGAAAGAATGTATTAATATTCCCATTCCTCACTGCCTTGCCTAGCTAGAGTGGAGTCAGGTATCTATTCACAGTTTGATAAACTAGAGCATGCTATGACCTTAATCCCATTGCTGCGAGAGACAAGCAGCCAAAGGACAATGGCACTCAACAAAATACTATTCAAACACTGGCACTTACCTGGGCCCACCAAACAATGAAGTACCCATATAATGTACTATTCAAACACTGGCACTTACCTGGGCCCACCAAACAATGAAGTACCCATATAATGTACTATTCAAACACTGGCACTTACCTGGGCCCACCAAACAATGAAGTACCCATATAATGTACTATTCAAACACTGGCACTTACCTGGGCCCACCAAACAATGAAGTACCCATATAATGTACTATTTAAACACTGGCACTTACCTGGGCCCACCAAACAATGAAGTACATATATACTATTCAAACACTGGCACTTACCTGGGCCCACCAAACAATGAAGTATACATATACTACTCAAATACTGGCACTTACCTGAGCCCACCAAACCATGAAGTACCCATATACTATTCAAACACTGGCACTTACCTGGGCCCACCAAACAATGAAGTACCCATATACTATTCAAACACTGGCACTTACCTGGGCCCACCAAACAATGAAGTACCCATATACTATTCAAACACTGGCACTTACCTGGGCCCACCAAACAATGAAGTATACATATACTACTCAAATACTGGCACTTACCTGAGCCCACCAAACCATGAAGTACCCATATACTATTCAAACACTGGCACTTACCTGGGCCCACCAAACAATGAAGTACCCATATACTATTCAAACACTGGCACTTACCTGGGCCCACCAAACAATGAAGTACCCATATACTATTCAAACACTGGCACTTACCTGGGCCCACCAAACAATGAAGTACCCATATACTATTCAAGCACTGGCAATTACCTGGGCCCACCAAACCATGAAGTACCCATATAATGTACTATTCAAGCACTGGCACTTACCTGGGCCCACCAAACAATGAAGTACCCATATACTATTCAAACACTGGCATTTACCTGGGCCCACCAAACAATGAAGTACCCATATACTATTCAAACACTGGCATTTTCCTGGGCCCACCAAACAATGAACAATGAAGTATCCATATACTACTCAAATACTGGCACTTACCTGGGCCCACCAAACCATAAAGTACCCATATAATGTACTATTCAAGCACTGACACTTACCTGGGCCCACCAAACAATGAAGTACCCATATACTATTCAAACACTGGCACTTACCTGGGCCCACGCAAAACAGGAGTAGATTGAATCTCAAATTCAAAGAATTCCCAGGTACAAAACAAAGATGGCTCTTGGTCACCAATAAAGTCTAGGGCATCTTTAGACATTGATACCTGTAAGAGATGACAAACATTCATGTGTACCTGAGACATGGAGGTCACAGACAGGTATTGTGATACCAAATGCATGCAGATTTGGGTGAGATTTGCTCACTATGGTCAAATTGATTGATTTTTGTTTCAAAAAATGGCCATTAGTTGTAACTATTATTTCAGGGGACTTTAATGTTTTCATACAGAGTCCAAATTCTTGAACAATTCATTTAATAACGGTGGCCCATTATGGTGCAGTTCAAGTGTCATCTCCACATTGAAGGTCTGCAGCAATGGATCTCCACAGTCCTCTCTCTCTTGTCTTGCTGGTACAATCCTTGAACGACTGACTTTCTCTCAACCTCAATGATGATATTTCATTCAGTGTTTTGAGCACCCTCTGTAATATTAGTAAGCCAGGCATAACAGTTCTGTGCAAGTAGTTCCCAGGAGGTGACATCCACAAGGAAGATATTCTCAGACAGTTTTAAGGAGTTACTGTCGCATTTCTAGCGTACTAACTAGCGTCTACATGTGATATTATCTACCTGTGATATTATTTATCTAGTATTATCTATTCGTGATATTATCTATCTAGTATTATCTACCTGTGATATTATCTATCTAGTATTATCTACCTGTGATATTATCTATCTAGTATTATCTATCTGTGATATTATCTATCTAGTATTATCTACCTGTGATATTATCTATTTAGTATTATCTACCTGTGATATTATCTATCTAGTATTATCTACCCCAAAGCAGCGGAGTAATAAGCTGGTCGAGCCTAGCCCGCTAAGCAGGAAATCATCCTCCTGGCTACATCCAACTTACGCCAGAGCTAGGACCTGCACAGGAGCATCTGTCCCAGTAGAACCACATGTCTACTAAGACATATCTACATGTAATATAATCTAAATATGATATAACATACCTGTAACATTATCTACCTGCAGTATTATCTACCTGTGATATTATCTACCTGTAGTATTACCTATCTGTGATGCTCCCATGAGTAGAGCAACCTACCTGTTCTATATGAATCTCAAACAGGTTCTGGCCCCTCTCCAGACTGATGGTCTCATCAAAGTCAGCCGTGGACTCCATCTGAGGAGAACAATGTAAGTCATGTTGTGTCAAGGACATGCTAATTCATTCAGTTTACAATGGTTACCAGAGTCATCCAGGGCCATTGTCTTGGGCAAAGGAGAGGACCAGAGTCATGCAGGGCCATTGTCTTGGGCAAAGGAGAGGACCAGAGTCATGCAGGGCCATTGTCTTGGGCAAAGGAGAGGACCAGAGTCATGTAGGGTCACTGTCTAAGGCAAGGAGAGGACCAGAGTCATGCAGGGTCACTGTCTAAGGCATGGAGAGGACCAGAGTCATGCAGGGTCACTGTCTAAGGCAAGGAGAGGACCAGAGTCATGCAGGGTCACTGTCTAAGGCAAGGAGAGGACCAGAGTCATGCAGGGTCACTGTCTAAGGCAAGGAGAGGACCAGAGTCATGCAGGGTCACTGTCTAAGGCATATGTCGATGCAGTCAGGATACTTACATCATCATCAGGCAGTGGCAGCCGATACTGTTTGGTGCCGTAAGCAACGTCACGAAGCTGGGCCTCAAGTTTCTGCCAAGAGAGAAAACATACCATTTAATGTCTGGTGTAAATGTTTATCTTGGACATGTTTGTGGCTACCTAGCTACACTCTTGTGTTTGTCCTACTTATGTTGGACATGTTTGTGGCTACCTAGCTACACTCTTGTGTTTATCATACTTATCTTGGACATGTTTGTGGCTACCTAGCTACACTGTTGACAAAGTGACTAGTCCCAGAACCCCTATTATAATACTAACAAGTTGACCATGAGAATACACTTCTCTGATAGAATTTGTGGTATTATGTTGTTGTTTCGAATGCCCACAATGAGTAGGTTACTCTTTTGTGCCAGGGACTTGCTCTCTCTGAGCTGGTTATCTGAGACCACCTTAATGGAAGTCTGTCACCATGTTAGGGACTTGCTCTCTCTGAGATGGTTATCTGAGACCACCTTAATGGAAGTCTGTCACCATGTTAGGGACTTGCTCTCTCTGAGCTGGTTATCTGAGACCACCTTAATGGAAGTCTGTCACCATGTTAGGGACTTGCTCTCTCTGAGATGGTTATCTGAGACCACCTTAATGGAAGTCTGTCACCATGTTAGGGACTTGCTCTCTCTGAGCTGGTTATCTGAGACCACCTTAATGGAAGTCTGTCACCATGTTAGGGACTTGCTCTCTCTGAGCTGGTTATCTGAGACCACCTTAATGGAAGGCTGTCATGTCAGACTTTTTCAATGCTTGCTTCAGGAGGTACAGAAAGGCTAGTGAAATCATGACATAAAGGCCTCAAATCTTGTGTGAGCACTGACCAAGAGTATTTACAACCAGCAGGCTACTGCAACCATCAGTATCCATACAATCAAACATTTAATGAATGAAAGTGAGCACCTATGGGTGTCAATTCTTAACAGAAAAGTGTCACACACAAAAATGATGGACACACATAAGATCAAATGATTAAATGCTCCAGAAGACGACGACGACGATGACAACTGTCACATACCTTGATCCTAGCTGCTCTGATGTCCAACAGCTGAGCGTACTCATCAAGCTTCATCTCATATTCCTTCTTTAGATCATCCATCTTGCTCGAGGACAAGTTTACCTGAGAGTGACAGAAGAAAGAGTGAACAAACATAGGTTTACCTGAGAGTGACAGTAGAAAGAGTGAACAAACATAGGTTTACCTGAGAGTGACAGAAGGAAGAGTGAACAAACATAGGTTTACCTGAGAGTGACAGAAGGAAGAGTGAACAAACATAGGTTTACCTGAGAGTAAAAGAAGGAAGTGTGAACAAACATAGGTTTACCTGAGAGTAAGGAAGAGTGAACAAACATAGGTTTACCTGAGAGTGACAGAAGGAAGAGTGAACAAACATAAGTTTACCTGAGAGTGACAGAAGGAAGAGTGAACAAACATAGATTTACCTGAGAGTGACAGAAGGAAGAGTGAACAAACATAGATTTACCTGAGAGTGACAGAAGGAAGAGTGACCAAACATAGGTTTACCTGACAGTGACAGAAGGAAGAGTGAACAGATATAGGTTTACCTGAGAGTGACAGAAGGAAGTGTGAACAAACATAGGTTTACCTGAGAGTAAGGAAGAGTGAACAAACATAGGTTTACCTGAGAGTGACAGAAGGAAGAGTGAACAAACATAAGTTTACCTGAGAGTGACAGAAGGATGAACAAACATAGATTTACCTGAGAGTGACAGAAGGAAGAGTGAACAGATATAGGTTTACCTGAGAGTGACAAAAGGAAAGTGAACAAACATAGGTTTACCTGAGAGTGACAGAAGTAAGAACATAGGTTTACCTGAGAGTGACAGAAGAAAGAGTGAACAAACATAGGTTTACCTGAGAGTAAAAGAAGGAAGAGTGAACAAACATAGGTTTACCTGAGAGTAAGGAAGAGTGAACAAACATAAGTTTACCTGAGAGTGACAGAAGGAAGAGTGAACAAATATAGGTTTACCTGAGAGTGACATGAGGAAGAGTGAACAAACATAGGTTTACCTGAGAGTAAGGAAGAGTGAACAAACATAGGTTTACCTGAGAGTAAGGAAGAGTGAACAAACATAGGTTTACCTGAGAGTGACAGAAGGAAGAGTGAACAAACATAGGTTTACCTGAGAGTAAGGAAGAGTGAACAAACATAGGTTTACCTGAGAGTGACAGAAGGAAGAGTGAACAAACATAGGTTTACCTGAGAGTAAGGAAGAGTGAACAAACATAGGTTTACCTGAGAGTGACAGAAGGAAGAACATAGGTTTACCTGAGAGTGACAGAAGAAAGAGTGAACAAACATAGGTTTACCTGAGAGTGAACAAACATAGGTTTACCTGAGAGTGACAGAAGGAAGAGTGAACAAATATAGGTTTACCTGAGAGTGACATGAGGAAGAGTGAACAAACATAGGTTTACCTGAGAGTAAGGAAGAGTGAACAAACATAGGTTTACCTGAGAGTGACAGAAGGAAGAGTGAACAAACATAGGTTTACCTGAGAGTAAGGAAGAGTGAACAAACATAGGTTTACCTGAGAGTGACAGAAGGAAGAACATAGGTTTACCTGAGAGTGACAGAAGAAAGAGTGAACAAACATAGGTTTACCTGAGAGTGAACAAACATAGGTTTACCTGAGAGTGACAGAAGGAAGAGTGAACAAACATAAGTTTACCTGAGAGTGACAGAAGGATGAACAAACATAGGTTTACCTGAGAGTGACAGAAGGAAGAGTGAACAAACATAGGTTTACCTGAGAGTGACAGAAGGAAGAGTGACCAAACATAGGTTTACCTGAGAGTGACAGAAGGATGAACAAACATAGATTTACCTGAGAGTGACAGAAGGAAGAGTGACCAAACATAGGTTTACCTGAGAGTGACAGAAGGAAGAACATAGGTTTACCTGAGAGTGACAGAAGAAAGAGTGAACAAACATAGGTTTACCTGAGAGTAAAAGAAGGAAGAGTGAACAAACATAGGTTTACCTGAGAGTGACAGAAGAAAGAGTGAACAAACATAGGTTTACCTGAGAGTGACAGAAGGAAGAGTGAACAAACATAGGTTTACCTGAGAGTGACAGAAAGAAGAGTGAACAAAAACACTAAACTGCAGAAAATTAATTATTTAACATCATTACAGTTTATAGTGATCAGATCATCAGAAATAGTTTCCCACAAATACCATGACACAAGGGCTACAAGTACCATGACATAAGGGCTACAAGTACCATGACACAAGGGCTACAAGTACCATGACACAAGCGCTACAAGTACCATGACACAAGGGCTACAAGTACCATGACACAAGGGCTACAAGTACCCTGACATAAGGGCTACAAGTACCATGACACAAGGGCTACAAGTACCTTGACACAAGGGCTACAAGTACCATGACATAAGTACCTTGACACAAGGGCTACAAGTACCATGACATAAATACCTTGACACAAAGGCTACAAGTACCTTGACATAAGTACCTTGACACAAGGGCTACAAGTACCATGACATAAGTACCTTGACACAAGGGCTACAAGTACCATGACACAAGGGCTACAAGTACTTGCTCAGAGGATCAAGACTGACAGTAAAAGCTTCTTTTCTTATGTTAGAAATAAACAAAGAACGAAAGACAAAGTAGGCCCTCTCATAGACAGTACAGGGAAAATAATAAGTGAGAATAGGGAGGCAGCTAATCTGCTCAATCAGTACTTTGGCACATTCTTCACAAAGGAGGACTGCTCCGAGATACCAGAGCCTATAGATATTTTTCAAAGAGACATGGATACAGCGGGATTAAGATCAATCTGTATTACAGAGGAAATGGTTTTTAAAAAATTGGAGGGGTTGAAAGTGAATAAATGTCCAGGTCAAGATGGTATTCACCCAAAATTGCTGTATGAAATTAGAAACCAACTAGCAAAACCATTGGCTATATTATGTTCTCAATCACTTACAAAAGGGATTGTTCCACGGGATTGGAAAGATGCAGGAGTGATCCCCTTATTCAAAAAATCAGATCCGGCAAATTATAGACCGGTGAGTTTAACGAGCATAGTCTGTAAATTGTTAGAGTCAATAATTAAAGAAAACATTGTAATGCATTTAGAAAAATTTAATCTAATTAGAAATAGTCAGCATGGGTTTACTAGAGGGAGATCATGGTTAACAAATCTATTAGAATTCATGGAGGAGGTTACTAAAATCATAGATAAAGGGGAGCCAGTAGATGTTATTTATCTAGACTTTGCAAAGGCCTTTGATAGAGTACCTCATCAAAGATTATTTCGAAAGTTAAAATCACATGGAATAGGTGGCGAAGTTGCCAAATGGATTGAAAATTGGTTAACGGGAAGAAGGCAGAGGGTGGGCATAAATAAGGAGTACTCTGAGTGGAGTGAAGTGAAAAGTGGTGTGCCACAGGGCTCGGTTTTGGGACCAATTTTGTTCTTGATATATATAAATGATTTGGACATTGATATGAGATCCATGATTGCAAAATTTGCTGATGACACAAAACTATGCAGTAGTGTCTCATCTAAAGCGGAAGTGGATATATTGATGTCGGATTTAGATAAAATTCGAGAATGGTCTGTAAGCTGGCAAAAGGAGTTTAATGTAGATAAATGTACAGTCATCTACATGGGTAGATCCAATATGGAACATAATTACAGAATGGGAGAAAACAATATTAGAAAGATAGATAAGGAAAGGGACCTAGGGGTTATAATAGATCATACAGGAAAGGTGAGTGAGCAAGTTAAGGTAGCAGTGAAAAAGGCAAATGCAATGTTAGGTATGATAAAAAGAAATATTAAACATAGGAGCAAGGAAGTGATCGTCAAACTGTATAAAGCTTTAGTTAGACCTAGATTGGAGTACTGTGTACAGGTGTGGAGTCCTTATCATAGAGGGGACATAAACATGCTAGAAAGAATACAAAAAAGAGCGACAAAGATGATAGTGGGATTCCAGAATTACAGTTATGAGGAACGACTCAGAAAAACTGGCCTACAGTGTCTCGAAGAGAGAAGAATTCGTGGTGACTTAATACAGGTTTATAAGATGATCAGAGGAATCGATAAATTAGACTATAACAAGTTTTTTAAAATACAGCCACCTACAATAACACGAGGGCATAGCTACAAGCTGATTAAAGAGAGGTCCAGGTTAGATATTAGGAAATATTTTTTTAGTCAGAGAGTGGTGTCTGCTTGGAATGCATTGCCAGGGGAGGTAGTGGAGGCAGGGACAGTTAATGCATTTAAGAATAAACTGGATGCGCATAGATTTTAGAGCAAGGTGATGTAAATGTAACTGGTTGTATACAGACTCTGCAGGGTCTTCTAAACCAGTATAAAGATGTTAAGTTAAGTTAAGTACCATGACACAAGGGCTAGAAGTGCCATGACACAAGAGATACAAGTACCATGACATAAGTACCATGACACAAGGGATACAAGTATCATGACATAAGTACCATGACACAAGGGCTACAAGTATCATGACATAAGTACCATGACACAAGGGCTACAAGTACCATGACATAAGTACCATGACACAAGGGCTACAAGTACCATGCCATAAGGGCTACAAGTGTCATGACACAAGGGATACAAGTACCATGACATAAGTACCATGACACAAGGGCTACACGCATCATGACATAAGTACCATGACACAAGGGCTACAAGTATCATGACATAAGTACCATGACACAAGGGCTACAAGTATCATGACATAATTACCATGACACAAGGGCTACAAGTATCATGACATAAGTACCATGACACAAGGGCTACAAGTACCATGACACAAGGGCTACAAGTACCATGACACAAGGGCTACAAGTACCATGACACAAGTACCATGACACAAGGGCTACAAGTATCATGAGACACGAGCTACAAGTACCATGACACAAGTACCAAGTGTGACCTGTACTAACCTCCACTTGGTAGTCCTTGTTAATCTTGTGCTGAACTATCAGCATGTTCCTGGTCTTCTCCAGCTCATAGACAGTCTCTGCGAACTCTGCCTGCAGGTGTACAAGGGCCTTTCTGTGATCTGCATAGACAACAGATCCAAGTGGAGACAGATCATTGCAACTGTACACAACAGATCAAAGTAGAGACAGATCCTTGCAATCATAGACAACAGATCAAAGTAGAGACAGATCCTTGCAATCATAGACAACAGATACAAGTGGAGACAGATCCTTGCAATCATAAACATCCAAGTGGAGACAGATCCTTGCAATCATAAACATCCAAGTGGAGACAGATCCTTGCAATCACAGACAACATATCCAAGTGGAGTCAGATCCTTGCAACCATAGACAACAGATCAAAGTAGAGACAGATCCTTGCAATCATAGACAACAGATACAAGTGGAGTCAGATCCTTGCAACCATAGACAACAGATCCCAGTGAAGACAGATCTTTGCAATCATAGACAACAGATCCCAGTGAAGACAGATCTTTGCAATCACAGACAACAGATCCAAGTGGGAAAAGACCCTTGCAATCATAGACAACAGATCTAAGTGGAGACAGATCCTTGCATTCATAGTCAACAGATCCAAGTGGAGACAGATCCTTGCAATCATAGACAACAGATCCAAGTGGAGACAGATCCTTGCATTAACATACCATTATTTTCATAGGGAACGTGTGGTCAATGGGGTTGTCAGGTCGGTCTACAAACTCAACGTTCCAAGTTTAAATCATGTGAAGCTCAGTTTTACAGACTGGGTTGAGTTTTTTCATGGTATGACTGTGTCTCTTTGTTAACCAAGCTGCAAATGGGTACCTGGGGATAGGATTACCTGTCTCTTAGTCTAGGTTGTGGACTGTGGGGTCCTGGTAGAGGGACCTGTACATCTAGCATGACCTGAAGATCTAGCATGACCTGTAGATCTAGCATGACCTGTAGATCTAGCATGACCAATGATCTCTTAGTTCGGGTTGTGGACTGTGGGGACCTAGAACAGTGACCTGTAGATCTAGCATGACCAACCATCATGAATGCAGAAGAAGACACAGCTTATAAAACAAGCGGTACCTTTGTTCAGCTCATCATCAACAGCCAACAAGAAGTCTGGGGGCAGCTGCTCTCTCTGCTTCTTCTGCTTGATCAGAACCAGGGCTTCTTCAATCTCACTAAAGTCAACTTCACTCTCCTGTCATGGGAGGGTAACACAATCAATAACTCTCCTGTCATGGGAGGGTAACACAATCAATAACTCTCCTGTCATGGGAGGGTAACACAATCAATAAACTATACTCACTCTTCAATATGGAAAACTCAAACTATGGCACACTCTACTGACAAAAGCTCTGATAGATTGTCTCTGGTATATCTTTACAAATAAGACATAGATTTTCTTGGCAGTAGACAGACATTAAATTAAAAGCAACTCCATTGGAGGATGGAGAAAACAGTAAAGATGGTGCCTAACAAGTCATGTGTCTAACTATGCTCTAGTGTTTTAGTCCATGATTACCAGGCCATAGATTTTACTGGAATTCACAGTAGTCGACGACTTCCATTTGTGTCCACAGAAACGTGTTGCTGTTTTCTATTTGGATTAGTTAGCTCGTTCATTTTGTGGTGTTTGTTCCCTCCAATTATCCTGGCATGGTCATTGGTTATATGTAATAGTATTTTGGTTACCCTGTGTCGTATTTCCACGGTCTAGTGCATATGGCTGAACTTCACGAGATTGATACCCTTTGACCTATTTGCAGATAATCTTGGTTTTGATTTAGCTGTGAAATGTAGACACGGGACAATAATGGACTAAAACACATCGCCCGGGCGAGATTGGACCCTGTCTTGTTAGCAAGACGCCCAAGACACATCATTCAAAGATTGAGTGATGCCGCTACGACCTCTTGCAGTTATTGGAAAGGAAGACAAAAAAATAGCTGTATACAGACTCTGTAGAGTCTTCTAAGCCAGTATAATTACGTTAAGTTAAGTTCACACACCTAGGGAGCATCCTAGACAAGGCAGGTGGTGCCGGGTAGCATAGAAAAGGTAAGAGTGGCCTTTGTCATGTTGAAAAAAATATTGAGCTCTAAAATAATGAGGATACGAACCAGGCTAATGATCTTCAACTCCATCGTCAAGTTGATCCTCTTCAATGGTTTGATAACATGGTGGATGACCAAACCGAGTATTAAGTGATTACAGGCATTTATCAAGAAATCCCTGAGAACGATTCTGGGCCTGCTGTGGTCCAACTGGGTCACAAGTGAAAGTTTATGGGAGAGAACAGAACAAAGACCTATGGTAGATGCTGCATTGGGTGATGAAGTCTTAGAGACTTACTGTATGAAGTCTGAGCTTGTGTAAGGTTTGGTGACCAACTATCTTAGCTGGGCAGACTTGAGAATGCAATGACCAGGTCAGAGACCTTGCAGCTAGAGACAACAATTTTATTACTGCCCGGCCAATCATATAGATTGCAGGAAGTCTTCTGATTTCCAGAAGAACTTTGTCAGGCAAAAGATACAAATCATTAGCAGCTTGGCAAATTGTCTTCTTCTTCGCTCGTTCTCAATCTCTGGCTACCAAGCACTGTTGTTGTTTGCGAATGCCCACAATGAGCAGGTTTACTCTTTTGTGCGCCCTGAAAAGGACCGGTGGCAGGTTGCAGTAGCTTTCCTCACATCCCGATTGTGATGATGAAGGTGGACTGGGGTCCTCCAGGCGGTTGTGCTATCCTTAGCTTCATCTGTGTGTTGCTCACTACTATGGGGATCACGTCGATCCCTCACCTCGTTAGCCAGGCTACCATGAAAACAGCCTGTTTCCAATGAGGGCTACCAGGAAGCCGAGGTGAGGGTCTTGGCCAGTATATTTTGCCTGACCAGATGGTAGTCTTTCTCCTATATCAAGTCCTCAAAAAGGCTTTGCAAGTAGCAGGATGTTGTCAGGAGAAAGGAATGCCGGGTTAGCCTTCCCTCTTCGATCCCTTCTCCTTAACCAGTCTGCTCTGTTGCAGCCTGTTATCCAGGATCACCACATGGAGGTGAAGAAAGGTCTTGGCAGCCCGGGTTCACTGGTCCTGACGCTAGCAGTCACTGATCCCTGCAGCTCATGCACTGCTCAGCATCTTGATTTTTCTTCTTCTTCGTACGCAGACAGTAACCATTATTTTTTCGAAAAAAGCAGCGGTCATCCTGAGGCTGTCGACACTGCCATAGAGCTTGTCTTGTGTTGCCACTGGTGATGGCCACATCTGCTCTCTCTGATCCTCGTATGTCGGGCAGTTCTGCAGCAGATGTTCAGCGGTCATTTTCCCGGTACCACACGGGCATTCGTCGGTACCACCTATTTTCAATTTGTTGAATAGGTGGTACCTCAGTCTATTGTGGCCAGTGCGAAGTCTGAAGACAACGACCTGCTCTCTTCTGTTCAACTCGTAATAGGCATCGTTTTTGGTGTAGCCGGTATGTTCAGTTTCCCATTTGGTCATGTATCTGGCTTTAATAAGCCGTTTTGACTCTTCGTACGTCATACTAGTATCTGTTTGTGGTAGTCTTGCACCTTCTTTTGCCAGTCTGTCTGCCTCCTCGTTGCCTTGGATGTTGCAGTGTGATGGGACCCACTGTACCACTACCCTTTTTGGTGCGGACTGCTGGCATAGTTGACAGAGTACTGCTCTTAAGTCATTAAGCTCAGTGTTTTTCTGGCTTTTTAGCGCTGTGACTACGGCCAGAGCATCTGTAAGCAGGACTGTATGGCTTTCATTTTCTTTATGTGTCACCATTTCTTCCACTGCCGCCCTCTGAAATTGCTTGTGTACTTACCAGTAGCGAATGACAGTGTTATTTTTCTGCCATTTGGTATGTTCAGGAATGCTCCTGCCCCTCCATTCTGTGTAGTGTTTGTTACAGAACCGTCGGTGTATGCATGGGTCCAGTCCATGCTTGGGTAGTTTTTCGATATAAAGCTTAGGGTAGTATCTCTCCTTTCTTTTTCAGTCTGGCAGTTTTTGTTTCCAATACCTGGTATATTTTCTACCACCTCTGGAAATATATCCTGCCTCCAGGTAGGTTTTCGTACAGTAGTGATGGGCTTTGGTGTTGTTAGTGCGTTTATGGGATCTTCATGCATCTTTGCTTTGGCTATCTCTGCAAAGTTTCTCCGCTTTAGTTTCCCATTTCCCAAATTGTTTAGTCTCTGGTGCATTGGATCGTCAGTCAGTCTTCGGAGTTTCTCTGACTGCAGCTGGGCTCTGCAGTCTCTTCTATCGGTCATGGATTGCAGTTTTGTAATCTTTTCAAGTTCTACAATTGGCGTTGACTTCATGCCTCCTGTTATTACTCTCATGGCTTGGTTTTGAAGTTTGCTAACTTTATCGAATTTCGCCTTTGCTGCTGTTGTCCATGCCGCAATGCCATACTCGAGAACTGGTCTCACTCTTCCAGTGTACAGTTTCTTTAGTATACTTTCGTCTGCTCCCCAGCTTGTGCCAGCAAGTTTCCTCATGATTGCCATTCTTTCTCTGGCTCTAATTCGGTTTCTCTGGATCTGACTTTTCCATGTCATGAGCCGATCAAATGTGACTCCCAGATAGTTTGGGTTGTCGTTTGGCTGCAGGAATTTGCCATTTAGACTTAATTTGGTGTTTTGGGGTTTGATTGAGAGCGAGAATATTGTGCATGTGGTTTTCTCCTCGTTTATTTTGACCAGCCATGAGTTCGCCCACTCTTCCAGCGATGTTAGGGCCTGCTGCATCCGATTTCTTGCTATGGTGAGATTCTTTTCAGAGGTCCACATAGCTAGATCGTCTGCAAACATTGAGATATGGACTCTTCTTGGTATATTCTCTGTAATGTCGTTTATATACACCAGGAAGAGTGTGGGTGACGGTAGTTCCCCTTGGGGTACTCCCTGCTCGAGTGTCACCTTTTTGCTCATCTGCCCTTGTACTTGGACTCTGGCCGTTCTTTTTTTAAGGTAGTGGTTGATCCACTTGTACATTCTCCCACAAACTTCACTTCTCCTTAGCTTGACTCTAAGTCCGTCTTTCCAGACTTTGTCAAATGCCTTTTCCATGTCCACCCAAACCGCTACTGTGTGTTTCTGTGTCTGGTAGGCATCTTCTATTTCCTGGGCTATGAGGATGACCTGGTCCTCAGTGGATCTGTGCTGTCTAAAGCCGGCTTGCTGTGGAATTAGTGTTCGTTTTTCTTCCAGATGCCACATCAGTCTGGTGTTTATCATACATTCTATCAGTTTGCCGACACAGCTCAGTAGGCTGATAGGCCTGTATCCATTTGGATCTGTTTTGTCCTTTCCTTTCTTTGGTACTGGTACAAGTACTGCGTCTTTCCATGCCTGGGGTACAATACCCCTTTTCCAGCTTTGGTTCAGGACTGATAGCAGTTTCCTCTTCGCTGTTTGGCCCAGCCCCATCAGCATTTCGTTTGTTATCCCGTCTTTTCAGGGAGATTTCGTTTTCTTTAATGTTCTCATGGCCTCTTCCATTTCACTCATTGTTAATTTGGCCATCATATGCTCTTCTGGTGCCGTATTGGTGTTGTCCTGCCCCTTTTGCTCTTCACTAATGTCTGTATGCCTATCTGCAGGGACCTCGATGTGGTTTGCTTTGGCATAGTGTTCTACAAAAGCGTTTGCGGCTTTTTTTCCAGTGAGCAAGTTTTCGCCCTGCTTGATGGTAATTTGTTTGTTTGAAGGGGTTTCGTCATTCATGGCTCTGACTAGCTTCCATAGCTTGTTCCCTTCTTTGTCTAAGTTGAGGCTTTCATTTTTGTTTTTCCAGCTCTCTCTTGCTGTTGCATCTTGATTTGATCACAAACAAATTCAATGAATGCTGGAGTGAGCATTGTACATTCAATGAATGCTGGAGTGAGCATTGTACATTCAATGAATGGAGTGAGCGTTGTACATTCAATGAATGGAGTGAGCATTGTACATTCAATGAATGGAGTGAGCATTGTACATTCAATGAATGGAGTGAGCATTGTACATTCAATGAATGGAGTGAGCATTGTACATTCAATGAATGGAGTGAGCATTGTACATTCAATGAATGGAGTGAGCATTGTACATTCAATGAATGGAGTGAGCATTGTACATTCAATGAGTCATTCTTATCTATGCTCCCTGGTTTTGATGTCTCATTCTCTCATCTTTATCTCAACTGACACTCATTTCAAAGTATCAAAACATTATTTCAACTACTAAAAAAAAACAAAACAAAAGATGAGATGAATGAAAGGTGAGTTGAATGAAAGGTGAGATGAATGCTGACCCTGGTAAAGAACTTCATCTTCTGGTTCAAATCATCCATTTGCTCCTTGAGAGTGTAGTACTCCACTCTGAGCTCCCTGTGCTCCGTCTGCAGCTTCTCATGAGCATCTAATCAGACAAAGACAAGGCAAATAACAATACATATGTGATGTATAAGGACTGCGTACGTGTGTGCCTGTGATTGAGTCATCAGAACATTTCTTAATAATTCAACACGATGGCATGGAAAATTCAACACGATGGCAAGGAAAATTCAACACGATGGCATGGAAAATTCAACATGATGGCATGGAAAATGCAACACGATGGCATGGAAAATTCAACACGATGGCATGGAAAATTCAACACGATGGCAAGGAAAATTCAACATGATATTCAACACGATATCATGGAGAATTCAACACGATATCATGGAAAATTCAATACGATGGCAAGGAAAATTCAACATGATATCATGAAAAATTCAACATGATATCATAGAAAAAAAGAGTCAAAAACAGATCTGATAAATAAGAGCCAAGTTCCGACTGTTGCTGAGGTATGTCTGTCTTCTTGCACTCTTGTCCTTCCTGTTGTCCGTAAACCATGTTCTTCTTATTCCTCTTCTCTTCTTTCTTGCCATATTTCCTAAGATGGAGTGTCAAGGAGTATTTCCTGTCTGTTCCGCAGCTCATCTGTAAAATATTTGACATTGTTTCACAGCAACAATTGTGTTTTGTTTCTTTGCTTTTTTTTTTTGCTGAGCCGATAGTTGTTTTTGTTTAAGCCAAACTTTCCACAATGACTTTATAATTTATGGGTGTTGTCCTTGACTATCAAATAGCCGGTTAAATCATGCACTCTTTCTAAAGATGGATGTGTCGGCCCGAACAGTGCAAATATTGCAGTCAGGCTGTAAACTATCGACACAACGCATTCCATTCTCTGGACTACATCCTGCTACTTGCAAAGCCCTGTTCAGGGCTTGGTAGCGGGAGATGGGAATTTTCAGGGCTTGGTAGCAGGAGACTGAAAACGAATGAAGAAGAAGATTGTGCACAAATGGTTGACACTGTAGAGAGAGAAGACAAACAGCAGTACCTCTTTCAAAAGCATATCTGTCTATAATGCTGCCTTTCTCTCCCAGATCTGATTTCAAGGTCGCTTCGAGTTGAGCAATTTGAACTTTTAATGCATTCTCCCTCTGGCGCCACTGTCTTTCTCTTTCCAGGTCAAAGGCACTGAGTAGATGAGATAAAAGATGAAGACAACAATAATTCAGGACATCATGGTCCATTAGTCAACATTGTTCAACAACCCCCCCCCCCCCCCCCCCCCCCCATGACATGACATGAAGTACCAGCTAGGTCAAGATGACAGATAGATGACATGACATGAAGTACCAGCTAGGTCAAGATGACAGATAGATGACATGACATGAAGTACCAGCTAGGTCAAGATGACAGATAGATGACATGACATGAAGTACCAGCTAGGTCAAGAAGACATGACATGAAGTACCAGCTAGGTCAAGATGACATGAAGTACCAGCTAGGTCAAGATGACAGATAGGTGACATGAAGTACCAGCTAGGTCAAGATGACAGATAGATGACATGAAGTACCAGTACCTGCTGACAAGGTTCTGGTTCGCCTCCTTTAGGACGTCACACTCTTTCTTCAGGTCAGAAATTTCTTCCTTCAACTGGAAGAAAAGAAACATTTAGATATCTTTGTGATGGTCTCAGATTAGAAAGTTAGCTATGCCACTGATCTTGTTCTTCTGATCCACGGCAACATGAGATTTCCGTAGGTATTATTTCTAAAGTGTTCTTTCCAATTGGTAGAAATAAATAAAGATTATCTCACTGCTTGATATCATATGCCTATTTCACTGCTTGATATCATTTATCTGTTCTCTCATGCCTATCTCCCTGATTGATATATATGCCTGTTATCTCACTACTTGATATCACTTGTTTGTTATCTCACTACCTGATATCACTTGTTTGTTATCTCACTACCTGATATCACGTGCATATCTCATTGCTTGATATCATGTGCTTGTTATCTCACTCTTTGATATCACAAGTCTGTTATCTCACTGCTCGATATCCCAAGCCTGTTATCTCACTGCTTAATAGAACACCAGTCTGATTTTACAGCCATTAAATAATCTTCTTCTTCTTGACTGGGTTTCTTCGACTCAGTCTGGGAGGTGGTGTGGCACAGCTGACAGTCAAAACTTGCCTGAGCCTGGATTTGACTCAAAGTCTGGGAGGTGGTGTGGCACGGCTGACAGCCAAAACTTGCCTGAGCCTGAATTCATGACACATTGAGGGCGTACCCCTAAAGTAAAGTCTACCCATTAACAACAATTATGTGTTGAAGTTAGATGCACTGTGTGTTAACTACAAGGGGAAAAACATTAATGAAAAAAATGTTTAAAGTTGATTAAAGTTAAGTTTAATCAAAATTTGTTAATGGGTATGGTCAGGTACTGCACCGAAACAAGAACACAAATAAAACCTACATTACGACCAATAGGCCTTCATCAGGGACAAAAAAAAAACAAAACAAAGCTGAACTAGCAAATTCAGCTTTGTTGTTAAACTAAACTTTAATCAACGTAAACATTTTTTTTCATTGATTTTTTCCCCATTATATACATCCATAGTGCCACCGCAGCCTCTCATTATTTTAATTTAAGTGTTAACTACAACAAACTCCACTTTTGGAAATAACGTGAATGAGAAAGGAAAACCAAAATATCAAAACTTATCTTGTTTATACTGGTTTAGAAGACTCTGCAGAGTCTGTACACAACCAGTTTCTCTTACTTGATCTAATAACTACGCACATCTTGAATGCATTAATTAACCCTGCCTCCACTACTTCCTGTGGCAATGCATTCCAAGCATTCACCACTCTCTGACTAAAGAAATATTTCCTGATGTCTAATCTGGACCTTTTTTTAAAATTAATTTGTAACAGTGCACTCTTGTTCTTGTGGGTGGTTGTATTTTAAAAAACTTGTTATAGTCTAATTTATCCATTCCTCTGATCATCTTATAAACCTGTATTAAGTCACCACGAATTCTTCTCTCTTCGAGAACTGTAGGCCGGTTTTTCTGAGTCTTTCCTCATAACTGTAATTCTGGAATCCCACTATCATCTTTGTCACTCTTTTTTTGTATTCTTTCCAGCATGTTTATATCCCCTCTATGATACGGACTCCACACCTGTACACAGTACTCCAATCTAGGTCTAACTAATGCTTTATACAGTTTGACTATCACTTCCTTGCTCCTATGTTTAATATTTCTTTTTATCATATCTAACATTGCATTTGTCTTTTTCACTGCTACATGGACTTGCTCACTCACCTTACCTGTATGATCTATTATAACCCCTAGGTCACTTTCGTTTTCTATCTTTCTAATATTGTTCTCTCCCAATCTGCTGATTCTAGTTTTAAAGTTATTCTTAATTTGAGTATTTAAACCCTAGCGGTGTTCCTGTTACATTTGTTCATAATAGAGATATATATTCCAGTCTTTGTCCCCTTCTTTCTGTCCACTTTCTTGTAATAGAAGTGTTAGCCATGCCTAGAACTAACAGAAACTTACGTCAAGCACTTTCTTGTAATAGAAGTGTTAGCCATGCCTAGAACTAACAGAAACTTACGTCAAGCACTTTCTTTCGCTCAGTTCCCGTCTGCTTGAGTTCATGTTGCAGGCTGAGGTTTCGATTCTGCTCCTCCTGCATCTGTAGATTAAGGTGTTCCATCTCCCTGAGAATCTGATCATGGCTCTGCTTCATGGCTCGAGTGCTCTATAAGAGAAATAAATGGGAGGGATAATCATTCTGACATGTTCAAATATGAAGCTAGTTCCAAATGCTGTCATAGTTGGGAGTGGACTTGAAGATGAGCACTCAATTCTAACAAAACTCTCGGAGGGCATATCTGTGTGGCACTCAGATAGACTCTGAGAATGACAGCTCAGCTACCGGCATGTTCAGAGCAGGTTCGGAAGGGGGTATGGTGTCAGTCTCTGGTATACTAAATAAAACCTGAATGTTCCGGTAGATGAAGCTCTGGATCATCTAATACATCAAGGAGAAGAAACTATTTGACCTCAAATCACATACCCCTTGCTAGACAAGTAGTCTCATGACAGATAAGATAAATACTAGGGAGAGTTTACTCCAATAACAAGACTTGCCCATTGGTTAGCAACATCATCATGTACAATGAATAGCAACAAATACCACCACAAAAGAGGGCATATGAGTGTTTGGACTTCCTGTAATGGGCCAGCTGCGGGGTATCCTTGTGTTTAGTTTGGGTTGGAAAGGAGGGGAAGAGGAGCAGAATGGTGCATATATTGTAGTACAACTGTAAACTACAGGACAAAATATCTTACGGCAAACAAAAACAAAACAAACAAATATGAAATATAGCTAGGAGCTAGATGTCTTATTTAACAATGGCTTTCTGATGGTGGCTTTCTGATGATGTCTTCCTTGATGGTGTCTTCCTTGATGGTGTCTTCCTTGATGGTGGCTTTCTGATGATGTCTTTCTGATGATGTCTTTCTGATGATGTCTTTCTGATGGTTGCTTTCTGATGATGTCTTTCTGATGGTTGCTTTCTGATGATGTCTTCCTTGATGATGTCTTTCTAATGATGTCTTTCTGATGGTGGCTTTCTGATGATGTCTCTGATGATATCTTCCTTGATGGTGGCTTTCTGATGATGTCTTTCTGATGGTGGCTTTCTGATGATGTCTTTCTGATGGTGGCTTTCTGATGATGTCTTTCTGATGGTGGCTTTCTGATGATGTCTTCCTTGATGATGTCTTTCTAATGATGTCTTTCTGATGGTGGCTTTCTGATGATGTCTCTGATGATATCTTCCTTGATGGTGGCTTTCTGATGATGTCTTTCTGATGGTGGCTTTCTGATGATGTCTTTCTGATGGTGGCTTTCTGGTGATGGCTTTCTGATGATAGCTTTCTGATGATGTCTTCCTTGATGGTGGCTTTCTGATGATGTATTTCTGGTGGTGTCTTTCTGATGGTGGCTTTCCGATGATGTCTTTCTGATGGTGGCTTTCTGATGAGGTCTTTCTGATGGTGGCTTTCTGATGATGTCTTGCTCAATAGTGGCTTTCTGATGGTGACTTTCTGACGATGTCTTTCTGATGATGTCTTCCTGATGGTGGCTTTCTGACGATGTCTTTCTGATGGCGGCTTTCTAATGATGTCTTCCTGACGATGTTTTTCTGATGGCGGCTTTCTGATGGTGGCTTTCTGATGATGTCTTTCTGATGATGCTTTTTTTTAAATCATGGTTTTTTTTGTTATCTTAGTTTTCTTTATCATGGGTGTGTTTCATCATGGTTTTTTTTTATCATATCATAACACAAGATTTCTAATTGTCCTACATATGAGACCTGGTTCTAACTTCTGTTTTTGTTGGCTGAACAGTCATTAAATACTAAAACTTGTAACATCTTCCTTTGACAAGGCCTGTTCTGGTCAAACATAGCTCAAAGTCTTCCTGTGACAAGGCATGTTCTGGTCAAACATAGACAAAAGTCTTCCTGTGACAAGGCCTGTTCTGGTCAAACATAGACAAAAGTCTTCCTGTGACAAGGCCTGTTCTGGTCAAACATAGACCAAAGTCTTCCTGTGACAAGGCATGTTCTGGTCAAACATAGACAAAAGTCTTCCTGTGACAAGGCCTGTTCTGGTCAAACATAGACCAAAGTCTTCTTGTGACAAGGTATGTTCTGGTCAAACATAGACCAAAGTCTTCCTGTGACAAGACATGTTCTGGTCAAACATAGACCAAAGTCTTCCTGTGACAAGACATGTTCTGGTCAAACATAGACCAAAGTCTTCCTGTGACAAGACATGTTCTGGTCAAACATAGACCAAAGTCTTCCTGTGACAAGACATGTTCTGGTCAAACATAGACCAAAGTCTTCCTGTGACAAGACATGTTCTGGTCAAACATAGACCAAAGTCTTCCTGTGACAAGACATGTTCTGGTCAAACATAGACCAAAGTCTTCCTGTGACAAGACATGTTCTGGTCAAACATAGACCAAAGTCTTCCTGTGACAAGACATGTTCTGGTCAAACATAGACCAAAGTCTTCTTGTGACAAGGTCTGTTCTGGTCAAACATAGACCAAAGTCTTCTTGTGACAAGACATGTTCTGGTCAAACATAGACCAAAGTCTTCTTGTGCATTAGCCAATGAAAAATGTGCTTTCACACAGGCCAAATGAACGTAGCAACCCTTACGCTTGCTAGTGTACATGTTTCAGTGGACTCTGCATAAATACACCGTGTATCTGTCTCCACTATCACCTCCATTCAGTTCAATCCAGCCCTTATCCTCTTGAGAACGTTGGGGCACCACTGTTGACACCTCCACAATCCTGCGTCATCCCGCCCTGTCTGCGGTAGGTTTTTATGCCCCCTCGGGTTGTAGGTTAGTCCATTCATGAATGTTGTCTTTCGATATGTTTTATCTGACGTCCCTGCCTTCGCTTGCCTTGTACTGTGCCCTCTAGGATCGTATTTGTAAGGCCTTTAGACCTCAAGATTTGGCTATACCATCAGATTTTGTATTTTGATCGTTGTGAGGAAGTTATCGTAAAGATCACTTACATTCTCGATTCTTGGTCGTACTTCATCATTTGTGATATGATCTTAGTAGATGACATTAGTGGATGAAAGTAAAATTTCCCTTAACAATGAACAAATACATTTCAAAAACGACTGACGATCTGTGAATGAAGGCCATATGTTTGTACAGAATTTGAGAAGTGTGACCTCGGGGCAGTCATATGTTCGTACAGAATCTCTCACGCATGCAGCAGCCACAACATCACCCGTAGGATGAGCTAAGTAGCTTCATCCATACACTCGCTCCTCAGAGTCTGGTCCCAGTGAAGGCTCTCCCTGGAGACCAGGCTTCGTATTTACTCCTCCTGCATGGCTCCTAGTACTGGACACTACTACAACAGGACCAGCAACGTCTTCAGGCCTTCCACCTTCGCAACCAGAGGTGCATCCTCGGGATCATCTGGCATGACATGATTTCCAATAGTGAAGTATTTTGACGTACTCAACCTGCAGGCATTGTCTCAATGATTGATGGCCGTCGCCTCTGCCTCTTAGGTCACGTTGCTCGCCTTTCCCGGGAAGTCCCAGACAACAAGTTGCTCTGAGAGGCTGTGGGGGCGAATTACGGGAAGAAGCCATGCTCATCCAGGAGATGTCCTCGCAACACCTGGCTAAAACAGATCGACACCTCCCCAACAGAACTGCAGGCCGCCTGGGACGCGGTCATAAGACGTGGACATGGTTATTCGACGTGACGGGCCCTGGTTGCCTAAGCGTAATATTGATTGATTGATGGAAATGTGAACATTGCAGATATACGTTCCTATGTTATCTGCAGGTCAAAGTTCAGTTCCAGCTATTGCTACCTCCCTGAACACAATTGATGCACACGACCCACCCACTGATCAACAGTGTGACCAATTGTTACCCGAACCCATCCAACAAACTCCCATCTTCCAGCTGTTGGTATCTCCCTCCCAATACACCAACTGAACACAAATGATGCACATGACCCACTCACTGATAACTCTATGACCAATTGTTACCCGAACCCATCCAACACTCACATCTTCCAGCTGTTGATATCTCTCTTGAAGAGCCATCAGCATAGTGGACTTCTCCTTAACCTCCCTCTGGAGTTTGATCATGTCAATGTTCTCCTGTAGATTTATCCTAGCAGGAAGAAATCAATGGAAGCATTAGTCAAATAACAGAACCAAGCAATGGAGGACAAACAACATTTGTGACTCAAGAACACACAATGACAACCCTACTATTCAAGTTAAACATTACATAACCTCAACTGCATGTGCACAGAAATGCTTTGGTGCACACTTCTAATGCATGAACTTCACTAATATTAGTACGAGGAACACTGACAACAAGAAATATCAGAAACCAAGAAATATCAGAAAACAACATGAAAGAACAACAAAAAGAACTGACTTCTGCTCAGACGTAATCTGTTGCTTAATCTTGAGAATGTCCTCGTCATACTCGGCCTCTCTGAGTTTGAGCTGCTCCTTCAGATTCTCAATCTCCATCTCGTAGACTTGGATCTGCTCCTTCATGGAGGCATTGAGGTCATCACTGAAACAGTTTGAGTCAACAACATCATCTCAGTCGTGGAACTGGGATGAAGGTACAAAATAAAATGGCTGTTTCTACACAAAAAACAATGTCACCTCAGTCGTCGAACTGGCATGAAGGTACAAAATAAAATGGCTGTTTCTACACAAACAATGTCACCTCAGTCGTGGAACTGGCATAGTTATTGGATCAAGTAAAAGAAACTGGTTGTGTGTCTTCACCAGTATAAAGACGTTAAGTTAAGTGTACGGACTACATCAGGCCATATTGGATTATCCATTTTTGTCATAACTATGCATGCAATTACCATTATCAAACACCACCATCCCCAACCCTGTTCATTCCACCACCAATAGCCTCCATCCCCAACCCTGTTCCTTCCACCACCAATAGCCTCCATCACAAACTCCCTCCACCACCAATAGCCTCCATCACCAACAGCATCCATCACCAACAGCCTCCACCATAAACTCCCTTCATCACCAATAGCCTCCATCCCCAACAGCCTCCATCAGTAACTCCCTCCATCACCAACAGCTTCCATCATTAACTCCCTCTACCAACAGCCTCCATCACCAACAGCCTCCATCACTAACTCCCTCCATCACCAACAGCATCCATCATTAACTCCCTCCATCACCAACAGCCTCCATCACCAACAGCCTCCATCATTAACTACCTCCATCACCAACAGCGTCCATCATTAACTCCCTCCATCACCAACAGCCTCCATCATTAACTCCCTCCATCACCAACAGCCTCCATCATTAACAGCCTCCATCATTAACTCCCTCCATCACCAACAGCGTCCATCATTAACTCCCTCCATCACCAACAGCCTCCATCATTAACTCCCTCCATCACCAACAGCCTCCATCATTAACTCCCTCCATCACCAACAGCCTCCATCAGTAATCCCGTACATCACCAACTCCCTCCATCACCAACAGCCTCCATCATTAACTCCCTCCATCACCAACAGCCTCCATCATTAACTACCTCCATCACCAACAGCGTCCATCATTAATTCCCTCCATCACCAACAGCCTCCATCATTAACTCCCTCCATCACCAACAGCCTCCATCATTAACTCCCTCCATCACCAACAGCCTCCATCAGTAATCCCGTACATCACCAACTCCCTGCATCACCAACAGCCTCCATCATTAACTCCCTCCATCACGAACAGCCTCCATCATTAACTCCCTTCATAACCAACCTCTTTCATCACCAACAGCCTTTATCACCAACAGCCTTTATCACCAACCCCCTTCATCACCAACAGCCTTTATCACCAACAGCCTTTATCCCCAACCCCCTTCATCAGCAACAGCCTCCATCACTAATTCCTTCCAACACCAACAGCCTCCATCATTAACTCCCTCCATCACCAACAGCCTCCATCTTTAACTCCCTCCATCCCCAACAGCCTTTATCACCAACCCCCTTCATCACCAACAGCCTTTATCACCAACCCCCTTCATCATCAACAGCCTCCATCACCAACAGCCTTTATCACCAACCCCCTTCATCACCAACAGCCTCCATCACCAACAGCCTTTATCACCAACCCCCTCAATCACCATCAGTAATCACGTACATCACCAACCCCCTTCATCACCAACAGCCTCCATCACCAAGCCCCTTCATCACCAACAGCCTCCATCACCAACCCCCTTCATCAACAACAGCCTCCATCACCGACCCCCTTCATCACCAACTCCCTCCATCACCAACAGCCTCCATCACTAACCCCTTTTATCACCAACCCCCTCAATCACCAACCATCAGTAATCCTGTACATCACCAACTCCCTCCATCACCAACCCACTCCATCACCAACCACCTCAATCACCAACCATCAGTAATCCCATACATCACCAACCCCCTTCATCACCAACAGCCTCCATCATCAACCCCCTTCATCACCAACAGCCTCCATCACCAACCCCCTTCATCACCAACAGCCTCCATCACCAACCCCCTTCATCAACAACAGCCTCCATCACCGACCCCCTTCAACACCAACCCCCCCAATCACCATCAGTAATCCCATACATCACCAACAGGCTCCATCACCAACCCTCTACATCACCAACCATCAGTAATCTCCTCCATCACCAACAGCCTCAATCATAAACCCCTTCAACAGGCTGTTTCATTGCTGACTAATGAATTGAGGGATCAACATGATCCCCGCAGTAGTAAACAACATGCAGATGTAGCCAATGACACCACAACCAACTGGAGGACCCCAATCCATCTTCATCAGAACGCTAGAAATGTGAAGAAAGCTACAGCAACCCGCCATCTATCCCCCTTTTCAGGGTGCACAAAAGCGTCAAGTTACTCATCGTGGGCATTCAACGCCATACCCCCGACCCATCATAGGAACAGTCAAGGTAAAATGTGCAGGGATCATACTTGCTCTACTATCTCAAACAACAAGTCTCGGAATCAACATGGCAGAATAGAATTACCTATTATATAGGTTTGGACAGTGTGTCAAACCTTTCAAACAGCTTCTGTTCCCTTCAGTATGTCAAACCTTTCAACCAGTTTTTATTCACTTCAAGTTTGGACAGTACATCAAAAGTCAAACTTTGCAAGCAGTCCTCCCCACCCCGTCCACCCCAACTAACATGAAACACACGTAAAGAGACCAATTTCAAATCACAAATGATTAATCATGAAAACTTGCATCTTTCTCCGGCCTGCATGAACGGCCTCGTACATGGTCTGTCCATAGCGGGGTACAGGCGATCGACTAGCGTCATCCGGGCTGCTGCCATAATTGGGAGCAGCAGAACTGAAACACAAGAAGAAACTGTTTAGAGCTGACCAGGAGACCGCTATCCTGTCCTGTCTTTAAAATATGGGCCGCCATGTAATTTCACAAATATCTGAGAGTAAGGTCCCCTTTCTTGCTGGTAATCATAGCTGGAACAAACGGCACAGACAAACAATCTAAAACGGCACAGACAAACAATCTCAATTTGTCTTAGTCGACATGTGATGCTACATGTGCAGTTGTTGACAAACTCTTTCTCATTCAGAAAGTGTTGCCCTCTTTCCCACACTGATGTCACATGGAAAGTGGTATCTTATGTTCCCCCCACTGATGTCACATGGAAACTGTTGTCTTTTCATCCACTAATGTCACATGGAAAGTGTTGCCCTTTCATCCACTGATGTTATATGGAAAGTATTGCCCTTTGATCCACTGGTGTTACATGGAAAGTGTTGCCCTTTCATCCACTAATATCACACATAAAGTATTGCCCTTTCATCCACTGATGTTACATGGAAATTATTGCCCTTTCATCCACTAATATCGCACATAAAGTATTGCCCTTCCATCCACTAATGCCACATGGAAAATATTGCCCTTTCATCCACTGATGGTACATGGCAAGTATTGCCCTTTCATACACTGATGACACATGGACAGTGTTGCCTTTTCACCCACTGATGTCATGGGAAAGTGTTTTCCTTTCACCCATGGATGCCACATATAAAGTATTGCCCTTTCATCAACTCATGTCATACAAAAAGTATTGTCCTTTCATCAACTCATGCCACAGGAAAGTGTTGCCCTTTCATAGACTCATATCACATGGAAAGTATTGCCCTTTCATTGACTCATCTCACATGAAAATTATTGCCCTTTCATTGACTCATGTCACCTGTAAATTGTTGCCCTTTCATTGACTTGCAGCACATGAAAAGTGTTGCCCTTTCATCAACTCATGTCACATGAAAGTGCTATTCCCTTCTGATTACAAGCCAAATCACCTTGAACTTCCTGTGGCCGTTTTAATAGTGCAACTTATTTTGATTCTGCCATAACAGTATGTCGACTGTCTGGTCAATAGCTCTTACCTCTGTGCCTAGACTCCACAGAACACAGAAGTGTGGCAATTGGCAGCATTGGGTGAACCCCTTTGAGGCAGGAAATGGGGGTCAGACACTCCTACTGCTTTGTGGGACTCCACGAGATGAGCAGTACGTACTCATTATTCACAAAATCTTCAGAACACTAAAACTATGTTGCTCTCTTTTGTTGGGCTGCGGCCCAGTACGTCTGACTTCAACAGGCTTTTCAATCAGGTGTGCCTTCCCTAGTCCTTAATTGTGCAGACTACCTGAGAGGCAACAGGTCTGCATCACTTACTTGGTTGGGGCCCAGATCTTTGATCTGTCTGACCTGGGAGGTTCTGCTGATAGCTATGCTTGGTTGGGGCCCTGTTCTTTGATCTGTCTGACCTGGGAGGTTCTGCTGATAGCTATGCTTGGTTGGGGCCCTGATCTTTGATCTGTCTGATATGGGAGGTTCTGCTGATAGCTATGCTTGGTTGGAGCCCTGATCTTTGATCTGTCTGACCTGGGAGGTTCTGCTGATAGCTATGCTTGGTTGGGGCCCTGATCTTCCATCTGTCTGACCTGGGAGGCTCTGCTGATAGCTATGCTTGGTTGGGACCCTGGTCTTCCATCTGTCTGACCTGGGAGGCTCTGCTGATAGCTATGCTTGGTTGGGGCCCTGGTCTTCCATCTGTCTGACCTGGGAGGCTCTGCTGATAGCTATGCTTGGTTGGGGCTCTGGTCTTCCATCTGTCTGACCTGGGAGGCTCTGCTGATAGCTATGCTTGGTTGGGGCCCTGATCTTCCATCTGTCTGACCTGGGAGGCTCTGCTGATAGCTATGCTTGGTTGGGGCCCTGATCTTCCATCTGTCTGACCTGGGAGGCTCTGCTGATAGCTATGCTTGGTTGGGGCCCTGATCTTTGATCTGTCTGACCTGGGAGGTTCTGCTGATAGCTATGCTTGGTTGGGGCCCTGATCTTTGATCTGTCTGACCTGGGAGGCTCTGCTGATAGCTATGCTTGGTTGGGGCCCTGATCTTGAATCTGTCTGATCTGAGAGGTTCTGCTGATAGCTATGCAACAGTCAGCCTGGGGTCATTGGGACATACACATGTGTGCTGGAATCTTGATGTTTGGGGATGGCTTGCATGCCTGGGTGATCTAGTAAGTTATGTGTAAACATGAGAGAGGAGTGTGCTAGAATCTTGGTGTTTGGGGATGGCTTGCATGCCTGGGTGATCTAGTAAGTTATGTTTGTATGATCATTGTAATACTGATAGGTTCAACCAGACCATTCAGGGAGAGGCCAGACTAAGATAGCAGAATAGTTCTCCAGTTTAGAGGATTGGGTTAAGGCTAACATTCCAAACTTGCAACAAGAAAAAGGCTCAAAGATGCAGCAGCGAATTAGCTGACAGCAGCCAGTGATTCACAAGCTGGTAACTTGCCTCAGGGTCAGCGGCCCATAACTTACCAAAACCCTACTTCACCTCCAAGTGGTGGTCCAGGAAACAGACTGCAACCATGCAGCCTGGCTAAGAGAAAAGGGAACGAAAATGGCAGGCAAAATAATGTGCTGAAACAGGATGTACCGGACCAAACTGCACAGATATCGCAGCCTTGTTTTTATCTACGAGGCAACGTCACACCACCCTGTCCAGATAGAACACTAAAGAAAAAGTAACGAAAAAGCTAAAAACTGAATGATTATTACAGAAGCTATCAACTATGTGGTAGGAACTGAATAATTAGTATAGAAACTGAATGATTAGTATAGAAACTGAATAATTAGTATAGAAACTGAATAATTAGTATAGAAACTGAATGATTAGTATAGAAACTGAATAATTAGTATAGAAACTGAATGATTAGTACAGAAACTGAATAATTAGTTTAGAAAATGAATAATTAGTATAGAAACTGAATGATTAGTATAGAAACTGAAAGATTAGTATAAAAACTGAATGATTACTGTACAAACTATCAACTATATGGTGGAGGTAATCATATCTTGCAGCCATTTGCATCATGGGAAACCAGAAGATTCAGCTAAATCTCCCAACTGGTCTATCGATGTGCTTTGTTTTATGTTACTTTAAATCCAGGTAATCAAACAGGCAGGTGTACACCTGTTGCCAGGTAGCCAATGAATATCCATAATACGTTATTTTGTTGCTGCAATTGTTACTTCCCATAGCTTACTGGGGCTGGGAGAAGGTAGGCTGCGAATTAGGCAGTAATTTCTGCCGAAGATGGATGTGTCGGATAGAAAGGTGCAAATATCGCAATCCGTTCTCCGGACTACATCCTGCTACCTGTAAAGCCCTGCCCAGTGTCTACCGGCGGGAGATTGAGAACGAACGCAGCAGAAGAAATGGCAGTAATTTTATTCATTTTTTCAGAATGTTGTCCGGATAGTTGCTAACAGCTTTCTCATCTTGATTTTCTGCTGTGACTTATTTTGGAGAAATCAACAAGAGAGAAAACAAACCTGATGTGTAACTGATGATTGGAGCCTGGAATTGGTGGACCAAATACTCTGAGATTTTTGGTGGATCTCTGGTGTGCTTCACTGATCTGTGCATGTTGTTTGCCTGGAGGAAGACCCTGTGTGTTTACAAATACAAAAAGTGAAACGTCCAGTTAATCTTCATATCTTGTAGCTAGCAAATGCACACAGAAAAGATACACAAAAAAAAAACAAGATTCCTCTGCAGACTTGAAAGCCAAAATTAACCTTTAGCATGTCACATCTTTTTTTACGAAAAATTTGCATCTTGCTTTCATAGTTGACTTTAAAAATTTGTAACTTTATTGTTTGTTTGTCAATAAATCTGATTTTCTTGTGTGTAAAGACACAACTGAATAAAGAACTTGTGGGTGTTATTGTTTTTGTTGTGTGTTTGTTAGTTTCTGAGATATAAAAAGATGAAGTTGAAAATTTATGAAAATCTTTGAAAAAATTTTGACTCGACCGCTAGGCCTAGTCGCTCCAATAGAAAACCATGGAAACCACAACAACGCATCGATACTGTGTTTACAATATCGACACAGCTGTTAGTTTCAAATTCAAACGTAGTTCTTTCATCTAAACAAACAAAATAAACAGATCTACTCAATAAAGATCTTTCCCAACAACCTACTTCACCTTTTGCAAAAAGTTGGCTTGCTCCAAACGACGTATACAAAATTAAAACTGTTCAAAATCCATTTGTAATCATACGATACTTTAACCGGCAAAATATCGTGTATATATGGTGACGTATTCAGTATTTTTAAAAATGGCTGTCGGGAGTGTCTCCGTTCAACAACAAAAATTTGTTTCTCGAACACCGTTTTTGTATGGAGTGTGAGTCTAGACATTAAAGAATAATATTAAGAAAAATTAAATGAAAAAAAATTATTACAAAAAATGACAATATAATTATTAACAATTACTTGTAATATTTTATGAAATTCTAGCAGACCTTCATATTCTTACTGCATATTCATTTTCCTTGAATTTGATATATAACATGTTTGTCTTCCTTGTGAAATAATTAAGAAAAGTCAAGTTTTATGAAAAGACTGCTTTTATAAACGAAATAATTCTGGCAAAACTAGTTACAAAATGGTGGCCTTTAAGAGTTCAGAACAGTCATAGTGCATGTAGGTATGTTACACACCAGACAGACAACTCAAGAACAGAAGGTTATGGCCTAGAGATTAAAGGATTATGTCCCTGAGATAAAAAAGCAATGACCCAGAGATCAAAAGGTAATCACCCAGAGATAAAAAGGTAATGCCCCAAAAATCAAAAGGTGATGACCCAGAGATCAAAAGGTGATGACCCAGAGATCAAAAGGTGATGACCCAGAGATCAATGGAATAAGACTAGGCTGGAGAAAATATCTGATATATGCTCCAAAATGGCATGTCAGATCTTACCAAACTCTAATCACCATTTTGACTTTCTTTATCTGTTCCACCTGGAGCATGGTGCTACTACTGCAGTTACTTCCTTCCAGGAAGTCTGTGCCAAAGCATTTATATACTTTACAGTGTGGTGTAGACTTATTTTTTATATGTTTTTTTGTACTTTTTTGGGGGTTCGTCTTATTTCTCTATACTCCAAGGCGGTGTGCGTTGCACTATGTTTTTATTTTGCGCCTGTTGGCCCAGCGCATCCGACTTTGGCATGCATTTTATGTAAAGGTCTGCTTCCTCCCGCATTTTCTAACGGTTTGTTTCCCCGGGGTAACGGCCGGTGCTGTGATTGGGGAGCGAACCCAGCACCTTCAGCTTGTGAGCCGTGTCACTTGCCCACTAGCCCCCCACCTACCCCACTTTATATGATGATTTTGCCAGCTCCATACACAATCCTCTTTAGCTGTTTTCTATGACATGCATAATAAGGTGCAGTGGTGCTATTCTTTCCTCCCAGAAACCAAGAAGTGGCATCAGGTCAACCAAAACACATGTGTAACACGCCTAGACATGACTTACCGTGTTGATTCTGGCATGAACATGTTGGTATGTGCTCCGCTTGGGTCCTATGGATGTCAACTGCTGTTTGGTGAGCATCAGCTGAAGATAAATGGTAGGATTTTCTACTTAGCCACAAACTAGAAAGGAATTGAAAAGTGGACAGGTTACACAGCAGCAGAAGCCTCACCAACTGTTGCTGTAGTCTCCAATAACATTGCTGTCTGTCCAAGTAAGTTTCTTGCCCCTGTACTTCTCTTCACGTGACAACTTCTACTGAAGAGAAATCAACAACAGCCAGGTTTCATCGCCTGTTACTTTACCACTGATGCCATCATTGCACAGTTTACTTCCTCACAGCAATATACCGGAAATTCAATAACTTCCTTGACATTGACCAAGGTCACCTTTGATTCTGAGAATACATCTGATCTGTGGAAGACCTTGAGATTTATGGAAGTTCTACGACACCTTGATGGAGTTAATGGAGGAGCTCCTCCGCAACACTAACGCAAGGGTCCGTCTCAGACAGGATCTTACTGAGACATTCTCAAACTAACGCAAGGGTTCGTCAGACAGGATCTGACTGAGACATTCTCAACACTAACGCAAGGGTTCGTCAGACAGGATCTTACTGAGACATTCTCAACACTAACGCAAGGGTTCGTCAGACAGGATCTTACTGAGACATTCTCAACACTAACGCAAGGGTTCGTCTCAGACAGGATCTTACTGAGACATTCTCAACACTAACGCAAGGGTTCGTCTCAGACAAGATATTACTGAGATATTCTCAACACTAACGCAAGGGTTCGTCTCAGACAGGATCTTACTGAGACATTCTCAACACTAACGCAAGGGTTCGTCTCAGACAGGATCTTACTGAGACATTCTCAACACTAACGCAAGGGTTCGTCAGACAGGATCTTACTGAGACATTCTCAACACTAACGCAAGGATTCGTCAGACAGGATCTTACTGAGACATTCTCAACACTAACGCAAGGGTTCGTCAGACAGGATCTTACTGAGACATTCTCAACACTAACGCAAGGATTCGTCAGACAGGATCTTACTGAGACATTCTCAACACTAACGCAAGGGTTCGTCAGACAGGATCTTACTGAGACATTCTCAACACTAACGCAAGGGTTCGTCTCAGACAGGATCTTACTGAGACATTCTCAACACTAACGCAAGGGTTCGTCTGACAGGATCTTACTGAGACATTCTCAACACTAACGCAAGGATTCGTCAGACAGGATCTTACTGAGACATTCTCAACACTAACGCAAGGATTCGTCAGACAGGATCTTACTGAGACATTCTCAACACTGTCTGGTGTCTGCAAGTTATGTGTCCTTGCATCATTGCTGTTCTGTCATGCTATGGATTAGATCATTGCTGTTCTGTCATGCTATGGATTAGATCATCGCTGTTCTGTCATGCTATGGATTAGATCATCGCTGTTCTGTCATGCTATGGATTAGATCATCGCTATTCTGTCATGCTATGGATTAGATCATCGCTGTTCTGTCATGCTATGGATTAGATCATCGCTGTTCTGTCATGCTATGGATTAGATCATCGCTGTTCTGTCATGCTATGGATTAGATCATCGCTGGTCTGTCATGCTATGGATTAGATCATCGCACAGATGGAAATATATAACCTGAGAGTCTCTGTCAGACACTTGTGTTTGACGGACCTCGATTATGCAGATGAGATCATCATTCAAAGTCTAAACTCTCAGACCTCGATAGGTCTCCAAGGGTATTTAGAACAGTCAGCTTCACACCTGGGCCTGCACATTTCCTGGCCGAAGACCAAGATTCATAGTCTTGACAGTGGTCTGCCTGCTGCAGGAATCACTGTCAATGGCAGTAACGTCAATCCCACTGATGACTCCATCTACCTGGGCAGCAGGCTGACTTCTGATGTAAGCAGTGGCTCGGACATCACTCTGCAGATTGGCGTTGCAGCATCATCCATGAACTCTCTGACCAGAGTCTGGTCCCAGCAGTGGCTCGGACATCACTCTGCAGATTGGCCTTGCAGCATCATCCATGAACTCTCTGACCAGAGTCTGTTCCCAGCAGTGGCTCGGACATCACTCGGCAGATTGGCCTTGCAGCATCATCCATGAACTCTCTGACCAGAGTCTGGTCCCAGCAGTGGCTCGGACATCACTCGGCAGATTGGCCTTGCAGCATCATCCATGACTCTCTTGTCCCAGCAGTAGCTCTCCCTGGAAACCAAGCTACGTCTCTATAGATCCTGTTGTCCTTCCAATCCTCTGGTATGGTTCCAAAACTTGGACAGCCTTACAAGTAGATTAGAAGTCGTTCGAGGTCTTCCACATGCACAACCAAGGACGTACCCTTAGAGTCTGCTGGCAAGACCTAGTCACAAACACTGAGGTCTACCAAGGACACAATTTGAGAGTATTTCCGTAACTCTTGATCGGTGCCACCTCTTTCTTCGACCATGTGGCATGCCTCTCTCAGGACGCTCCAGCTCGACAGCTTGTCCTTGAAAACCAGGGAAAGGACAAGACTGTACTCCTCATAGAGTCATCCCTGTCACCTCCATTTCATCTGCCGTACATGCTGCCTGAGACGCTGCTATCAACAGTGGTCATTGACGATCAGCACAATGGCTACTAGACGGGTTACTTGACCTGACATGGTCAACAGTTTGGATATTGAAGCAAATCTGCTTATTATTTGTTCGTCTTCTCAGAGGATGAGAGCAACCAATAATATTTAGTTCTCTCTGAATCTTCCAGAAGCTTGGTTTCACAAGCTTCTCAGACTTGAGTTGTGGTTTGCATAGGGCCAGCAACCTCACCATGTAAAACAAACTGCTACAGGAACCACCACTACAAGCATTTGCCTCCAACCCTCATTTCTGCTACATCTTAATCAACTCAATAGTACATCAATGAAATTCTCAAGTGATTTGGAATATATTTTAAACTTCGTAGTCTATTAACATTTTATTAAGTGAAAAGAAAAATGTAATTAGTCTTAGAAGCAGTTATGGCTCCTGGCAAAAACTTTAAAAGCCATCTCTAGAAGAGAGGTAAATAAACTTCATGGTATTCCAAAAACTTTAAAAGCCATCTCTAGAAGAGAGGTAAATAAACTTCATGGTATTCCAAAAACTTTAAAAGCCATCTCTAGAAGAGAGGTAAATAAACTTCATGGTATTCCAAAAACTTTAAAAGCCATCTCTAGAAGAGAGGTAAATAAACTTCATGGTATTCCAAAAACTTTAAAAGCCATCTCTAGAAGAGAGGTAAATAAACTTCATGGTATTCAAGGAGAGCAATTGGGACAAAAATAAGAAAAAAGATGACATGATATTCTGAGACACAAAGCGTCTGGAATCCTAGTTTTCAATCTGGTAGATTAACTTGTGCCTGAAGCCAAGTAGCCTAGAGCTGAATCTTGGGTTTCAATCTGGGAGATCAACTTGTGTCTGATGCCAGGTAGCCTAAAGCTGAATCTTGGTTTTCATTCTGGGAGATCAACTTGTGTCTGATGCCAGGTAGCCTAAAGCTGAATCTTGGTTTTTCAATCTGGGAGATGGAGCTGTGCCTGATGCCAGGTAGCCTAAAGCTGTTTTAATTGATATACGTTAATTCACAAAGTGTGCTAAAGTTAAGTTGGCCATTTTTACCTTTTCTCTTAAGTGATTGTTCTGCTTTTCCAACTCTCTGATCTTTGAAACAAACTCTTCAAACTTCTCTTGAACCTCGATGCTCCCTCCCCCCTTGCCTGCAGATGTGAACAGAAACAAATATGAATGCAAAAATAAAAATGGTTATCACAAGTGGCTAATGATCATCTCTCTTGCTTGTTTTACAATTTCTGATGTTCTAATATCACAAAATGTGATGCCTAAGGAGGTGAATATGTAGAAAGCATTGAAGAAACATTGACAAATGGCATCTGACTCATTTCTTAGTTAACTTGTAGAAGATAATAATAAAGCTGAAAACTAAGAAGAAAATGTTGAGAAAGATAATACATGCCCTCAACAAGCTACTTAACAGTATAAACAAACAGGTGCTGGGTTTGAATACACTAGGGAAGAAGAGAGGAGAGCAGGGATGGCTAGGATAAAATTGAGAAAAACAGAAGTGGACTTATAGAGGTTATCATTGGCTGTGGTCGCTGAGAAACTAGTTCTCATTGGCTGTGGTTGCTTAGAGAGAAACTGGTTCTCATTGGATGTAGTCACTTAGAGAGGAACTCGATCTAATTGGTTGTGGTCGCTGAGAAACTGGTTCCCATTGGTTGTGGTCACTGAGGAACTGGTTCTCATTGGCTGTGCTCAAGAACAAAGCCCAAGATATGTCACAGAATGACTTTGCAGTCTAGCCTACCCATGTAATTTGAACGAACAAAGAGGAAGAAGAATGAATTTGTTCCAACTCCTGATTACAATATTATCAATCAATGGCATCATTTTTGTGACAACATTGATAACCAAGCAACATTTCAGTCTAGAATAATATCCTCAAAAACAAACAACAGCACACAATTAAGCCAAATGATACTGACAGCTGACCCTTCTTAAACATTGTTTACTCTTAATCTTTGTTAATTACCAGCGCAAGTCAGTATATTTGTCACTAATGGCAATTTAAAAAAAAAAAGTAAATGAGATTCAAATTTCTTCTTTGCGTTCGGATGAATGTTTTATGCCACCAGATGGGCCACCTCCATGAGGTGGCATGTCAGTCGAAGGTTCTCAATGGTCCCCCACAGTTTGTCTGGCATGCTTCTTTCTTTGGGCCAGATATTCTCACTTGATCTTTGATGTAGTAAGCATATTTACAAGATACCAAATTGAAAACTCTGCACTATTGCGCTTACATTGTCCCTTATTTCCCAATATAATTCCCACCAGCGTTGATATACTTTATCAGTGCATCAAAACTTGCAGCACAGAAGTCTGCGGTCTGCTGTCTCACCAAAACCTGCATCACAGAAGTCTGCGGTCCGCTGTCTCACCAAAACCTGCAGCACAGAAGTCTGCAGTCTGCTGTCTCACCAAAACCTGCATCACAGAAGTCTGCGGTCCGCTGTCTCACCAAAACCTGCAGCACAGTAGTCTGCAGTCCGCTGTCTCACCAAAACCTGCAGCACAGAAGCCTGCAGTCCGCTGTCTCACCAAAACCTGCAGCACAGAAGCCTGCAGTCCGCTGTCTCACCAAAACCTGCAGCACAGAAGCCTGCAGTCCGCTGTCTCCCCAAAACCTGCAGCACAAAAGCCTGCAGTCCGCTGTCTCACCAAAACCTGCAGCACAGAAGCCTTTGGTCTGCTGTCTCAGCCACATTTGCACTTCACGTTTAACATCTTCGTCATATTGCGTAACATCTTCCACCAAGGTGCAATTATACATTATACTGTAAACCATGCAAACACGTTATTGTAATTGCTATACTATCTATCCCTACTCACCTGTCAGCATGAATCATCTCCCCCACCTGATTGTAGTTGCTACACTATCTATCCCTACCCACCTGTCAGCATGAATCATCTCCCCCACCTGATTGTAGTTGCTACACTATCTATCCCTACTCACCTGTCAGCATGAATCATCTCCCCCACCTGATTGTAGTTGCTACACTATCTATCCCTACCCACCTGTCAGCATGAATCATCTCCCCCACCTGATTGTAGTTGCTACACTATCTATCCCTACTCACCTGTCAGCATGAATCATCTCCCCCACCTGATTGTAGTTGCTACACTATCTATCCCTACCCACCTGTCAGCATGAATCATCTCCCCCACCTGATTGTAGTTGCTACACTATCTATCCCTACCCACCTGTCAGCATGAATCATCTCCCCCACCTGATTGTAGTTGCTACACTATCTATCCCTACTCACCTGTCAGCATGAATCATCTCCCCCACCTGATTGTAGTTGCTACACTATCTATCCCTACCCACCTGTCAGCATGAATCATCTCCCCCACCTGATTGTAGTTGCTACACTATCTATCCCTACTCACCTGTCAGCATGAATCATCTCCCCCACCTGATTGTAGTTGCTACACTATCTATCCCTACCCACCTGTCAGCATGAATCATCTCCCCCACCTGATTGTAGTTGCTACACTATCTATCCCTACCCACCTGTCAGCATGAATCATCTCCCCCACCTGATTGTAGTTGCTACACTATCTATCCCTACCCACCTGTCAGCATGAATCATCTCCCCCACCTGATTGTAGTTGCTACACTATCTATCCCTACCCACCTGTCAGCATGAATCATCTCCCCCACCTGATTGTAGTTGCTACACTATCTATCCCTACCCACCTGTCAGCATGAATCATCTCCCCCACCTGATTGTAGTTGCTACACTATCTATCCCTACCCACCTGTCAGCATGAATCATCTCCCCCACCTGATTGTAGTTGCTACACTATCTATCCCTACCCACCTGTCAGCATGAATCATCTCCCCCACCAGCCACACAGATGTTTCTGTTGCAATCTCAACAGGACGACCAGGTCGGCATTCATCAGCAATTTTGTTGCCTCATAGAGATATGTTATTGACCCAGTTGTGAACCATGTTATGCGACAAACACTTCTCAATGTAAACAGGAAGCATTTTCATATGAATATCCTTTTCAGAAAGTTCTTTCGACCCCCCAAAAAAAGGCACAACAGCACGCTGTTCTTTGATTGTACACTCTATGAGTACCGACGCCATTTTGTATCTCAACTATGCATGTGCATGCGGCACATAGTGTCTGCTACCTACAGCAACCACAAAGCTGGTTGTTGCTGCCACATAATAACACCTTTAGAAACTACCACCTCCGTTGTTGAGCTATCCCATCTCAGTTTGTGACCTACTTACTGACTTCCCCTCATGTATGTTGACTTTATGATATCTGAGTTTCATCAACAGTAAATGCATGAAATATGTCAATGTTTTAGAATTTTATGTACATCTTTCTATCTTTTCCCTTCTTACAGTATAAACACAATTATGATAGAAAGAATACAGTTCTAGTTACTGCTATAGAAGTAGTTGCCAAGAGCTTGACTTGTCTCTTATCACCTGTTCTTGTTACAGTTAACATCTCTGAGCAACAATACAATTAAGCATTTGCATTTTTTACCTTCCTTTTCTAGCTTTTTCTTGTCACTGACCAGACGAAGCAGCTTTGTTGCCATCCTAGAAGAGAATAAACATGTGAATGTTTTCTTGACAGAGACTGGGATTGACTTGTGAACATGTGAATGTTTTCTTGACAGAGACTGGGATTGACTTGTGAACATGTGAATGTTTTCTTGACAGAGACTGGGATTGACTTGTGAACATGTGAATGTTTTCTTGACAGAGACTGGGATTGACTTGTGAACATATGAATGTTTTCTTGACAGAGACTGGGATTGACTTGTGAACATGTGAATGTTTTCTTGACAGAGACTGGGATTGACTTGTGAATATGTGAATGTCTGATGTTTCTTGACAGAGACTGGGATTGACTTGTGAATATGTGAATTTCTGATGTTTCTTGACAGACCATAGATTGGGATTGACTTGTGAACATGTCAAATTGAATAGCTTCTCTCTTATAAAATGATGATAAACACAAACCACATTGATGGTCTTACTCTGGCCTTCCTGTACAAATATTAAACAAAAAATGTTCACATTTGGTAGCAACCTTCTCCAGAATGAGGCTAGAAGCCATGTCCGTGCATGCCTATAAATTGGGTCAGCAACCTACCTCCCAGGATGTCCCAGCCTACAAGATGCTCCGACAGGGTACTGTGGCAAGTTACTGGAAGAAGCAGTGCTCATCCTGGAGACGTTCGTGGGACCACCCTCGCAACATCTGGCTAAACTAGATCACCACTTCCCCAACAGAACTGCAGGCCACCAGATGTAGCCATGGACATTCGACGCGACAGGCCCTGGTCGCCTAAGCGTACTATTGATTAATTGATTGGCAGGGGATATGGTATCCATCATTGGCAGAGTATATGGTATCCAACATTGGCTAACGGATATGGTATCTACCATGGGCTTCAGAATTATTTGGTATTTAGTTTTATGATTGCAAGTCTGATCCAGCCTGAGGAGCATAGACTATATCCCTGCTGTCAATGAAATGTCAATGTTCTACTTTATGACCTTATCTAACTGTACTGTCTTTAAGTAAGAGTGTCTAGTAGTAGAATGTTTAGACTGCTAGATTACTTCTCATGGTTCAATCTGGCCAACACAGCTGTAAATGGGTGCCTGGATTGGTCAAATCACCTCATAAAATTGAGTCTCTAACACTTCATCCGTGACGGCAGTGTCTGTTATGGGATCACCTTACTCTAAAATGTGCTAAATTATCATAGAACATTTCATCAATCAATCCATTTTCAGTTCCCCATGGGGTATAGGTCTTCAAATTCTGCATGCAAAGTTACCAAAAGTTGACCCGTCTTTATCTATAGAAGTATTTGTGGTTTTAAGTTTCTACAGGGTTGGGTAGCCAGCCCAATGCCCAACCTCCTTAGTTGCCTTTTACTACAAGCCTGGCAGGTTACAATGCTATTATTGATATTCTTCCAGGCCCCAGTAACAGTACTAATTACTAACAATATGTTCCCCTTTGGGCCCACAAGTACCCTAAATGAGAAATGAAGAAAAGGATCAGTCTATGCTTGTGGTAAGAAGGTGGCTAAGGAGAGTTGTCCTTAAAGCTGGCAACTTCATCAAGAGAAGCAAATCACCAGAAAGACCAACACTGTAAGAGCAGATAGATGTTTTGTGCAGGCTTCCTGCAAGGAAACCAACTGCAGCCGTGGTCTCTAGCACCGTTGGAAGTGAAGAACAAAGGTTGACAACAAATATGTGTTGACCTTTTAATTCTGTCCTCCTGTTTTCTAGCGTGCTTCTTGAGGATAATGTACTCCTCGTACATCCGGAGGTACTTGTCCTCGAGCTCATCCTTTGTCAATCTGCTCACCTGACTTCGTTGCTGAGCAGCTGTGGGGGTATAAACAAAATATGACAATCATCATCTCATCTCATCATCTGTTCACATTTGTCATTTGTGTCACGTGTGTCATGGAGAGATGTCATTTTCTGTTGTGTGCCATGTAGAGATGTCATTTTCTGTTGTGTGCAATGTGTGTCATGGAGAGATGTCATTTTCTGCTGTGTGCAATGTGTGTCATGGAGAGATGTCATTTTCTGTTGTGTGCCATAGTGTGTCATGAAAAGATGTCATTTTCTGCTGTGTGCCATGTGTGTCATGGAGAGATGTCATTTTCTGTTGTGTGCCATAGTGTGTCATGGAGAGATGTCATTTTCTGTTGTGTGCCATGTGTCACGGAGAGATGTCATTTTCTGTTGTGTGCCATGTGTTCCACAGAGAAATGTCATTTTTTGTTGTGTGCCATGTGTGTCATGGAGAGATGTCATTTTCTGCTGTGTATTTTGTGTATCTCTTAGATATTGTCAGTTCTTGTCTATTTATTGTTTCTTTAAACTTTGCCGCACAGCATTGCTGCCGGAAAATTGCACAGATAGTCACTGGAGTATCCTGTTTAAACCTCACAGATAATGCTATAGAACCAGCTGAACATACGGAGATTTGAATTAAAAATAGACTTAGCTTCCGTCCGCTCGGGTTTCAAACCAGAAAAATGGCTTGTTGAATTTTAAAGTGAATTTTGAAATAATTTATTCTCTTTTTCACTCGAATTTGAAGATTACCCATTATTGAGGGTGATGAAGTTAAGGTGTTGTAACAGATTTTCTGAGGTAGATCTGTTTAGTTTGTTTATGTAGATGTAATAAATACGTTGTAATGGAAACTAACAGATATGCCAATCTTGTAAAAAACACTATCAGTGATCTTTGACAATTGACTGGACATCTGCTATACCCAGAAATAGGTCAGTTTAAATGTTTGTGCAGTTTTTTCAACATTGTCACCTTATTGTATCTCAGAAACTAACTAACTAACTAACTAACTAACTAACTAACTAACTAACTAACCAACTCTCTCTCTCACGCACGGACGCACACACACACAAATTCTTTATTAATTTATGTCTCTACACACAACAAAATCATATCTATAGACCAACAACAACAAAAAATGTTACAAGCTTCTACAGTCAACAACCACAGTCAAACGTGATGTGCTGAACAATAATACAGCTGCAGGTGAAATTGCATCAATTTTTAATATGGGCTTTACAAGGTTAACACAATCAATCTATCCTTTTCTCAGTCTTTTTCATGCTCTAAATCTAAACTGTCAGGTTTGATTAACTTGTGTGGCAATGTATGTTTCAAGGTATCCTTGCCATAGGTTCAAATGATTGACTTTGTCATAATGTACAAAGATGTGAAACTGTTGAAGACAACATGGCTTGGTGACAGCTCATTCACAGTCTATCATCTACATTGTTTGTTCTGAGTCTGTGGGTTGTGTTTCCCCGAGGGGTTGAAGGAGAGGTCATGTTCGCTGTTCTACAAGATTAGGAAGACAGAAGGCTCATATGATGACATCTCTTCCAACTATAATTTAGAAATATATTTGGCATTTAACTATTTGATGTTTATCATTAGAGGAGACCAACTCTTCTACCAGTGTACAGCTATATCTGTGGGTCGCCGATGCAGTCAAGAGGATAAGGCACTCGCCTCTGACAGTGATGAATGGAAACGGTGGGCGATCGAATCCCGCAAGTTTCATGCAACCCCTGGTCTCACGAGAGGTAAGACCAGAGTGCCTGCATCCCGAGTTACCTCCAGTCATCTCGACCAATAGTCTTTCCACTGATCCTTCTTCTTCTGCGTACGCAGTCAGACAGCAACCATTATTTTTTCGAAAAAAGCGGCGGTCATCCTGAGGCTGTCGCCACTGCCATAGAGCTTGTCTTGCAGTTCCACTGGTGATGGCCACATCTGCTCTCTCTGATCCTCGTATGTCGGGCAGTTCTGCAGCAGATGTTCAGCGGTCATTTTACCAGTACCGCACGGGCATTCGTCGGTACACCCTATCTTCAATTTGTTGAATAAGTGGTACCTCAGTCTATTGTGGCCAGTGCGAAGTCTGAAGACAACGACCTGCTCTCTTCGGTTCAACTGGTAATAGGCATCGTTTTTGGTGTAACCAGTATGTTCGGTTTCCCATTTGGTCATGTATCTGGCTTTGATAAGCCGTTTTGACTCTTCGCACGTCATACTGGTATCTGTTTGTGGTAGTCTTACACCTTCTTTTGCCAGTCTGTCTGCCTCCTCGTTGCCTTGGATGTTGCAGTGTGATGGGACCCACTGTACCACTACCCTTTTTGGTGCGGACTGCTGGCACAGTTTGCAGAGTGCTGCTCTTAAGTCATTACGCTCAGTCTTTTTAGCGCTGTGACTACGGCGAGAGCATCTGTCAGCAGGACTATATGGCTTTCATTTTCACTGTGTGTCACCATTTCTTCCACTGCCGCCCTCAGTGCCTCTGCCTCCGCTCTGAAATTGCTTGTGTACTTACCAGTAGCGAATGACAGTGTTATTTTTCTGCCATTTGGTAGGTTCAGGAATGCTCCTGCCCCTCCGTTCTGTGTTGTGTTTGTTACAGAACCGTCGGTGTATGCATGGGTCCAGTCCATGCTTGGGTAGCTTTTCGTTATGAAGCTTAGGGTAGTATCTCTCCTTTCTTTTTCAGTCTGGCAGTTTTTGTTTGCAATACCTGGTATATTTTCTACCACCTCTGGAAATATATCCTGCCTCCAGGTAGGTTTTCGTACAGTAGTGATGGGTTTTGGTGTTGTTAGTGCGTTTATGGGATCTTCGTGCATCTTTGCTTTGGCTATTTCTGCAAAGTTTCTCCGCTTTAGGCCACTGATCCAAGGTAACTCGGGATAAGAGTGAGATGGATGACCAGCATATATTATTCCTCACTATAATCTAAATACAGCGGACATCACATTACTAAGACAAAACTGTCTGATGTTGTGGCCATCATCGCTTCGCTATGGGCAATACCTATATCTGATGATTATCATGAGGGGAGACCAACTCTTCTACCTGTGTGCACAACTATATCTGATGGTTATTATGACAGAAGACCAACTCTTCTGCCGACCACATGAAGACAGGTTAGTTGTTCAAGGACAGCTGAGAACATTTTGAATGACTGAATGGTCATACCACAAATACCTAATTAGCCAAGCGCAAATAATTACTTATCAAATCTTATGACACTATTCCAACTACAGGCTGCATCTTTGAGATTCCTGGCATGAACAAATGTTGATAAACACATAGACATGTTTTTTTTTACCTGGTATGAAAAAATGTTGATAAACACAGACATGTTTTTTTTGTACCTGGTATGAACAAATGTTGATAAACACATTAACTAGTTTTTTTTTAACCTGGCATGAACAAATGTTGATAAACAGATAGAGTGATAGACAAGATCTTTTACCTGGTCTGAACAAACAATGTGGAGGATGGTACTCTCATTTTGTTTATTCAACTTGAAGGAAACAGTTGCTACTTCTGCCTTTTTTTTAGTGAAACAGTTTTTTGAGCAGTCGTAATACACTTTGATTGATGAATATCTTACTATTATACATTACATTCTCGCGATAACAAGAGGCAGGGACATTCTAGGACACACTTTCATATTTTCTCTGTAACAAGAGGCTGGGACATTCTAGGACACACTTTCATATTTTCTCTGTAACAAGACCCTGGGACATTCTAGGATATACTTTCATGTTTTCTCTGTAACAAGAGGCTGGGACATTCTAGGATACACTTTCATGTATTCTCTGTAATATTTAACTACTTACCTTCAGCAGTCAAATTCCTGAGAGCATTGTTGCTGGTATCTTTTGTAGGTATTTGGTCATCCATCATGTCTAAGGGAGAATTCCCTTCGTAACAAAATTCTTTCTGTTAACTCATTTGAAGAACTGAGAAATTGAGAAAATGTTATCTTATGGTGTTATACTGAATCAACATCATTGTCCTGTGTGTAGACCCGCAGGTCTCTTTGTGAATGGTGAGATGTATGGATAGTAATGGTTCCTGAAGATAGCTGATAATACACATGATTGTTCAGTAATACTAATACAAATGACTGCTCTGTGATCTCAGGTGTCCAACTCTGTTCAGCTGGTAATACACATGACTGCTCCGTCCACCCAGGTGCCCATCCCAGGTCAGCCAATGCTTGATTTCAAATTTCTGCAGCCTGCTAGTTTATCTGCTGCAGTGTCATCATCAAACATGTAGTCACTGACTGACTTCCGCATGTCCCCTGTAAGTGCCTGAGTCACAGAGTAGGTAGACCACTTCCCAGACTAATGACAGTAAGTTAGTAATGGCATAGGAAACGTGTTTTCCTCTCGGGAAGTGACAAATTTCAGTATTCCCAGATATAAATAGGTACCTGACATTCTGTCTGGAAAGATAAAGCAGTATGAAAGGGATCTGTCTGCCCTGCCTCACAAAAAAAAAGAGACTCCAACACTTCAGTGTGGAAGCAGAATGTTTAGTTTATCCTTTTTTAATTTTACTTATCTTGAAACTACCTTGAGGCCTTAGCCGCTTTAGTTTTAGGCTTAGCTTTAGCTAGTTTTCATTTGCCCCAATTTTCATATCTAATAATATTCTCACTGGGGACACTTGCGAAGTGAAATGATCAACTTGTTCGTCGCTGTGAACTCGAGAACATAAAACATGACAATATTCTTGCTACCTAAGTGGAATGTGTCCATAAAACAATGTAAACATACCGGCGGCGGCGACATGTCCTAACATGACTTAAATCAGCAAGATTCTCCACATTACGATGGTGCTGCTTGTAGTTATTTCAAGTTTACAAAAACAAAGAAGCATATCAGCTGATATTTTCAGCAACTAGAACAGACATAAGAAATCATAACTAGCAGATGTTACCTATCTGAAACCGTGTATAAGAATGTTTGTTTGATATGACTGTGTAAGACATCCAGACACCAAGCGGATCTGTTGGTCTGTTTCAAGCAACCATTATTTACGATTAGCTCCCTTGCAACTATTGTAGACCAGGATCGTCTGCCCCTGTTGGCCGTAGCCATGACAGTGTGCTGTACATACGTATCGAAACAAACAAGGACACAACTGAATTTCTAGCTTTGAACATGGAATGACAATTATCATTTTGTCTAAATGTTTCTTCGAAAGAATGAAACGCCGCATTTGTATATTTTGTTTTTATTTCAAAGAGTTGACCATTTTTTAAATGTAGTTGTGGAATGAATCTTGACATGCGCAGACAAGAGTTGAAGGCTTGGCCCGCCTCTTACAATGATGTCACTTTTTTATATTCATCTTCTTCTTTATTATTCATTATTCCTTTTCTAGTAGAGGCATGGGGGCATCATCAGTCAAAATGACATATATAAAAGCAGCTTACGGAAAAAACAAACAACCGTTTGAGTATTTTTGTAGTGGATGTTTAACACACAATGAGATTGTCAGCCTCATCCACTTCACAAGACTTGCAAAATATTAGGGAACTGCTGACTTATGATCTATCGTGCCAAGTTGAAGACGTTCTGTACCTGGTGAGTGGAGCCGTATAAGATGTTAGCGATTGTTGGTTTGAATTGCAGAAACGTTTCTCTAACTGTGCCTAGTCCTGGGTAAGCAAGCAGCACTGCCCCATACTGATGTAATAGTAGAAACACAAAAGAGTAAGATCCAAAGCTGTAAAATGCGCTGTATAAGAAGTGCAGCCTGAAAGACAGCCAGGGACCAAAGCCGCAACACCATGCTGAGGCAGACAGTGAGAATAAACTCAGTTTGTGCCTATACTGACGCCCACAAAATCAAGTAGTTTGGTAATTTAGTCAGAATGCATTATGACCAAACAGCAGCGAAAGTATATCATTTGCAAGTGTCTAGTCCATGTGTGGGTGGGGGCGGGGGGGGGGGGGGATGTCGGCGTAGTTGGATTAAGGATCTCTCTGACACACTCAGGAAGTTAAACATAAACATAACTACAGCGGAAGTCTCGCGTCTGGCGATAACAAGAAATCTACGCATCCTGCTTTTATGCGGCGCCAAATAGTAAGAGCAGTTAGGACAAGGACAACAATATAAAAGAAAGAAGTAATTGTGACAGTTAAGTTCGTGTACAGGGTCTATCTTGTTGATGAATTTCTTCTAAGTTGGAAGATAATTCTATGTTTTGCAGTATGTTGATGTCATTTTTGGCACTTTGCCCGATACAGTCATGCGGTGCAGTACGATCGTCTGATCACACGGGCGCCTCAAACCTGCCATACGAAGGCAGGCTCGCACTTACGAACATTTTCCAAGCATGATCTGTAAACCTACCAGTCGATTTAAATGGACTCAGCGCCATATTTGGTTTCGAAAGTTGTGCATAACTTAACTCTCTAGCATTGTTCATGTCCATCTGTTATATTTCTGTTAATAATACTCAAAATGAATCCCAAATGTGGCGCTCGCTACCCTTCCCGATTTCGGAAGATGTTCTAAAGTAACTCCAGCCATACAAAACAATATTGAAATGTAAGATCACCAACATCCCATGTAAGATAACCATCTGCCCATGTAAGATCACCAACATCCCATGTAAGATCACCAACATCTCATGTGTGATCACCAACATCTCATGTAAGATCACCAACATCCCATGTAAGATCACCATCTCATGTAATCACAAACATCTCATGTAAGATCACCAATATCTCATGTAATCACCAACATCTCATGTAATCACCAACATCTCATGTAAGATCCCCAACATCTCATGTAATCACCAACATCTCATGTAATCACCAACATCTCATGTAATCACCAACATCTCATGTAATCACCAACATCTCATGTAAGATCACCAACATCTCATGTAATCACCAACATCTCATGTAATCACCAACATCTCATGTAAGATCCCCAACATCTCATGTAATCACCAACATCTCATGTAATCACCAACATCTCATGTAAGATCACCAACATCTCATGTAAGATCACCAACATCTCATGTAAGATCACCAACACCCCATATAGCATTACCCACATCTAATTGTAAGATAACTGTGACAGTTCCAGCTGGAGCATGGGCGTTTAGGGTAGGGAGATTGGGCTGATGACTCTAAGAAATAAAGTTTGCCTGAATGCGATGGACGAACGCAGGTCATGCTAAGGTCAATCACCGTTTCAACACTAGGTCGACAAAGGAAACGAAAGGTTTAGGGGGAACACTTTGTCTGATACAGGGGTGGGTGTTCGGACCTAACCACTCTGGCGTTCAGAACTGGCGCGGATGGGGGTTGGGGATAGTCTGATGCTACCACAACCGGCTACGACATTTAGAGTGGCAGTGACTCGTTGAAAGTCAACCAATAACATTTAGTTGGGGGTAGTTACAAATTGGAGCGATGGCTATGTCAGACAGCCAACAGAAGACCACTGGACAGCCCTGTTGTTGATTGGGACTGTAAAATACTCTGCAGAGATACAAGGAGACTGGCTGGAGGACTGATTGAGAGACTGTCAGGAAGGTTGAGAGTGAGTTTGGAAATGAGAGAGTTTGCAGGGTGACTGTATCATCATACACCTCGAGTTGACCAGTCACACTCAATCGGTGTTTATGGTGGACACTCTTTGACCAGTAAGATATCTGAATGTGTGTTATACATGCAGGACACCATATGAACGCAGTATGTTCTGAATGGCTACACGAGTGTACAGATCGTCTAAGGATGAGATCTGAATGTATGTTGTACGTGCAGGACACCTTGTGTCTTCTGGTTATTTGTGAGATTACAGATTCGCATGAATACGTGAAGTGAGCTAAGTATTTGTGAATACACAGGGAGCTGTAGGGGGAGTTCCACATATTCAGGACTAAACGCTTGTGCTCTGGCTTCTCTGGGCTCCACCAGGAAATCGTTACGTCCTGCACAGTCAGAAACCATTACTTGGCTTTCCTTCCGACATCATATCAGGCAGATGTCAGAGTTTAGTTCAGAGCGCAGGTTTCTCTCTCAGACCTTCGATACTCAATATGTCACAAGACAATGGGAATCGCCACATTGGGCATCTGTTGACTGTCGTCAGCCTACAGCCGTCAGGCAACAAGGGATTTATAGTCCGAGTTTTCCTTATCATGTAAGAACGGCCACCTAAAGCTTAATGGCTTCATCTTCCCAGAGGTCTGGTTGTAGGACGCATTGACTCGCAACTCGCGCCATTTCCTGTTAATAAGAACAACAAATCCCTCCCCTAAGGCCAGGAGTTTGGTTTTTGCTGCCATAAACTATGTGTTATGAATGCTGTGGGATTATTTAAACGGAATTATGAGCTCATCTTGAAATCCACTCCTGGCTATGACAGCATTTCAACCCGTGTGGACGCACGTCTACACAGATGAATCATCAGAGGAAGCATTGAGGAAAGGAGGGGCGGGACTCGTCAAACTTCTACAGGATAGAACCGTTATAGGAAAAGCAAGTGCTGCCGGGGAGCCCTCGACAAATCTAAGAACAGAGCAACAGGCAATAATTGAAGCAGTTAAACTATTGGAAGAAAAGGGGTTAAGGATAACAGAATAGTGTTTTTGTGTGACTGCATGGACATTTTACAGGCCACATAAAGAGAACCACGAGATAGTATAGAAAGGGAACTGATATGCCAGCTAAATAAACTCTCAGACTACAATAAAAATCACCCTCCAGTGGATTTCAGCTCACTGCGGCATACCTGAGAATGAATGGGCGGACAGACTGGCCAGCGAGGGAAGACAAAGAGAACAATTCTCCCAGTGTCACTGCCAGAAGTCAGGGCACACATACAAAACAAATATAAATAACAGTGGATAAAGAGAATAATTAGCAAATACTCACATGACCAAATCAATAGACTAAATAGGAAACAGTATACCACAATTTTCCACCTCAGAACAGGTCATTGCAGACTAAATGCATCATGCATAAAATGAAAGCAGCACAGACTACACATGTCAGAGAGGACCCCAGACTGCTGAACACATCCTGCAAACATGTCCACTGCCCCAATGCTCCCTTGAGAAGACCTGGCCCGAGGAAAGAAACATGCAAGATAAACTGTGGGGAACCATTGAGAACCTGCGACTGACGTGTCACTTCATGGAGGCAGCCCATCTGGTGGCATCAAACGAGCATACGAAACCGGACGCAAAAAAACACATGATAGTAGAGAATCAGCTTTAATATACAATGAACGGTAACTATGTTTCCTATGTAGCTGTATACATTTGTTTGTTATGCCCCTTGTCAGACAAGACTTTCTAGCGGAATAATCTTAGGTTATTTTTTTTTTTTTGCTTAGATGTTTGCCCCACTAGTTTCTACTGGCGGAGGCGCGCCATTTTCCACCCCAGACCGTAGTCCATTGGGCGATATCAGGACGCATAAACCAGTGCTTGGATGCGTGTGTGTATCTGTATGTACCTAACCTAGTGTTTTCCGTGTTGCAGGAGTGTTTTCATGTCATTTGGCGGTTCGCTTGGATCCTTCCTGTGAGTAATCGGTGGTTGGCAAATCAGATTTCCTTTGTTTTTTATTTAATTATTTTTTTTTTTTTTTTTTTTTTTTTTTTTTCCCCCGAGTTGAAGGTACTCTCGTCCAGATTCGGAGGTTCTGTCTTACGTTCGTTTTCCAGTGATTGTTGTGCCAAAAAGGGGGAATGGGTAGAATTATCTTAAGTATCTCATCTCACGGTGCCTTTTTTTTTTTCTTTTTTTTTTTTTCAATAAAAGTGATAGGGACCTTTTTTTCTTTTTTTTTTTTTTTTTTTTTCAAATCATCATCATATATTTGCAAAAATAGTGAAGATGCAATGAGATGATATGTATAAAAGGTGATCTATGGTATTAGGTTAGTGTTAAAATGTACACCAAAGTTGCATTTATGTTTCTCAGATGTTCAGACCGTTTCATAATGTACACGAAAGTTGCATGTATGTTTATCAGATGTTCAGATCGTTTCATAATGTACACGAAAGTTGCATGTATGTTTGAGATGTTCAGACCGTTTCATTTTTGTGTAGACGTTGGATATTCGACAAAAAAGTCTCAACAGTTACCTCCCTCACCAACTTACATGGTCAGACAGTTGGAATTGACAGCATGGAGAGATGTAGACATCTATGAATCGACGGAGTTTATGAGAAATATAATAGAGGCATGGATTGAAGAAAAGACAAACGAGATGAGATTGTGAATGTATGTACTTGTTCTGTATGGGGTAGAAAGTGAGGGCTACTCTCTATATGAGCCAATTGTTATTGTAGGGGCTGGCAGGTGAGCGCTACTCTCAGGCAGTCATCTGCACTTATACTTGTTTGCCTTTTGCTTTAAGATTAATGGTACAAATTACTGAATTCAAAATTACGTTTTGTTTTTTTACGCTGTTATTAAAATATAATGTTTTTAGCTGTTCAGTGCTATCTTTTATCTTACTGCTAAGCAATCAATGATATATATATATATATATACAATGTTTTTTTGTTATTTTACGTTCGCCTTATTTCTCTAATCCCCAAGGCGGTGTGCGTTGCCCTGTGGTTTTTATTTTTGCGCCTGTCGGCCCAATGCATCCGACTTTAGCATGCATTTTATGAAAGGGTATGCTTCCTCCTACATTTTCTAAGGGTTTTCTTCCCCGGGGTAACGGCCGGTGCTGTGATGGGGATCAAACCCAACACCTTCGGGTTTGTGAGCCGTGTCACTTAACCACTAGGCCACGCCGTTGCCTACATACAATTTGATTGCATTTGTTCTTTTTATACTGTACAACTGGCATAAACGCATATTTGAAACATTGTTTCGTATCTGCTTTCGTATTTCTCTTAGCTATGATATTTAACTCTGCGATGCTCACTGCCAAAACCAGGATTTGGGTGATTCCAGCCAGGACTTGCTTGTTGCTGTTGATGGTGCAATTAACTTAACGTCTTTACACTGGTTTAGAAAACTCTACAGAGTCTGTTTACAACCGGTTTCTTGGAGGGTGGATTAACCGTAGTGCAAATCCATCTTAATAGACTCCCACAGTCAGCACGAACTTCAGAGGTTGAGTGATAATTTCTCCCAGGCTTGCACATATTTTGGTCTCACAATAAGTATGAACAAAACAAAAGTGCTAGGACGGGAAGTAGATGCCACGCCAAATCTTAGTATCCTTAATTATGAACTGGCAGCTGTGCATCAATTCACTTACCTGGGATCCATCATCAAAGACAAGCTCTCTCTAGACCTAGAAATAGAAAGTCGCTTGGCAAAGCTGCTGCTACATTTGCTCAACTCACAATGCGTGTTTGGAAAAACCACAAACTGACAATTAAAACCAAGGCCATGGTGTACAATGCAGGTGTTGTCAGCAGACTTCTGTTTGGTAGCAAAACTTGGGACAACTTATGCCAAACAAAAGCACATACTTAACACCTTTCATCTACTGCGCCTGCGATCCATTCTTGGAATTACATGGAGGGACTCTGCCGAAGACGGATGTGTCGGACCGAAAGGTGCAAATATCGCAGTCAAGCTGTAAACTAGCGGCACAAAGCATTTCGTTTTCCGTACTATATCCTGCTGCTTGCAAAGCCATATTCACGGCTTGGTAGCGGGAAATTGAGAAGAAGAAGAAGAAGAAAATGGAGGGACAGAGTGATAAATGACCCGAAGGTGCTGGGTTCGATTCCCTTCACAGCACTGGCCGTTATCCCGGGGAAGCAAACCCTTAGAAAATGCAGGAGGACGCAGACCCTTACATAAAATGCATGCTGAAGTCGGATGCACTGGGCTGACAGACGCAAAATAAAAACAGGAGTGCAACGCACACCGCCTTGGGAAATAGAGAAATAAGGCGAACGCAAAAAAAACAACCCCCCTCCCCCCCAATGAAACAAACAAAAACAACACTACTTAGGCAGCGAATACTACGGTGGCTTGTGTGTCGCATGAAAGATGGCCGCATTCCCCCAAAGATATCCTATATGGACAATTGGCGGATGGCAAGAGAACAGTCGGCCGACCACAGTTGAGGTTCAAAGATGTGTGTTAGCGTGATATGAAGGTCATGAACATGAATCTGACACCCTGGGAAGACGAAGCTGCAGACCGATCCAAGCGAAGATGTACCTTCAAGGACCATTTCCGGCTTGTTGAAGAGATGCACTTGCACCACCGAAAACTGAATATACAGCTTCAAGTCGTATCATCCTATAATCATGACTGACTGAAAGTGACTACTACAACTACTACTACTACAACTACTACTACTACTACTACTACTACTACTACTACTACTACTTCTACTACTACTACTTCTACAACACCTACTACTACATCAACTACTACTACTACAAATATATGCGTGTATGTGTGTGTGTGTGTGTGGATGTATTACTCTGGTGTATTTCCCTGGTCTTCTACTCTGACTGTTGCGTTCCGCCCACTCGTCGTCTGCTCACAATTACACTGGCCAATGCTATCTTCCTCTAAACTGCCGAGGGACTATTCCTACAATGACTGTTCTCTGTTAACGCCGTATAGTTCTACGCGCTTATAGCTCTTGACTATAACCATCATAGGCTGGTTGGCGAGGGCAGCCGCTGCGACAACCCCATCTAGATTGGCGTCAACCACTTTCTTGCCCTGAGTCTCTTTTGAAGTACCTCAACTTTTGGGTGGTGACTGATCTACCGAATTCGTTCTGGGATCAAGACGCTGAGCAGCGCATGAGCTGTAGTGGTCAGCGACCTGTAGCTGACTGCTAGCGTCAGGGCCAGCGAACCAGAGCTGCCAAGACATTTCTACATCTCCACGCGGTGATCCTGGATAACAGGCTGCATCAGAGCAGACTGGCTAAGGAGAAGGGATCGAAGAGGGAATGCTAACCCGGTACTCAAAAAATGCAAATATCGCAGCCAAACTGTAAATTACGACACAACGCATTCCGTTCTCTGGACTACATTCTGCTACTTAAGCCCTTTCAGACTTTGGTAGTGGGAGATTGAGAACGAACGAAGAAGAAGAAGAAAGAAGAATTCGTTCTCTCATGCGGCCGCGTGGCCTAATACGCGCCTCTAGAGTGGGACTGAACCCATAATCCTTTCCTACTTATTAGAAAGTTCTAACACACGGTTGAAGTGTTAGTGATAACGACCACATCAACAAATATTTGTCAGCGATCGAGAATTATAAATAAGCATTAGTTAGACCTAGATTGGAGTACTGTGTACAGGTGTGGAGTCCTTATCGTAGAGGGGATATAAACATGCTAGAAAGGATAGAAGAGCGACAAAGCTGATAGTGGGATTCCAGAATTACAGTTTTGAGGAAAGACTCAGAAAAACCGGCCAAAAGTGTCTAGAAAATTCGAGGTGATTTAATACAGGTTTATAAGATGATCAATAGAAAGGATAAATTAGACTTTACTTCACAATACCAAGTTTGTCAAAGTACAACAGGCTACAAGAACTAGAGGGCACAGCTTCAAATTATTTAAAGACAGATACATTTGAGATATTCTGAAATATTTTGTTAGTCAGAGAGTGATAAATGATTTGAATGCATTACCACGTGATGTGGTGCAGGCATGGTAAATACATTAAAACATAGATTGGATGATCTCAGTCATTATCGGTGGAGTGTAATAAACTGGTTTTATACAGACGTAGAGCCTTCTAAACCAGTATAATGAAAGTATAAACTGGTTGTATACAGACGTAGAGCCTTCTAAACCAATATAATGAAAGTTAAGTTAAAAATTGACTGAAAAAAGCTTATATCTATTTAATTACGCGAAATCATAGAACCGCAACTTATCGACTAGCGGAGACAACAATAGAGTACGATCAGACAACTAGTGGAGAAAAAAATAATAGAGTACGATCAGACAACTAGCGGAGAAAATAACAATAGAGTACGATCAGACAACTAGCGAAAGCAAAGATGCACGAAGATCCCATAAACGCACTAACAACACCAAAACCCATCACTACTGTACGAAAACCTACCTGGAGGCAGGATATATTTCCAGAGGTGGTAGAAAATATACCAGGTATTGGAAACAAAAACTGCCAGACTGAAAAAGAAAGGAGAGATACTACCCTAAGCTTCATATCGAAAAGCTACCCACGTATGGACTGGACCCATGCATACACCGACGGTTCTGTAACAAACACTACACAGAACGGAGGGGCAGGAGCATTCCTGAACCTACCAAATGGAAGACAAATAACACTGTCATTCGCTACTGGTAAGTACACAAGCAATTTCAGAGCGGAGGCAGAGGCACTGAGGGCGGCAGTGGAAGAAATGGTGACACACAATGAAAATGAAAGCCATATAGTCCTGCTTACAGATGCTCACCAGTGGAACTGCAAGACAAGCTGTATGGCAGTGGCGACAGCCTCAGGATGACCGCCGCTTTTTTCGAAAAAATAATGGTTACTGTCTGACTGCGTACGAAGAAGAAGAAGAAGAAGAAGAAGAAGAAGAAGAAGAAGAAGACAACTAGCGGAGAAAACAACAATAGAGTACGATCAGACAACTAGCGGAGAAAACAACAATAGAGTACGATCAGACAACTAGCAGATGCAATAATAATAGAGTACGTACGATCAGACAACTAGTGGAGACAACAACAATAGAGTACGATCAGACAACTAGCAGAGGCAACAATAATAGAGTCCGTACGATCAGACAACTAGGGGAGACAACAATAGAGTAGGATCAGACATTGCACGTTGCTTTCGTGGACCAAGAGAAGGCATTAGATCGAGTGGATACATACCAACTGGGAACAACATTAGAACGCTGTGGAGTAAAATAACATTTGACCAACCTATGTAAAAGTCTTTATATGAATAGTCAATGTCCAATGAGATCAAACGCAGGATTTTCCGAAAAATGTTGTATTGTGACAGATGTGTGGCAAGGTTGTGTACTATCCCCTTTATGTTTATCACATTCATCCAAAATCAAGAAATGAAACAGGTGAGAAATGTCACGTAGTTGGGTAACATAATCTCAGCATATGGCAGACATTTAAATCCAACACAGGTTTAATAAAGCAAGTCAAATCATTGGGAAAATGTCCCCGATATTACAAACAGGTTACAATGGATTAAAACAACAACACTATACAATAGTGCTAGACCTCATCAAGAGACAGCAAATAAAATGGTTCGGCCACTCAAACACCAAATAGTATCCATCAGAAAGCATTGCTATACAGATAAAATCGATACAAAGCCAAGGACCGACCACTATAACGATGGACAACATTAAAAAAACACAGCAGTAAAGCCCCCCGTGTACGAAGCACATACTAGGGCCCTTTAAAAAAAATGATAGACACAGACACTCATCGCACAGACATTCACCACACACACACACCACATTCACTACACGCACATTCCCCATACACACATCATCCACACATACACATTATTCACACATACCACACACATATCATCCACACCACACACATATCATCCACACACACACACACATCATCTACACACACCACGCAATACACACACACCACACACACACACACAGCACATACACCACACACACACACACACCCCATACAACACACACATCATCCGCACACACCATACTCACACATAGTTATAATATATATGTGATTCAAAATTCAATACAATATTAAACTAACATATTATATTTCAGAGTGGCACACAAAATACATGTACCTTGAAATTATTTTTTTTTTCTTATAGATTATAAAACTGCAAAACTGTGTGACTTCATGCACGCTGACTGGGCAATATTGACTTAAAACTATAGTAATAGCCAGGACCCCAAATAATCACATAAATGTACAGATTCTTGCAGAGCTGAAGATATCAGCAAAGGGTGATTTTGTTGATCATGAATTATCACTTATTGTGTGTGAGATTGTCTATCATTATAATTAGGTATTAGGTTTCTATTTAAACTATTTCAAATATTTCTGTTTGTAGAGTCCCATGTTGCGACATGAGAATATAAAACACGAAGATGGTAGTCTACAATTGAAAATACAGAAACGCAAAATTCAGGGGAAAAGACAGAAAAGTCTGACAATCCTTTTCAGGAATGAAAATTGCTCTACTCTAATGCTTAAGTAAGTTCATATTGAATTAACATTAAATTAGTATGCTATTGACATGTATGGTCTTGTTGTTCGTCCATCAGGAGTGATGAGGACTGTTCCTTTTTTCACCCAAAAAGCCCTTCCAGTCGAGTATTCTGTAATTCCGGGTTGTGGAATGGTGCGGCGATGGCTGACGGGTCCGATTTGGGATCTGCATACTTGCAGGCAGTGAGGGCATGGACAGTTCGCTTCGCGAGACGGTGATCATGATTGTCAGCAAATCCATGTATCTCATCCGCTTTATTGCTCAGCCAGGCTCTCGTAACTGACGCAGCTTTTTGACTGTAGTTTAGCTTGTCAGCGGACTTACACTCTCCGCTTCACCACTCACCCGACGTCACAGGACTCGACTGTGTTAGTACTGGATACATGAAAAGAGAATGACTTGCGCGATGAATTTGATTTAAGTGAGCAAGGGTTGCGCGGTTCGTCGTTGTATGGTCTACAAATCGTACGTCAACAGTTATAATTCCGATATCAGTTGAAATATAGGATGTTGTTGTATGACTTATTGTGTTTGAGATTTGTCATCATTGGCAAGCACACCCTCTCCTCCCTTTCCCTTCTCACACAAACCATGAGCACGGATATCTCATCCTCCATAGAGACACTACACCATCTCTTCATCAAGATATCTGGGAACGGGACACTCCTTGTCATGACTAAAGGTTTTAAACAGGCTTTTATGATTTAGACTAAAAAGGAATTTGAAAAATGTTTAGGTATCATGGAATACTAGATACATTTACAAGAATAAAATAAAATATCTATTTCTTCTTGTTCTTCTTCTACTATTTCTTCTTGTTCTTCTTCTACTATTTCTTCTTATTCTTCTTCTACTATTTCTTCTTGTTCTTCTTCTACTATTTCTTCTTATTCTTCTTCTACTATTTCTTCTTGTTCTTCTTCTACTTTTTCTTCTTGTTCTTCTTCTACTATTTCTTCGTATTCTTCTTCTACTATTTCTTCTTATTCTTCTTCTACTATTTCTTCTTGTTCTTCTTCTACTATTTCTTCTTATTCTTCTTCTACTATTTCTTCTTGTTCTTCTTCTACTATTTCTTCTTATTCTTCTTCTACTATTTCTTCTTGTTCTTCTTCTACTATTTCTTCTTATTCTTCTACATTTGTTCTCAATCTCTCGCTGCCAAAAGGTTTCATGTAGAATAATCCAAATATTTAAATTTAAATAACTCATTTAGAAATCAAGATGCTGCCAGACAGGCATGTCTACTGTGTTCACTCTTTCTTGTGATCATAAATCCAGGATGTGACAAACAACACAGGTAAGAACAACAAGAAAGACATGGATATTTAGTAAGCAGCTGGAATACTTCAATTTTACAAATATATGTATGCTGTCACATGTGCATCGAGGCATACAAAAAAAGACGCACAGACTAATATATCAGGTAGTAGAAGGCACATTGCAGGTTGGCGTAACAAAAATAAAGGAAATGAAAATAAATAAGAAAGAGACTCCATAAAGACAAGTGGTCAGATAATTGAATAAGTTCAATATGTTTACATAGCAGTTCGGAATTAGTAGTTATGAAGACGAAGGAACAGACTAAGGTGTTAACGACAAGAACAACAACACCATATTTGCTTTCAATTCTCTTCATCCGAAATGAAGGAGGGTTATTTACAAATTGATCAAGGTGATACAAACAGTGTCTCTACAGGTGAAAACTTTGTGAGGACATCTGCTTGTTTGCAATGTTTCTGCAAATCAATGATTATTCCGTTAGTGAATGCTGAATAATGAAGGGTTTGGTCAATTTTGCGTACTTTTTGGAGAGCTGGTATGCCATCTGCACCACACCCAATTTTTAAAATTAAAATCCGATCTATGTCTCTCTATGTAATCAGCATGACTTGCCATCTCTCAGTCAATGAATGTCTCTCTATGTAATCAGCATGACTTGCCATCTCTCAGTCAATGAATGTCTCTCTATGTAATCAGCATGACTTGCCATCTCTCAGTCAATGAATGTCTCTCTATGTAATCAGCATGACTTGCCATCTCTCAGTCAATGAATGTCTCTCTATGTAATCAGCATGACTTGCCATCTCTCAGTCAATGAATGTCTCTCTATGTAATCAGCATGACTTGCCATCTCTCAGTCAATGAATGCCTCTCTATGTAATCAGCATGACTTGCCATCTCTCAGTCAATGAATGTCTCTCTATGTAGTCAGCATGACTTGCCATCTCTCAGTCAATGAATGTCTCTCTATGTAATCAGCATGACTTGCCATCTCTCAGTCAATGAATGCCTCTCTATGTAATCAGCATGACTTGCCATCTCTCAGTCAATGAATGTCTCTCTATGTAATCAGCATGACTTGCCATCTCTCAGTCAATGAATGTCTCTCTATGTAATCAGCATGACTTGCAATCTCTCAGTCAATGAATGTCTCTCTATGTAATCAGCATGACTTGCCATCTCTCAGTCAATGAATGTCTCTCTATGTAATCAGCATGACTTGCCATCTCTCAGTCAATGAATGTCTCTCTATATAAACAACATGGCTGCCATGCTCTCGGTCATTGCTTTTTCAATTACGGTAATATTTCTTCTCGTTCCTAAAGATTTATCCGCTTCGAAGTTCTGGGACTAGTGAATGATAAGTATAATGGACAATTCATAAATATTGTCCGGAATGCACCAAAACAAAGCTTTGTTTTTTTTTCTTGGAAATGTTAGTACACTACTATCATCACGTGTCACAGAATCAATTTTCCTAACTTCTGATGGATGTAAATGTTTCTCACACACATCAGTATTATATATCATTTCAAAATTATCACGAGGTATCACTTTCCGTCATTTTACCCCCAGACCTTCATTTTTTGGAAAGGCAAATGATATTACATACTCTCCTGAATAATAATTTGATTGAAAGTGCGGTTCACAACACGATCTAGGCATTTTGAAGCATTCTGAAACAAATGTTGATGTCAAAACGTATTCGTGTTCCGATTATATCCAAGTCAGAAAACCTACTCACCGTCAACACAGAGTCGTATTCAATTGGCCCTCTTGGTCTGTGACGTTACAGGAATGTGCGTCACCTGTATCACCACCTTATTCTCAAGATGGCCGGGGCTAAACACACGTTTAGTCATTGCATAACAATTCATAAGAAGTCAGCCTTGTTACTAAGTCAAGCCCACAATTTGGTGAAGATTTGTGACGGGAATTGAAAAACGGCCGCCATTTTGTTATGACGTCTTAATTCGATCAGCCACACGTTGGATAAACAAACAGATGTTCAAGCAATACTACCGTATAGTGACTGGCATAACCATGTACAGCGTCTGGTGGTCAGACGAACTGTACTTTATAAAAAACACGAAGGCTTTTAAAAAAAGTGAAATCTCCCCCCCCCCCCCTTTTTTCCCGAGCACCAGGCTGTTTCACATTCCCTGCCCACCTACCCCCTTGTCTTTATTATTCATTAACCTACCTTCATTAACTCCACCCCACCTCTCAACCCACCCGTATCTGTCTCCTTAAACAGGTTCTTAAATCCGCCATCTATCTATCCATATCCATCCCGCCCTCAACCCGTTTCTGCCCCCCCCCCCCTCTCTCCCCCCCCCTTAGAAACAAAAATGACTCGTCCATGCCTGTTTCAAACTGTCATAGTAATTGTGTAGTTACATAGCTTGCTAGTAATGACGTCATATTCTATCAACCAATCAAATATGTCCCTCTAACGTTGGATAAACAGATCCACTTTATGGACATAATATAAGTTGATATTCCTTTATTAGACACACAAATGCTGCCGAAGACGGATGTGTCGAGCAAATATCGCAGTCGAGCTGTAAATTAGTGACATCAACGCATTTCGTCCTCTTGACTACATCCCGCTACTAGCAAAACCCTGTTCAGGGCTTGGTAGAGGGAGATTGAGAATGGTCGCAGAAGAAGAAGAAGAAGAAGAAGAAGAAGAAGGAGAAGAAAAAGACACACCCACATATGATTAATGAAATGATGAACAGAAGTTAAAGTATTGTGTGCTGTACCATGTGAACAGTTTGCTAGCGATTATTCGACAGAGATGATAGATGATAAAAATGGATGCGATTGTGGTGCAGCCTCCCATGATGTCATTCTACACATTGAAACAACAATCTTGTAAACATCTGTTAGTGGACATGTTGCCATTATATTGTTGAAGTGTTTGTGAATTGTAAGTGATGGATGTTAGCATACTAATATCTTAGCGAATGACGTTCGCGCGTGCACGTGGGTGTGTGTTAGTTGTGTGTGTGTGTGGGTGAGTGTTAGTTGTGTGTTTTAAAACATGATTCGTGTTTATGCAGGTCTGACTTTAATTTTAAAGATGTTATTTAACATGTGTAACAGATTGCAACATGCTATAGATTTCTATTTACGGTAAACATTGTATAATATATCTTTGAATATATTATATTTTAGAAAGGGGTTTACAAATAACTTTACCATACAAATCAATTGCATAATCTCTGCAGAGCAATACTGCTAACAGTTTGGCCAACCAATGAGAATGACCCAAAATATAATACACAGAGATAGAAACGAACACGGCGGCGCTACCTAGAATTGAACTTATACGTTATTCGTCTAAGATAACACATACAAACCACACCACACACACACACACACACACACACACACACACACACACACACACACACACACACACACACACACACACCATACACACACACATTCACCACACACACCATACACACATTTACCACACACACATTCACCACACACACCACACACACCCACACACCACAGCCACACACACACCACACCTACACACACCAGAAACGTATGGCGTCTTATGTGCATATTAACAATGAACGCAGCACCTCAGCCTGGATGCAGTAACAGAGAACTTACCACTCATGACAAGTCCAGTCGTGCTCTAGTCAACCAAGATGTAAATGAGTACCTGACCATGTAAAAAGCCGATCGTCCGTGTGTGTCCGTTAGTTTGACGAAATCTTGGAAGTACTTTTTCTATCGATGTAGTCTTACGTGCTCATGAACTATTGTGAATCCCTTTCTGGCATTATTGATTGAAGTAGAACGCATTTCTTAGTCTACTATCTTGTTTACTTTTATACAAATCTCTTGGTCGATTTATGCGTCTGAGTACTCGTTCGCCACATTGTGTCCTTGAATCTTCTTGATATATTTTGGCAGCTTGTTTGGTATATGGTCGCGCTGTTTGGTAAGAAATCTAATCCTTTTACGTGATGATCTTCCGGCATTCTGTTCTTCCATTCAAACCAGCCATTACCAGCAGAACATACAGTCTGAAAATAATGAAGGAAGTCTCTTCTGTCACACTTATTATTGATCGTATTACATCGCTCGTGGGTCTAGATGGATCATTGTTGTTGTTATAGTCTCCCTCTGACATATCCTGTCTTCGCGTCCATTTTTGATTACCTCTCGATGAACAAGGAAACCTAATCCATCAGCTCGTTCCTTTGTGCCGACACCTTTCAATCCAAGTACATCGTTTCCATGGGTCTCTTTTTTGGTGCACTGGTCCCTTTTTTCTAACATCGGTGAACCCACAAATTCCTACCCCAGTATGTTTCCACAACATCTATCAGCTCCGGTACCTTTTAGTAGCAAGGGCACTAACTTTTCAAGCTGCTGTTCTAGCCGTGCGTTCATTTCGTAGACCTGTCATACAACAAGTCCATGGCCCCACCAGATCAGTAGCCCTCTCATACAACAAGTCCATGACCCCACCAGATCAGTAGTCCTCTCATGCAACAACTCCATGACCCCACCAGATCAGTAGACCTCTCATGCAACAAGTCCATGACCTCGACCAGATCAGTAGCCCTCTCATGCAACAAGTCCATGGCCCCACCAGATCAGTAGTCCTCTCATACAACCAGTCCATGGCCCCACCAGATCAGTAGCCCTCTCATGCAACAAGTCTATGGCCCCACCAGATCAGTAGCCCTCTCATAAACAACTCCATGACCCCATCAAATCAGTAGTCCTCTCATGCAACAAGTCCATGACCCCACCAAATCAGTAGCCCTCTCATACAACAAGTCCATGGCCCCACCAGATCAGTAGCCCTCTCATACAACAAGTCCATGGCCCCACCATATCAGTAGCCCTCTCATACAACAAGTCCATGGCCCCACCAGATCAGTAGCCCTCTCATGCAACAAGTCTATGGCCCCACCAGATCAGTAGCCCTCTCATAAACAACTCCATGACCCCATCAAATCAGTAGTCCTCTCATGCAACAAGTCCATGACCCCACCAAATCAGTAGCCCTCTCATACAACAAGTCCATGGCCCCACCAGATCAGTAGCCCTCTCATACAACAAGTCCATGGCCCCACCAGATCAGTAGCCCTCTCATACAACAAGTCCATGGCCCCACCAAATCAGTAGTCCTCTCATACAACAAGTCCATGGCCCCACCATATCAGTAGCCCTCTCATACAACAAGTCCATGGCCCCACCAGATCAGTAGCCCTCTCATACAACAAGTCCATGGCCCCACCATATCAGTAGCCCTCTCATACAACAAGTCCATGGCCCCACCAGATCAGTAGCCCTCTCATACAACAAGTCCATGGCCCCACCAGATCAGTAGCCCTCTCATGCAACAAGTCCATGGCCCCATCAGATCAGTAGCCCTCTCATACAACAAGTCCATGGCCCCACCAGATCAGTAGCCCTCTCATGCAACAAGTCCATGGCCCCATCAGATCAGTAGCCCTCTCATACAACAAGTCCATGGCCCCATCAGATCAGTAGCCCTCTCATACAACAAGTCCATGGCCCCACCAGATCAGTAGCCCTCTCATACAACAAGTCCATGGCCCCACCATATCAGTAGCCCTCTCATACAACAAGTCCATGGCCCCACCAGATCAGTAGCCCTCTCATACAACAAGTCCATGGCCCCACCAGATCAGTAGCCCTCTCATGCAACAAGTCCATGGCCCCATCAGATCAGTAGCCCTCTCATACAACAAGTCCATGGCCCCATCAGATCAGTAGCCCTCTCATACAACAAGTCCATGGCCCCACCAGATCAGTAGCCCTCTCATACAACAAGTCCATGGCCCCACCATATCAGTAGCCCTCTCATACAACAAGTCCATGACCCCACCAAATCAGTAGTCCTCTCATGCAACAAGTCCATGACCCCACCAAATCAGTAGCCCTCTCATGCAACAAGTCCATGGCCCCACCAAATCAGTAGCCCTCTCATACAACAAGTCCATGGCCCCACCAGATCAGTAGCCCTCTCATAAACAACTCCATGACCCCACCATATCAGTAGCCCTCTCATACAACAAGTCCATGGCCCCACCAGATCAGTAGCCCTCTCATGCAAAACGTCCATGGCCCCACCAGATCAGTTCCCGAAAGATCGTTCGATATTTGTAGCAACAACAACTTACAATCGAGTAGGTTTCTGAATGGAGGGACACAGCAGTAGAAACCCGTGCTGGAAACAATGATAAACTGGTATAGTAAATACTACAGTTGCTTCCAGAGGAACTGAAATGGCATAAACGAAGAAAGAACAACAAAAAAACAAACATAGAAGCAGAAGAACCAGGAAGGAACCACCGGACGAAGTCGTTATTAAACCGGAAGCAGTATCCGCGTGGACACAGCAATAGCGGAAGTTATCTACACAAAGTGTGTATAAATGCGTCACTCATTTTACGCACACAGTTTCGTAGTTTCTTATCTGTGTCTCTGATCTCCCTCCATCACTCTCTTTGCCTGTGACTTGAAATAAAACATGCACGTGTAATGTAATGTTCTCTGAGATAATTAACTTTATTATTATTATTGTAAACAGAAAGTAGGTCATATCTGTTGTTCCCGGTAACCCAGTGGAACTAACGTTAGAGATACCTTATCAATATTCCAGAATGTTTGTTCGTGAGTCCTTCCCTTGTCAATGTTCAAGACTTTCGTGTAATGGAGTTCTCTAGTACACACGTTACTACGATTTCGGGTTCATTGGGCAATTCGTAGTTATGTGTGCGTGTATGTGTCGGTACGTACGTGTGCGTTTTTGTGCGTATGTTTGTGTGTGTGCGCGTATGTTTGTGTGTGTGTGTGTGTGTGTTTGTACATGCGTATGTGCGCATAGCTTTTAGAGCAAGGTAATGTAAATGAAACTGGTTGTATACAGACTATGCAGTCTTCTAAACCAGTATCAAGACGTTAAGTTAAATTAAGTGTGAGAGTATGCATGTACGCATGTACATGTGTGTTTGCGTTTGTGCACATACGCGTGCTTCTATGTACATGTATGTTTGTATTTACACATATATAGTATATACGCCAGCATGATTTCAGAGTTCACATTCTCAATTGAGCCCCTACCGGACCCGATGTATATTGTTCACCTTCACTGTCTGGACTGGACCTATATATCCGACCCGTTCACCTTCACTGTCTGGACTGGACCTATATGTCCGACTCGTTCACCTTCACTGTCTGGACTGGACCTATATGTCCGACCCGTGCACCCTCACTGTCTGGACTAGACCTATATGTCCCACCCGTTGACCTTCACTGCCTGGACTGGACCTATATGTCCGACCCGTTCACCTTCCCTGTCTGGAGTGGACCTATATGTCCAACCTAATTGTCTGGCCCGCCGTGTAGTGCCCGACCCGTTCACCCTCACTGTCTGGCCCGCCGTGTAGTGCCCGACCCGTTCACCCTCACTGTCTGGCCCGCCGTGTAGTGCCCGACCCGTTCACCCTCACTGTCTGGCCCGCCGTGTAGTGCCCGACCCGTTCACCCTCACTGTCTGGCCCGCCGTGTAGTGCCCGACCCGTTCCCCTTAACTGTCTGGCCCGCCGTGTAGTGCCCGACCCGTTCACCCTCACTGTCTGGCCCGCCGTGTAGTGCCCGACCCGTTCACCCTCACTGTCTGGCCCGCCGTGTAGTGCATCAATACAATAAAAGTGTGTTTCTGTAGGCATACGTTTTTTCTTCTAAGTAAAAGCCTATCCTGTACACTCCGGGGCGACTGTAGAGACAAGCGGTTTTTGTTTCTCAGCACTTCACTCCGACAAATTCAGGCGAACACTGAACTGAGTACAAATGTAGACAAGTTGACGTGTGTTCTCAGATTGACGTGGGTCAACCTTTCTGAAATTGAACAAGAATCTGACGCCATTTCTGCTCTCAAAGTTGTAGCCTCGAGCTGTGCCATTACTCTCTTCGACAAAAAGACAAGATTACTTGATTATTTTTGAAATACAAACATGGTTCCTTATCTGACCGTAACTTTATGTATGTGCAGTTTCTATTAAGATTGCCTTGACTTTTAGCGACACATCTGAACGTCCCAAACGTGTCAATTAATTGCAGCGCATTTAGAGTGTTAATAGTTCTTTATTGACGATTTTTGTGCAGTAGTATAGAGAGGTATAGGGAGGTATAGAGAGGTATAGCGATCTATAGAGATAGGCATGCATAGAGAGGTATAGTGATCTATATAGAGGTATATGCATGCATAGAGAGGTATAGCGATCTATAGAGAGGTATAGCGATCTATAGAGAGGTATAGGCATGCATAGAGAGGTATAGTGATCTATAGAGAGGTATAGGCATGCATAGAGAGTTATAGCGATCTATAGAAAGTTATAGGCATGCATAGAGAGGTATAGCGATCTATAAAGAGGTATAACGATGTATAGGTATGTATAGGGAGGTATAGATATGCATAGAAAGCTATAGAGATATGTAGAAAGGTATAGAGAGGTATATATATATATATAAAGGTATGGCGAGGGACAGCGAGGCATATATAGTTATACAGAGTTATAGAGAGCTAAATAGAGGTATGTAAAGGTATAGAGAGGTGTATATACAGATGTATAGAGAGGTGGTCTTGTCTTGTTGTTGTGGCTTATCTTGCCTACTTGATGACGTAGTTTGGCCCAAGTATACCATCATATAGTCACCTTTTACGATTTACCTGTCCGGTCACCTTTTACGATTTACCTGTCCGGTCACCTTTTACGATTTACCTGTCCGGTTACCGCATTACGATTTGCCTGTCCGGGTACAGCATTACAATTCGCTGCCCATGTTTGAGGCCCCGGTAACACACGGGCGTGTACTATTTATTAGAAATATCTAACTTTTGTATTGGATTAACTGAAAACACGAGCAGTGTGACGAATGGTTGTTTGAGGGAAAAGTATAATAACCCGTCTGCCATTCTAGGTCTGTCCCTTCTTATGGTTCTAGACCTTGACCTCACACAAACCAAAGATCACTCTACACATGATTTGACGTGCTTGCTAACATCGGTCAGGGTCACTAGGTAAGAGAAGGAGGGAGAGGTGGGGAGGAGAGGCAGAGAGAGGGTGAGAGAGAGGGGAGGGGGAGACAGAGAGAGGAAGAGGGGGAGACAGAGAGATAGATCGACCTTATAGAAATTGAGTACAAGTGTTTGCATGTCATTTGACATATTTCATATGTTTGCATGTCATATATTTGACAGATCTCAATAATTTGGATTTTGTTAATTAATAATTGTTAATGCACAATGTCTGGATCTGGATCTGTGAGCGCAGAAACGTCCAACCCACAATGTCTGGATCTGGATCTGTGCCCGATGAAACTTCCAACCCACAATGTCTGGATCTGGATCTGGATCTGTGCGGGCAGAAACTTCCAACGTACAATGTCTGGATCTGGATCTGGACGCGAAGAAGCTTCCAACCCACGATGTCTGGATCTGGATCTGGATCTGCACGCGAAGAAACTTCCAACCCACAGTGATTACACTTACTCTAGTATGCTCCATGAAAACAGCATAACGTTGCGAGTTGTAGTGGCTTTCCCTACACACCGGACGTGCTGGTGAAGGTGGACCGCGGTTTTCAGACTGTTGTGCTATGCTAGGCTTCATCTGCGTGCCCGTCACTACTACAGGGATCACATCGATTACCATCTCGTTAGACTGCCTTTAAAACAGCCTGTTTCCAAGAAAGACGGGGGTCTCTGTGGCGAAGTGGTCAAGCCGTTTGCCTTGTGTTCAGACGATTGGGGTTCGATTTCGACCTGCGACGTCGATCCATGATGTCAATTTTTTCCGGAGATCCCTGGGTTCATCACTGGAGCTACGGAGTTCGTGCTTCGTGCTTTGTGCGATGCTCTCGACAGATGGGGTACCCTTCTGCCGAGAGAGACAGAGCTAAAATGAGGGAAAAACCCGAGACAATGAAGTCGAACCCCCGCTTAAAGTTTTAAAGTGCTTTGAAGAGATATCTTGGTCCGTATGTTGTGCCTGACCCTGACGTGGCGTCCTGGTCAGTATATTGTGCCTGACCCTGACGAGACGTTCTGGTCAGTATGTTGTGCCTGACCCTGACGCGACGTTCTGGTCAGTATATTGTGCCTGACCCTGACGAGACGTCCTGGTCAGTATGTTGTGCCTGACCCTGACGAGACGTTTGGTCAGTGTGTTGTGCCTGACCCTGACGTGGCGTCCTGGTCAGTATGTTGTGCCTGACCCTGACGCGACGTTCTGGTCAGTATGTTGTGCCAGACCCTGACGCGACGTTCTGGTCAGTATGTTGTGCCTGACCCTGACGCGACGTCCTGGTCAGTATGTTGTGCCTGACGCGACCTCCTGGTCAATAGAAATGATATTACAGGATCTCACTGGAACTATACGCATCATTGGACCGACACGTACAAGCTATGCGTTAAGTCGGCGGTGAATAGCATTACCAGACAGGCCATACTCTGGACCCCCAATGGTTGTTGTTGACTGATCCAAATGAGTACATTGATTCTTATGTGCGCCATGAAAAGGGGGATAGGTGGCGGGTTGCAGTAGCTATTGAAGTTGGACTGGGGTCCTCCAAGCGGTTGTGCTATGCTTGGCACAAGCACCGGGACAGACCAAAGATGACGAAGCGGACTTGAATCTTACAGAATGTCAACAAGTGTTCAAGGACACTGGTCACATCGAAAATTGTGCCTGCCACCAACTCTCCAGACGAGATCAGGTGACCATTTTCCGGCTACGCACAGGACACTTAGATGTCATCTATACAATAAGTTCAATATTGGCACTACGGAATTTGTACCTGTGGCACAACCTACATGACGACAGAACACTATTGACAGTCCTGCCCATCGAATCGACAAATGAAGCAGCATTTGGCAACAGCCAGTGTCCTTCCAGGAGAAGCTGTACGGAAGTGTACAGAGCCTTCAATAGACTGCTGCCTTCGTTAGAGTAATTGAAGTAGAGGTCTGAAGACGAACGAGGAAGAAGAAGGAGAAGAAACTCCACTGAGAGCTGATGGTATCTTGATTGATGAATCGATGGATTGGTTGATGTTCAAAGCCAGGCAGGTTATAAAAGGCGACTAGGAAGCGCACGACATGAGCTCAGTGACCCAGCCGTGAAGACAGTCTAAGCTATAAGCGAGCGAAATTGGGGGGGGGGGGGGGGCATTGAGACATTTCATCACCGTTTTTCTGTCCAACATTGCGGTGATCTTTTCGTCATTTGGAGCTGGGGTATGCTCTTCTTACTTTGGTTGTTGAAACACCAGAGTGACCTGTCGTTGATATCCTCACCGATTCACTCAGTGGCGGCCATCTTACTTTCTCAACACGAACAGTACCTACTGTTATTTCTCTTTTCTTCTGGCGTGCGTCCTGAAAAGATGTTATGATGGTATGTCATAGTATTCAGCGAGGCTGCGATATCCGCACCATTCGGCCTAACACATTCAATTTGAGCACAACATTTTCAGGAACGGCTGTGCCTTCCACCTTTGATCCAGATTCCGTTAGCCAGACACGTGAGCGCAGCCTGTTTCGATGGCCACTATCTGGAGGCTGAATAAGGGAGGCAAGTAGCCAGTTACGGGTCTCTGGCTGGTGTCAACTCATTCATTGTTGCATCTTCCGGCCTTGAACTGTAATTATTTATATGCACGCTAATAGTAGTTGATTGGGGACATTCTAATAAGATTTCTCAACTATTATATATTATATCTTGCAGTATTCTCAGTTGTGATTGTTGTTACGGGGCCAGCAGTACTCGGGCTCTCGTCCTTGGGCCCAATCCGACGTAATGGTATCTATACGTGTAGTTGTCTAGTTCCGATGATCTGACCTCTGTGAACGAACCATTTTCTGAGCATCGTTGAGAGCCGTAGATTGACAGAGATACATCAGCATGCTAATTAAAATGACTAAGTTGTAGATGTTCAAGCTAGAAATCACACCTTGAATGTCGGCAGCACGAAATTGTATGACGCACGAGAAGTGGCTGGGGGAACAAATGAAGCTATCGATTAGTAGTGCGCCACACCGGTTTGATGTCAACCTACTCGAAGCTATCAATATTTCCCAGCCGTCTGCTTTCACGAATCGTTCTAAGCCAACAGATCTTGAGAAAATGGAGTTTTGTTTAGGCCCTGCTCTTCTTTGAAACATCGGCTCTTATCAACCATTTCGGCGGTAATGTTACAATGGGTGGGTGTGGGCTCGTTGACATGATCAACGTGTGTATGGGCTTGTTGACATGATTAAATTGTGGGCCTGTTGACATGATCAAAGTGGAAGCTTGTTGACATGATCAAAGTGTGGGCTTGTTGACATGATCAAAGTGGAGGCTTGTTGACATGATCAAAGTGGAGGCTTGTTGACATGATCAAAGTGGAGGCTTGTTGACATGATCAAAGTGGAGGCTTGTTGAAATGATCAACGTGTGTATGGGCTTGTTGACATAATTAAATTGTGGGCTTGTTGACATGATCAAAGTGGAAGCTTGTTGACATGATCAAATTGTGGGCTTGTTGACATGATCAAAGTGTGGGCTTGTTAACACGAGCAAAGAGTGGGCTTGTTGACATGATCAAAGTATGGGCTTGTTGACATGATCAAATTGTGGGCTTGTTGACACGATCAAAGTGTGGGCTTGTTGACATGATCAAAGTGTGGGCTTGTTGACATGATCAAAGTATGAGCTTGTTGATATGAGCAAAGTGTGGACTTGTTGACATGATCAAAGTGTGGGGCTTGTTGAAATGAGCAAAGTGTAGGTTTGTTGACATGTTCAAAGTATGGGCTTGTTGACATGATCAAAGTGTGTGTATTGGCTTGTTGACATGATAAAAGTGTGGGCTTTGTTGACATGATCAAAGTGTGGGCTTGTTGACATGATCAAAGTGTGGGTTTGTTGACATGATCAAAGTGTGGGCTTGTTGACATGAGCAAAGTGTGGGCTTGTTGACATGATCAAAGTGTGGGCTTGTTGATATGATCAAATTGTGGGCTTGTTGACCTCACCAAAGTGTGTGTGTCAGGTTTTTGACATGATCAAAGTGTGGGCTTGTTGACATGATCAAAGTGTATTTATGGGCTTGTTGACATGATCAAAGTGTGGACTTGTTGACATGATCAAAGTGTGGGCTTGTTGACATGATCAAAGTGTGGGTTTGTTGACATGATCAAAGTGTGGGCTTGTTGACATGAGCAAAGTGTGGGCTTGTTGACATAATCAAAGTGTGGGCTTGTTGACATGAGCAAAGTGTGGGCTTGTTGACATCATCAAAGTGTGTGTGTGGGGTTTTTGACATGATCAAAGTGTGGGCTTGTTGACATGATCAAAGTGTATTTATGGGCTTGTTGACATGATCAAAGTGTGGACTTGTTGACATGATCAAAGTGTGGGCTTGTTGACATGATCAAATTGTACGCTTGCTTACATGAGCAAAGTGTGGGCTTATTGACATCATCAAAGTGTGGGATTGTTGACATTATCAAAGTGGAAGCTAGGGCTTTTTGGCAGGATCAAAGTGCGGGCTAGTTGCATGATCAAAGTGTGGGCTTATTGACCTGATCAAAGTATGGGCTTGTTGACATGATCAATGTGTGGGCTTGTTGACATAATCAAAATGTGGGCGTGTTGACATGATCAAAGTGGAGATGTGGGCTTGTTGACATGATCAAAGTGTGGGCTTGTTGACATGATCAAAGTGTGGGCTTGTTGACATCATCAAAAATTGTGTGTGTAGGCATGTTGGTATGATCAAAGTGTGGGATTGTTGACATGATCAAAGTGTGGGCTTGTTGACATGATCAAAGTGTGGGCTTGTTGACATGATCAAAGTGTGCGTGTGGGCGTGTTGGCATAATCAAAGTGTGGGATTGTTGACATGATCAAAGTGTGTGTGTGGGCTTGTTGACATGATCAAAGTGTGGGCTTGTTTACATGAGCAAAGTGTAGGCTTGTTGACATGATCAAATTGTAGGCTTGTTTACATGAGCAAAGTGTGGGCTTGTTGACATTAGCAAAGTGTGGGCTTGTCGACATGATCAAAGTGTGGGCTTGTTGACATGATCAAAGTGTGGGCTTGTTGACATGATCAAAGTGTGGGCTTTGTTGACATGATCCAAGTGTGGGCTTGTTGACATGATCAAAGTGTGGGCTTGTTGACATGATCAACGTGTGTATGGGCTTGTTGACATAATTAAATTGTGGGCCTGTTGACATGATCAAAGTGGAAGCTTGTTGACATGATCAAAGTGTGGGCTTGTTGACATGATCAAAGTGGAGGCTTGTTGACATGATCAAAGTGGAGGCTTGTTGACATGATCAAAGTGGACGCTTGTTGACATGATCAAAGTGGAGGCTTGTTGACATGATAAAAGTGGAGGATTGTTGACATGATCAAAGTGTGGGCTTGTTGACATGATCAAAGTGGAAGCTTGTTGACATGATCAAATTGTGGGCTTGTTGACATGATCAAAGTGTGGGCTTGTTAACACGAGCAAATAGTGGGCTTGTTGACATGATCAAAGTATGGGCTTGTTGACATGATCAAATTGTGGGCTTGTTGACACGATCAAAGTGTGGGCTTGTTGACATGATCAAAGTGGAGGCTTGTTGACATGATCAAAGTGGAGGCTTGTTGACATGATCAAAGTGTGGGCTTGTTGACATGATCAAAGTGTAGGCTTGTTGACATGATCAAAGTGGAGGCTTGTTGACATGATAAAAGTGTGGGCTTGTTGACATGATCAAAGTATGGGCTTGTTGACATGATCAAAGTGTGGGCTTGTTGACACGAGCAAAGAGTGGGCTTGTTGACATTATCAAAGTGTGGGCTTGTTGATATGATCAAAGTGTGGGCTTGTTGACATGATCAAAGTGTGGGATTGTTGACATGATCAAAGTGGAGGCTAAGGCTTTTTGGCAGGATCAAAGTGTGTGCTAGTTGCATGATCAAAGTGTGGACTTGTTGACCTGATCAAAGTATGGGCTAGTTGACATGTGCAAAGTGTGGGCTTGTTGACATGATCAAATTGTAAGCTTGTTTACATGAGCAAAGTGTGGGCTTATTGACATCATCGTAGTGTGGGATTGTTGACATGATCAAAGTTCAGGCTAGGGCTTTTTTGCAGGATCAAAGTATGGGCTTGTTGGCATGATCAAAGTGTGGGCTTGCTGACCTGATCAAAGTGTGGGTTTGTTAACATGATCAAAGTGTGGGCTTGTTGACATGATCAAAATGTGTGTGTGGGCCTGTTGGCATAATCAAAGTGTGGGATTGTTGATATGATCAAAGTGTGTGTGTGGGTTTATTGAAATGATCAAATTGTAGGCTTGTTTACATGAGCAAAGTGAGGGCTTGTTAACATTATCAAAGTGTGGGCTTGTCGACATGATCAAAATGTGGGCTTGTTGACACGATGAAAGTGTGGGCTTGTTGACATGATCAAAGTGTGGGCTATTTGACAGGATAAAAGTGTGGGCTTGTTGACATGATTAAAGTGTGGGCTTGTTGACATCATCGAAGTGTGGGCTTGTTGACATGATCAAAGTGTGTGTATGGGCTTGTAGACATCATCAAAATGTGGGCTTGTTGACATCATCAAAGTATGGGCTTGTTGAAATGATCAAAGTGTGTGTATGGGCTTGTTGACATCATCAAAATGTGGGCTTGTTGACATCATCAAAGTATGGGCTTGTTGACATAATCAAAGTGTGTGTATTGGCTTGTTGACATCATCAAAGTGTTGGTTTGCTGACATGATCAAAGTGTGTGTGTGGGCTTATTGACATTAGCAAAGTATGGGCTTGTTGACATGATCAAAGTGTTTGTATGGGTTTGTTGACATTATCAAAGTGTGGGCTTGTTGACATGATCAAAGTGTGGGCTTGTTAACATGATCAAAGTGTGTGAATGGGCTTGTTGACATGATCAAAGTGTGGGCTTGTTGACATGATCAAAGTGTGGGCTTGTTGACATGATCCAAGTGTTGGCTTTTTAACACGATAAAAGTGTGGGCTTGTTGGCATGATGAAAATGTGGGCTTGTTGGCATTATAAAATGTGGGCTTGTTGCCTTGATCAAGGTGTGTTCTTGTTGACATTATCAAAGTGTGGACTTGTTGACATGATCAAAGTGTGGGCTTGTTAACATGATCAAAGTGTGTTCTTGTTGACATGACCAAAGTGTGTGTATGGGCTTGTTGACATGTGGAAAGTGTGGGCTTGTTGGCATGGTCAAAGTGTGGGCTTGTTGACATGATCAAAGTGTAGGCTTGCTGACATGAGGAAAGTGTGGGATCTGTTGACATTAGCTATGTGTGGGCTTTTTGACATGATCAAAGTGTGCGCTTGTTGACATGATCAAAGTGTGGGCTTGTTGACATGATCAAAGTGTGGGCTTTTTGACGTCATCAAAGTGTGTGTGTGGGTATGTTGACATGAGCAAAGTGTGGGCTTGTTGACATGATCAAAGTTTGGGCTTGTTGACATGATCAAAGTGTGGGCTTGTTGACATGATCAAAGTGTGGGCTTGTTGACTTGAGCAAAGTGTGGGTTTTTTGACATGATCAAAGTGTGGGCTTGTTGACATGATCAAAGTGTGAGCTTGTTGACATGATCAAAGTGTGGGCTTGTTGACATGATCAAAGTGTAGGCCAGGGTTATTGACAGGATCAAAGTGTGGGCTAGTTGGCATTATCAAAGTGTGGGATTATTTATTTATTTATTTTTTTTTTTTTTTTTGCGTTCGCCTTATTTATCTATTCCCCAAGGCGTGTGTGCGTTACACTGTGATTTTTATTTTGCGCCTGTCGGCCCAGTGCATCCGACTTCAGCATGCATTTTATGTAAGGGTCTGCTTCCTCCTGCATTTTCTAAGGGTTTGCTTCCCCGGGGTAACGGCCGGTGCTGTGATGGGGATCGAACCCAGCACCTTCTGGTTGTGAGCCGTGCCACTTAACCACTAGGCCACGCCGTCCCCTGGATTATTGATATGATCAAAGTGTGCGCTTGTTGACATGATCAAAGTGTGGGCTTGTTGACATGATCAAAGTGTGGGCTTTTTGACGTCATCAAAGTGTGTGTGTGGGTATGTTGACATGAGCAAAGTGTGGGCTTTTTGACATGATCAAAGTGGGGGCTTGTTGACATGATCAAAGTGTGGGCTTGTCACATGATCAAAGTGTGGGCTTGTTGATTTGAGCAAAGTGTGGGTTTTTTGACAGGATCAAAGTGTGGGCTTGTTGACATGATCAAAGTGTGAGCTTGTTGACAAGATCAAAGTGTGGGCTTGTTGACATGATCAAATTATAGGCTTTTTTATATGAGCGTAGTGTGGGTTTGTTGACATGATCAACGTGTGGGCTTGTTGACATGATCAAAGTGTAGGCCAGGGTTATTGATAGGATCAAAGTGTGGGCTAGTTGGCATTATCAAAGTGTGGGCTTGTTGACTTGAGCAAAGTGTGGGTTTTTTGACATGATCAAAGTGTGGGCTTGTTGACATGATCAAAGTGTGAGCTTGTTGACATGATCAAAGGGTGGGCTTGTTGACATGATCCAAGTGTTGGCTTTTTAACACGATAAAAGTGTGGGCTTGTTGGCATGATGAAAATGTGGGCTTGTTGGCATTATAAAATGTGGGCTTGTTGCCTTGATCAAGGTGTGTTCTTGTTGACATTATCAAAGTGTGGACTTGTTGACATGATCAAAGTGTGGGCTTGTTGACACGATCAAAGTGTGTTCTTGTTGACATGACCAAAGTGTGTGTATGGGCTTGTTGACATGTGGAAAGTGTGGGCTTGTTGGCATGGTCAAAGTGTGGGCTTGTTGACATGATCAAAGTGTAGGCTTGCTGACATGAGGAAAGTGTGGGATCTGTTGACATTAGCAATGTGTGGGCTTTTTGACATGATCAAAGTGTGCGCTTGTTGACATGATCAAAGTGTGGGCTTGTTGACATGATCAAAGTGTGGGCTTTTTGACGTCATCAAAGTGTGTGTGTGGGTATGTTGACATGAGCAAAGTGTGGGCTTGTTGACATGATCAAAGTTTGGGCTTGTTGACATGATCAAAGTGTGGGCTTGGTGACATGATCAAAGTGTGGGCTTGTTGACTTGAGCAAAGTGTGGGTTTTTTGACATGATCAAAGTGTGGGCTTGTTGACATGATCAAAGTGTGAGCTTGTTGACATGATCAAAGTGTGGGCTTGTTGACATGATCAAATTGTAGGCTTTTTTATATGAGCGTAGTGTGGGTTTGTTGACATGATCAACGTGTGGGCTTGTTGACATGATCAAAGTGTAGGCCAGGGTTATTGACAGGATCAAAGTGTGGGCTAGTTGGCATTATCAAAGTGTGGGATTATTGACATGATCAAAGTGTGTGTATGGGGTTGTTGACATGATCAAAGTGTGGGCTTGTTGACATGAGCAAAAGGTAGGCTTGTTGACATGAGCAAAGTGGGAGCTTGTTGACATGATCAAAGTGTGTGTGTGTGGGCTTGTTGACATGATCAAAGTTTGGGCTTGTTGACATGATCAAAGTGTGTGTATGGCAGTTGACATGACCAAAGTGTGGGCTTGTTGATATGATCAAAGTGTGGGCTTGTTGACATGATCCAAGTGTTGGCTTTTTAACACGATAAAAGTTAGGGCTTGTTGGCATGATGAAAATGTGGGCTTGTTGGCATTATAAAATGTGGGCTTGTTGCCTTATCAAGGTGTGTGTGTGGGCTTGTTGGCATGATCAAAGTGTGGGCTTGTTCACATGATCAAATTGTGGGCTTGTTGACATGATCAAAGTGTGGGTTTGTAGACATGAGCAAAGTATTGGCTTTTTGACATGATAAAAATTTGGGCTTGTTGGCATTATAAAAGTGTGGCTTTTGCTGACATGATCAAAGTGTGGCCTTGTTGATATGATCAAAGTGTGGCTTTTTTGATATGATCAAAGTGTGGGCTTGTTGTCATGATCAAAGTGTGGGCTTGTTGTCATGATCAAAGTATGGGCTTGTTGACATGATCAAAATGTGTGTATGGGCTTGTTGACATCATCAAAGTGTGGGTTTGTTGACATGATCAAAGTGTGTGTATGGGCTTGTTGATATTAGCAAAGTGTGGGCTTGTTGGCATGATCAAAGTGTGGGCTTGTTGACATGATCAAAGTGTGTGTATGGGATTGTTGACATTATCAAAGTGTGGACTTGTTGACATGATCAAAGTGTGGGCTTGTTAACATGATCAAAGTGTGTTCTTGTGGACATGACCAAAGTGTGTGTATGGGCTTGTTGACATGTGCAAAGTGTGGGCTTGTTGGCATGGTCAAAGTGTGGGCTTGTTGACATGATCAAAGTGTAGGCTTGCTGACATGAGGAAAGTGTGGGATCTGTTGACATTAGCAATGTGTGGGCTTTTTGACATGATCAAAGTGTGCGCTTGTTGACATGATCAAAGTGTGGGCTTGTTGACATGATCAAAGTGTGGGCTTGTTGACATGATCAAAGTGTGGGCTTGTTGACTTGAGCAAAGTGTGGGTTTTTTGACATGATCAAAGTGTGGGCTTGTTGACATGGTCAAAGTGTGAGCTTGTTGACATGATCAAAGTGTGGGCTTGTTGACATGATCAAAACATAGGCTTTTTTATATGAGCGTAGTGTGGGTTTGTTGACATGATCAACGTGTGGGCTTGTTGACATTATCAAAGTGTGGGATTATTGACATGATCAAAGTCTGTGTATGGGGTTGTTGACATGATCAAAGTGTGGGCTTGTTGACATGATCAAAGTGTGTGTATGGGGTTGTTGACATGATCAAAGTGTAGGCTTGTTGACATGAGCAAAAGGTGGGCTTGTTGACATGAGCAAAGTGGGGGCTTGTTGACATGATCAAAGTGTGTGTGTGTGGGCTTGTTGACATGATCAAAGTTTGGGCTTGTTGACATGATCAAAGTGTGTGTATTGCAGTTGACATGACCAAAGTGTGGGCTTGTTGATATGATCAAAGTGTGGGCTTGTTGACATGATCAACGTGTGGACTTGGTGACATGATCAAAGTGTGGGCTTGTTGACATGATCAAAGTGTGGGTTTGTTGACATGAGCAAAGTTTTGGCTTTTTGACATGATCAAAATTTGGGCTTGTTGGCATTATAAAAGTGTGGCTTTTGCTGACATGATCAAAGTGTGGCCTTGTTGATATGATCAAAGTGTTGGCCTGTTGACATGATCAAAGTCTGGGCTTGTTGACATGATCAAAGTGTGGGCTTGTTGACATGATCCAAGTGTTGGCTTTTTAAGACGATAAAAGTGTGGGCTTGTTGGCATGATGAAAATGTGGGCTTGTTGGCATTATAAAATGTGGGCTTGTTGCCTTGATCAAGGTGTGTGTGTGGGCTTGTTGGCATGATCAAAGTGTGGGCTTGTTCACATAATCAAATTGTGGGCTTGGTGACATGATCAAAGTGTGGGTTTGTTGACATGAGCAAAGTATTGGCTTTTTGACATGATGTAAATTTGGGCTTGTTGGCATTATAAAAGTGTGGCTTTTGCTGACATGATCAAAGTGTGGCCTTGTTGATATGATCAAAGTGTGGCTTTTTTGATATGATCAAAGTGTGGGCTTGTTGTCATGATCAAGGTGTGGGCTTGTTGACATGATCAAAGTGTGGACTTGTTGTCATGAGAAAAGTCTAGGCTTGTTGACATGATCAAAGTGTGGGCTTGTTGACATGATCAAAGTGTGTGTGTGAGCTTGTTGACATGATCAAAGTGTGGGCTTGTTGACATGATCAAAGTCTGGGCTTGTTGACATGATCAAAGTGTGGGCTTGTTGACATGATCAAAGTGTTGGCTTTTTAACACGATAAAAGTGTGGGCTTGTTGGCATGATGAAAATGTGGGCTTGTTGGCATTATAAAATGTGGGCTTTTTGCCTTTATCAAGGTGTGTGTGGGCTTGTTGGCATGATCAAAGTGTGGGTTTGTTCACATGATCAAAGTGAGGGCTTTGTTGACATGATCAAAGTGTGGCTTTTTTGATATGATCAAAGTGTGGGCTTGTTGTCATGATCAAGGTGTGGGCTTGTTGTCATGATCAAAGTGTGGGCTTGTTGACATGATCAAAGTGTGGACTTGTTGTCATGAGAAAAGTCTAGGCTTGTTGATATGATCAAAGTGTGGGCTTGTTGACATGATCAAAGTGTGTGTGTGAGCTTGTTGACATGATCAAAGTGTGGGCTTGTTGACATGATCAAAGTCTGGGATTGTTGACATGATCAAAGTGTGGGCTTGTTGACATGATCAAAGTGTTGGCTTTTTAACACGATAAAAGTGTGGGCTTGTTGGCATGATGAAAATGTGGGCTAGTTGGCATTATAAAATGTGGGCTTTTTGCCTTGATCAAGGTGTGTGTGTGGGCTTGTTGGCACGATCAAAGTGTGGGTTTGTTCACATGATCAAATTGTGGGCTTGTTGACATGATCAAAGTGAGGGCTTTGTTGACATGATCAAAGTGTGGGCTTGTTGACATGATCAAAGTGTGGGCTTGTTGATATGATCAAAGTGTGGTCTTGTTGACCTGATCAAAGTGTGGGCTTCTTGATATGATTAAAGTGTGGGCCTGTTGATATGATCAAAGTGTGGGCTTGTTGATATGATCAAAGTGTGGGCTTGTTGATATGATCAAAGTGTGGGCTTGTTGTTATGATCAAAGAGTGGGCTTGTTGACATCATCAAAGTGTAGACTTGTTGACATCATCAAAGTATGGGCTTGTTGACATGATCAAAGTGTGTGTATGGGCTTGTTGGCATCATCAAAGTGTTGGTTTGTTGACATGATCAAAGTGTGTGTATGGGCATGTTGACATTAGCAAAGTGTGGGCTTGTTGGCATGATCAAAGTGTGTGTATGGGATTGTTGACATTATCAAAGTGTGGACTTGTTGACATGATCAAAGTGTGGGCTTGTTAACATGATCAAAGTGTGTTCTTGTGGACATGACCAAAGTGTGTGTATGGGCTTGTTGACATGAGCAAAGTGTGGGCTTGTTGGCATGGTCAAAGTGTGGGTTTGTTGACATGATCAAAGTGTAGGCTTGTTGACATGAGGAAAGTGTGGGATCTGTTGACATTAGCAATGTGTGGGCTTTTTGACATGATCAAAGTGTGTGTGTGGGTTTGTTGACATGAGCAAAGTGTGGACTTTTTGACATTATCAAAGTTTTGGCTTTTTGACACGATCAAAGTGTGGGCTTGTTGACATGATCAAAGTGTGGGCTTTTTGACGTCATCAAAGTGTGTGTGTGGGTATGTTGACATGATCAAAGTGTGGGCTTGTTGACATGATCAAAGTGTGGGCTTGTTGACTTGAGCAAAGTGTGGGTTTTTTGACATGATCAAAGTGTGGGCTTGTTGACATGATCAAATTGTAGGCTTTTTTATATGAGCGTAGTGTGGGTTTGTTGACATGATCAACGTGTGGGCTTGTTGACATGATCAAAGTGTAGGCCAGGGTTACTGACAGGATCAAAGTGTGGGCTAGTTGGCATTATCAAAGTGTGGGATTATTGACATGATCAAAGTATGGGCTTGTTGACATGATCAAAGTGTGGGATTTGTTGACATGACCAAAGTCTGGGCTTGTTGCATAATCAAAGTGTGGGATTGTTGACATGATCAAAGTGTTGGCTTTTTAACACGATAAAAGTGTGGGCTTGTTGGCATGATGAAAATGTGGGCTTGTTGGCATTATAAAAGTGTGGCTTTTGCTGACATGATCAAAGTGTGGCCTTGTTGATATGATCAAAGTGTGGCTTTTTTGATATGATCTAAGTGTGGGCTTGTTGTCATGATCAAAGTGTGGGCTTGTTGACATGATCGAAGTGTGTACTTGTTGTCATGAGAAAAGTCTGGGCTTGTTGACATGATCAAAGTGTGGGCTTGTTGACATGATCAAAGTGTGTGTGTGAGCTTGTTGACATGATCAAAGTGTGGGCTTGTTGACATGATCAAAGTCTGGGCTTGTTGATATGATCAAAGTGTGGTCTTGTTGACCTGATCAAAGTGTGGGCTTCTTGATATGATTAAAGTGTGGGCCTGTTGATATGATCAAAGTGTGGGCTTGTTGATATGATCAAAGTGTGGACTTGTTGTTATGATCAAAGAGTGGGCTTGTTGACATCATCAAAGTGTAGACTTGTTGACATCATCAAATTATGGGCTTGTTGATATGATCAAAGTGTGTGTATGGGCTTGTAGACATCATCAAAGTGTGGGTTTGTTGACATGATCAAAGTGTGTGTATGGGCTTGTTGACATTAGCAAAGTGTGGGCTTGTTGGCATGATCAAAGTGTGGGCTTGTTGACATGATCAAAGTGTGTGTATGGGATTGTTGACATTATCAAAGTGTGGACTTGTTGACATGATCAAAGTGTGGGCTTGTTAACATGATCAAAGTGTGTTCTTGTTGACATGATCAAAGTGTGTGTATGGGCTTGTTGACATGAGCAAAGTGTGGGCTTTTTGGCATGGTCAAAGTGTGGGCTTGTTGACATGATCAAAGTGTAGGCTTGTTGACATGATCAAAGTGTGGGCTTTTTGACGTCATCAAAGTGTGTGTGTGGGTATGTTGACATGATCAAAGTGTGGGCTTGTTGACATGATCAAAGTGTGGGCTTGTTGACTTGAGCAAAGTGTGGGTTTTTTGACATGATCAAAGTGTGGGCTTGTTGACATGATCAAATTGTAGGCTTTTTATATGAGCGTAGTGTGGGTTTGTTGACATGATCAACGTGTGGGCTTGTTTACATGATCAAAGTGTAGGCCAGGGTTACTGACAGGATCAAAGTGTGGGCTAGTTGGCATTATCAAAGTGTAGGATTATTGACATGATCAAAGTGTGGCCTTGTTGATATGATCAAAGTGTGGCTTTTTTGATATGATCAAAGTGTGGGCTTGTTGTCATGATCAAAGTGCGGGCTTCTTGTCATGATCAAAGTGTGGGCTTGTTGACATGATCAAAGTTTGGACTTGTTGTCATGAGAAAAGTCTGGGCTTGTTGACATGATCAAAGTGTGGGCTTGTTGACATGATCAAAGTGTGTGTGTGAGCTTGTTGACATGATCAAAGTGTGGGCTTGTTGACATGATCAAAGTCTGGGCTTGTCGACATGATCAAAGTGTGGGCTTGTTGACATGATCAAAGCGTTGGCTTTTTAACACTATAAAAGTGTGGGCTTGTTGGCATGATGAAAATGTGGGCTTGTTGGCATTATAAAATGTGGGCTTTTTGCCTTGATCAAGGTGTGTGTGTGGGCTTGTTGGCATGATCAAAGTGTGGGCTTGTTCACATGATCAAATTGTGGGCTTGTTGACATGATCAAAGTGAGGGCTTTGTTGACATGATCAAAGTGTGGTCTTGTTGACATGATCAAAGTGTGGGCTTGTTGATATGATCAAAGTGTGGTCTTGTTGACCTGATCAAAGTGTGGGCTTCTTGATAGGATTAAAGTGTGGGCCTGTTGATATGATCAAAGTGTGGGCTTGTTGATATGATCAAAGTGTGGGCTTGTTGATATGATCAAAGTGTGGGCTTGTTGTCATGATCAAAGAGTGGGCTTGTTGACATCATCAAAGTGGAGACTTGTTGACATCATCAAAGTATGGGCTTGTTGACATGATAAAAGTGTGTGTATGGGCTTGTTGACATCATCAAAGTGTGGGTTTGTTGACATGATCAAAGTTTGTGTATGGGCTTGTTGACATTAGCAAAGTGTGGGCTTGTTGGCATGATCAAAGTGTGGGCTTGTTGACATGATCAAAGTGTGTGTATGGGATTGTTGACATTATCAAAGTGTGGACTTGTTGACATGATCAAAGTGTGGGCTTGTTAACATGATCAAAGTGTGTTCTTGTTGACATGATCAAAGTGTGTGTATGGGCTTGTTGACATGAGCAAAGTGTGGGCTTGTTGGCATGGTCAAAGTGTGGGCTTGTTGACATGATCAAAGTGTAGGCTTGTTGACATGAGGAAAGTGTGGGATCTGTTGACATTAGCAATATGTGGGCTTTTTGACATGATCAAAGTGTGTGTGGGTTTGTTGACATGAGCAAAGTGTGGACTTGTTGAGATTATCAAAGTTTTGGCTTGTTGACACGATCAAAGTGTGGGCTTGTTGACATGATCAAAGTGTGAGCTTGTTGACATGATCAACGTGTGGGCTTATTGACATGATCAAAGTGTAGGCCAGGGTTATTGACAGGATCAAAGTGTGGGCTAGTTGGCATTATCAAAGTGTGGGATTATTGACATGATCAAAAGTGTGTGTATGGGGTTGTTGACATGATCAAAGTGTGGGCTTGTTGACATGAGCAAAAGGTGGGCTTGTTGACATGAGCAAAGTGTGTTCTTGTTGACATGACCAAAGTGTGTGTATGGGCTTGTTGACATGTGCAAAGTGTGGGCTTGTTGGCATGGTCAAAGTGTGGGCTTGTTGACATGATCAAAGTGTAGGCTTGCTGACATGAGGAAAGTGTGGGATCTGTTGACATTAGCAATATGTGGGCTTTTTGACATGATCAAAGTGTGCGCTTGTTGACATGATCAAAGTGTGGGCTTGTTGACATGATCAAAGTGTGGGCTTTTTGACGTCATCAAAGTGTGTGTGTGAGTATGTTGACATGAGCAAAGTGTGGGCTTATTGACATGATCAAAGTTTGGGCTTGTTGACATGATCAAAGTGTGGGCTTGTCACATGATAAAAGTGTGGGCTTGTTGATTTGAGCAAATTGTGGGTTTTTTGACAGGATCAAAGTGTGGGCTTGTTGAAATGATCAAAGTGTGAGCTTGTTGACAAGATCAAAGTGTGGGCTTGTTGACATGATCAAATTATAGGCTTTTTTATATGAGCGTAGTGTGGGTTTGTTGACATGATCAACGTGTGGGCTTGTTGACATGATCAAAGTGTAGGCCAGGGTTATTGATAGGATTAAAGTGTGGGCTAGTTGGCATTATCAAAGTGTTGGCTTGTTGACTTGAGCAAAGTGTGGGTTTTTTGACATGATCAAAGTGTGGGCTTGTTGACATGATCAAAGTGTGAGCTTGTTGACATGATCAAAGTGTGGGCTTGTTGACATGATCCAAGTGTTGGCTTTTTAACACGATAAAAGTGTGGGCTTGTTGGCATGATGAAAATGTGGGCTTGTTGGCATTATAAAATGTGGGCTTGTTGCCTTGATCAAGGTGTGTTCTTGTTGACATTATCAAAGTGTGGACTTGTTGACATGATCAAAGTGTGGGCTTGTTAACATGATCAAAGTGTGTTCTTGTTGACATGACCAAAGTGTGTGTATGGGCTTGTTGACATGTGGAAAGTGTGGGCTTGTTGGCATGGTTAAAGTGTGGGCTTGTTGACATGATCAAAGTGTAGGCTTGCTGACATGAGGAAAGTGTGGGATCTGTTGACATTAGCAATGTGTGGGCTTTTTGACATGATCAAAGTGTGCGCTTGTTGACATGATCAAAGTGTGGGCTTGTTGACATGATCAAAGTGTGGGCTTTTTGACGTCATCAAAGTTTGTGTGTGGGTATGTTGACATGAGCAAAGTGTGGGCTTGTTGACATGATCAAAGTTTGGGCTTGTTGACATGATCAAAGTGTGGGCTTGGTGACATGATCAAAGTGTGGGTTTGTTGACTTGAGCAAAGTGTGGGTTTTTTGACATGATCAAAGTGTGGGCTTGTTGACATGATCAAAGTGTGAGCTTGTTGACATGATCAAAGTGTGGGCTTGTTGACATGATCAAATTGTAGGCTTTTTTATATGAGCGTAGTGTGGGTTTGTTGACATGATCAACGTGTGGGCTTGTTGACATGATCAAAGTGTAGGCCAGGGTTATTGACAGGATCAAAGTGTGGGCTAGTTGGCATTATCAAAGTGTGGGATTATTAACATGATCAAAGTGTGTGTATGGGGTTGTTGACATGATCAAAGTGTGGGCTTGTTGACATGAGCAAAAGGTGGGCTTGTTGACATGAGCAAAGTGGGAGCTTGTTGACATGATCAAAGTGTGTGTGTGTGGGCTTGTTGACATGATCAAAGTTTGGGCTTGTTGACATGATCAAAGTGTGTGTATGGCAGTTGACATGACCAAAGTGTGGGCTTGTTGATATGATCAAAGTGTGGGCTTGTTGACATGATCCAAGTGTTGGCTTTTTAACACGATAAAAGTGTGGTCTTGTTGGCATGATGAAAATGTGGGCTTGTTGGCATTATAAAATGTGGGCTTGTTGCCTTGATCAAGGTGTGTGTGTGGGCTTGTTGGCATGATCAAAGTGTGGGCTTGTTCACATGATCAAATTGTGGGCTTGTTGACATGATCAAAGTGTGGGTTTGTTGACATGAGCAAAGTATTGGCTTTTTGACATGATGAAAATTTGGGCTTGTTGGCATTATAAAAGTGTGGCTTTTGCTGACATGATCAAAGTGTGGCCTTGTTGATATGATCAAAGTGTGGCTTTTTTGATATGATCAAAGTGTGGGCTTGTTGTCATGATCAAAGTGTGGGCTTGTTGTCATGATCAAAGTGTGGGCTTGTCTACATGATCAAAGTGTGGACTTGTTGACCTGATCAAAGTGTGGGCTTCTTGATATGATTAAAGGTTGGGCCTGTTGATATGATCAAAGTGTGGGCTTGTTGATATGATCAAAGTGTGGGCTTGTTGATATGATCAAAGTGTGGGCTTGTTGTCATGATCAAAGAGTGGGCTTGTTTACATCATCAAAGTGTAGGCTTGTTGACATCATCAAAGTATGGGGTTAATGACATGATCAAAGTGTGTGTATGGGCTTGTTGACATCATCAAAGTGTGGGTTTGTTGACATGATCAAAGTGTGTGTATGGGCTTGTTGATATTAGCAAAGTGTGGGCTTGTTGGCATGATCAAAGTGTGGGCTTGTTGACATGATCAAAGTGTGTGTATGGGATTGTTGACATTATCAAAGTGTGGACTTGTTGACATGATCAAAGTGTGGGCTTGTTAACATGATCAAAGTGTGTTCTTGTGGACATGACCAAAGTGTGTGTATGGGCTTGTTGACATGTGCAAAGTGTGGGCTTGTTGGCATGGTCAAAGTGTGGGCTTGTTGACATGATCAAAGTGTAGGCTTGCTGACATGAGGAAAGTGTGGGATCTGTTGACATTAGCAATGTGTGGGCTTTTTGACATGATCAAAGTGTGCCATTGTTGACATGATCAAAGTGTGGGCTTGTTGACATGATCAAAGTGTGGGCTTTTTGACGTCATCAAAGTGTGTGTGTGGGTATGTTGACATGAGCAAAGTGTGGGCTTGTTGACATGATCAAAGTGTGGGCTTGTTGACATGATCAAAGTGTGGGCTTGTTGACATGATCAAAGTGTGGGCTTGTTGACTTGAGCAAAGTGTGGGTTTTTTGACATGATCAAAGTGTGGGCTTGTTGACATGGTCAAAGTGTGAGCTTGTTGACATGATCAAAGTGTGGGCTTCTTTACATGATCAAAACATAGGCTTTTTTATATGAGCGTAGTGTGGGTTTGTTGACATGATCAACGTGTGGGCTTGTTGACATGATCAAAGTGTAGGCCAGGGTTATTGACAGGATCAAAGTGTGGGCTAGTTGGCATTATCAAAGTGTGGGATTATTGACATGATCAAAGTGTGTGTATGGGGTTGTTGACATGATCAAAGTGTGGGCTTGTTGACATGAGCAAAAGGTGGGCTTGTTGACATGAGCAAAGTGGGGGCTTGTTGACATGATCAAAGTGTGTGTGTGTGGGCTTGTTGACATGATCAAAGTTTGGGCTTGTTGACATGATCAAAGTGTGTGTATTGCAGTTGACATGACCAAAGTGTGGGCTTGTTGATATGATCAAAGTGTGGGCTTGTTGACATGATTAACGTGTGGACTTGGTGACATGATCAAAGTGTGGGCTTGTTGACATGATCAAAGTGTGGGTTTGTTGACATGAGCAAAGTTTTGGCTTTTTGACATGATCAAAATTTGGGCTTGTTGGCATTATAAAAGTGTGGCTTTTGCTGACATGATCAAAGTGTGGCCTTGTTGATATGATCAAAGTGTTGGCCTGTTGACATGATCAAAGTCTGGGCTTGTTGACATGATCAAAGTGTGGGCTTGTTGACATGATCCAAGTGTTAGCTTTTTAAGACGATAAAAGTGTGGGCTTGTTGGCATGATGAAAATGTGGGCTTGTTGGCATTATAAAATGTGGGCTTGTTGCCTTGATTAAGGTGTGTGTGTGGGCTTGTTGGCATGATCAAAGTGTGGGCTTGTTCACATGATCAAATTGTGGGCTTGGTGACATGATCAAAGTGTGGGTTTGTTGACATGAGCAAAGTATTGGCTTTTTGACATGATGAAAATTTGGGCTTGTTGGCATTATAAAAGTGTGGCTTTTGCTGACATGATCAAAGTGTGGCCTTGTTGATATGATCAAAGTGTGGCTTTTTTGATATGATCAAAGTGTGGGCTTGTTGTCATGATCAAGGTGTGGGCTTGTTGTCATGATCAAAGTGTGGGCTTGTTGACATAATCAAAGTGTGGACTTGTTGTCATGAGAAAAGTCTAGGCTTGTTGACATGATCAAAGTGTGGGCTTGTTGACATGATCAAAGTGTGTGTGTGAGCTTGTTGACATGATCAAAGTGTGGGCTTGTTGACATGATCAAAGTCTGGGCTTGTTGACATGATCAAAGTGTGGGCTTGTTGACATGATCAAAGTGAGGGCTTTGTTGACATGATCAAAGTGTGGCTTTTTTGATATGATCAAAGTGTGGGCTTGTTGTCATGATCAAGGTGTGGGCTTGTTGGCATTATAAAATGTGGGCTTTTTGCCTTTATCAAGGTGTGTGTGTGGGCTTGTTGGCATGATCAAAGTGTGGGTTTGTTCACATGATCAAATTGTGGGCTTGTTGACATGATCAAAGTGAGGGCTTTGTTGACATGATCAAAGTGTGGCTTTTTTGATATGATCAAAGTGTGGGCTTGTTGTCATGATCAAGGTGTGGGCTTGTTGTCATGATCAAAGTGTGGGCTTGTTGACATGATCAAAGTGTGGACTTGTTGTCATGAGAAAAGTCTAGGCTTGTTGACATGATCAAAGTGTGGGCTTGTTGACATGATCAAAGTGTGTGTGTGAGCTTGTTGACATGATCAAAGTGTGGGCTTGTTGACATGATCAAAGTCTGGGATTGTTGACATGATCAAAGTGTGGGCTTGTTGACATGATCAAAGTGTTGGCTTTTTAACACTATAAAAATGTGGGCTTGTTGGCATGATGAAAATGTGGGCTAGTTGGCATTATAAAATGTGGGTTTTTTTGCCTTGATCAAGGTGTGTGTGTCGGCTTGTTGGCATGATCAAAGTGTGGGTTTGTTCACATGATCAAATTGTGGGCTTGTTGACATGATCAAAGTGAGGGCTTTGTTGACATGATCAAAGTGTGGGCTTGTTGACATGATCAAAGTGTGGGCTTGTTGATATGATCAAAGTGTGGTCTTGTTGACCATATCAAAGTGTGGGCTTCTTGATATGATTAAAGTGTGGGCCTGTTGATATGATCAAAGTGTGGGCTTGTTGATATGATCAAAGTGTGGGCTTGTTGATATGATCAAAGTGTGGGCTTGTTGTTATGATCAAAGAGTGGGCTTGTTGACATCATCAAAGTGTAGACTTGTTGACATCATCAAAGTATGGGCTTGTTGACATGATCAAAGTGTGTGTATGGGCTTGTTGGCATCATCAAAGTGTGGGTTTGTTGACATGATCAAAGTGTGTGTATGGGCTTGTTGACATTAGCAAAGTGTGGGCTTGTTGGCATGATCAAAGTGTGGGCTTGTTGACATGATCAAAGTGTGGGCTTGTTAACATGATCAAAGTGTGTTCTTGTTGACCTGATCAAAGTGTGTGTATGGGCTTGTTGACATGAGCAAAGTGTGGGCTTGTTGGCATGGTCTAAGTGTGGGCTTGTTGACATGATCAAAGTGTAGGCTTGTTGACATGAGGAAAGTGTGGGATCTGTTGACATTAGCAATGTGTGGGCTTTTTGACATGATCAAAGTGTGTGTGTGGGTTTGTTGACATGAGCAAAGTTGACTTTTTGACATTATCAAAGTTTTGGCTTGTTGACACGATCAAAGTGTGGGCTTGTTGACATGATCAAAGTGTTGGCTTTTTGACGTCATCAAAGTGTGTGTGTGGGTATGTTGACATGATCAAAGTGTGGGCTTGTTGACATGATCAAAGTGTGGGCTTGTTGACTTGAGCAAAGTGTGGGTTTTTTGACATGATCAAAGTGTGGGCTTGTTGACATGATCAAATTGTAGGCTTTTTTATATGAGCGTAGTGTGGGTTTGTTGACATGATCAACGTGTGGGCTTGTTGACACGATCAAAGTGTAGGCCAGGGTTACTGACAGGATCAAAGTGTGGGCTAGTTGGCATTATCAAAGTGTGGGATTATTGACATGATCAAAGTATGGGCTTGTTGACATGATCAAAGTGTGGGATTTGTTGACATGACCAAAGTCTGGGCTTGTTGACATGATCAAAGTGTGGGATTGTTGACATGATCAAAGTGTTGGCTTTTTAACACGATAAAAGTGTGGGCTTGTTGGCATGATGAAAATGTGGGCTTGTTGGCATTATAAAAGTGTGGCTTTTGCTGACATGATCAAAGTGTGGCCTTGTTGATATGATCAAAGTGTGGATTTTTTGATATGATCAAAGTGTGGGCTTGTTGTCATGATCAAAGTGTGGGCTTGTTGACATGATCAAAGTGTGGACTTGTTGTCATGAGAAGAGTCTGGGCTTGTTGACATGATCAAAGTGTGGGCTTGTTGACATGATCAAAGTGTGTGTGTGAGCTTGTTGACATGATCAAAGTGTGGGCTTGTTGACATGATCAAAGTCTGGGCTTGTTGATATGATCAAAGTGTGGTCTTGTTGACCTGATCAAAGTGTGGGCTTCTTGATATGATTAAAGTGTGGGCCTGTTGATATGATCAAAGTGTGGGCTTGTTGATATGATCAAAGTGTGGACTTGTTGTTATGATCAAAGAGTGGGCTTGTTGACATCATCAAAGTGTAGACTTGTTGACATCATCAAAGTATGGGCTTGTTGACATGATCAAAGTGTGTATGGGCTTGTTGACATCATCAAAGTGTGGGTTTGTTGACATGATCAAAGTGTGTGTATGGGCTTGTTGACATTAGCAAAGTGTGGGCTTGTTGGCATGATCAAAGTGTGGGCTTGTTGACATGATCAAAGTGTGTGTATGGGATTGTTGACATTATCAAAGTGTGGACTTGTTGACATGATCAAAGTGTGGGCTTGTTAACATGATCAAAGTGTGTTCTTGTTGACATGATCAAAGTGTGTGTATGGGCTTGTTGACATGAGCAAAGTGTGGGCTTGTTGGCATGGTCAAAGTGTGGGCTTGTTGACATGATCAAAGTGTAGGCTTGTTGACATGATCAAAGTGTGGGCTTTTTGACGTCATCAAAGTGTGTGTGTGGGTATGTTGACATGATCAAAGTGTGGGCTTGTTGACATGATCAAAGTGTGGGCTTGTTGACTTGAGCAAAGTGTGGGTTTTTTGACATGATCAAAGTGTGGGCTTGTTGACATGATCAAATTGTAGGATTTTTATATGAGCGTAGTGTGGGTTTGTTGACATGATCAACGTGTGGGCTTGTTGACATGATCAAAGTGTAGGCCAGGGTTACTGACAGGATCAAAGTGTGGGCTAGTTGGCATTATCAAAGTGTGGGATTATTGACATGATCAAAGTGTGGCCTTGTTGATATGATCAAAGTGTGGCTTTTTTGATATGATCAAAGTGTGGGCTTGTTGTCATGATCAAAGTGTGGGCTTCTTGTCATGATCAAAGTGTGGGCTTGTTGACATGATCAAAGTGTGGGCTTGTTGATATGATCAAAGTGTGGTCTTGTTGACCATATCAAAGTGTGGGCTTCTTGATATGATTAAAGTGTGGGCCTGTTGATATGATCAAAGTGTGGGCTTGTTGATATGATCAAAGTGTGGGCTTGTTGATATGATCAAAGTGTGGGCTTGTTGTTATGATCAAAGAGTGGGCTTGTTGACATCATCAAAGTGTAGACTTGTTGACATCATCAAAGTATGGGCTTGTTGACATGATCAAAGTGTGTGTATGGGCTTGTTGGCATCATCAAAGTGTGGGTTTGTTGACATGATCAAAGTGTGTGTATGGGCTTGTTGACATTAGCAAAGTGTGGGCTTGTTGGCATGATCAAAGTGTGGGCTTGTTGACATGATCAAAGTGTGGGCTTGTTAACATGATCAAAGTGTGTTCTTGTTGACCTGATCAAAGTGTGTGTATGGGCTTGTTGACATGAGCAAAGTGTGGGCTTGTTGGCATGGTCAAAGTGTGGGCTTGTTGACATGATCAAAGTGTAGGCTTGTTGACATGAGGAAAGTGTGGGATCTGTTGACATTAGCAATGTGTGGGCTTTTTGACATGATCAAAGTGTGTGTGTGGGTTTGTTGACATGAGCAAAGTTGACTTTTTGACATTATCAAAGTTTTGGCTTGTTGACACGATCAAAGTGTGGGCTTGTTGACATGATCAAAGTGTTGGCTTTTTGACGTCATCAAAGTGTGTGTGTGGGTATGTTGACATGATCAAAGTGTGGGCTTGTTGACATGATCAAAGTGTGGGCTTGTTGACTTGAGCAAAGTGTGGGTTTTTTGACATGATCAAAGTGTGGGCTTGTTGACATGATCAAATTGTAGGCTTTTTTATATGAGCGTAGTGTGGGTTTGTTGACATGATCAACGTGTGGGCTTGTTGACACGATCAAAGTGTAGGCCAGGGTTACTGACAGGATCAAAGTGTGGGCTAGTTGGCATTATCAAAGTGTGGGATTATTGACATGATCAAAGTATGGGCTTGTTGACATGATCAAAGTGTGGGATTTGTTGACATGACCAAAGTCTGGGCTTGTTGACATGATCAAAGTGTGGGATTGTTGACATGATCAAAGTGTTGGCTTTTTAACACGATAAAAGTGTGGGCTTGTTGGCATGATGAAAATGTGGGCTTGTTGGCATTATAAAAGTGTGGCTTTTGCTGACATGATCAAAGTGTGGCCTTGTTGATATGATCAAAGTGTGGATTTTTTGATATGATCAAAGTGTGGGCTTGTTGTCATGATCAAAGTGTGGGCTTGTTGACATGATCAAAGTGTGGACTTGTTGTCATGAGAAGAGTCTGGGCTTGTTGACATGATCAAAGTGTGGGCTTGTTGACATGATCAAAGTGTGTGTGTGAGCTTGTTGACATGATCAAAGTGTGGGCTTGTTGACATGATCAAAGTCTGGGCTTGTTGATATGATCAAAGTGTGGTCTTGTTGACCTGATCAAAGTGTGGGCTTCTTGATATGATTAAAGTGTGGGCCTGTTGATATGATCAAAGTGTGGGCTTGTTGATATGATCAAAGTGTGGACTTGTTGTTATGATCAAAGAGTGGGCTTGTTGACATCATCAAAGTGTAGACTTGTTGACATCATCAAAGTATGGGCTTGTTGACATGATCAAAGTGTGTATGGGCTTGTTGACATCATCAAAGTGTGGGTTTGTTGACATGATCAAAGTGTGTGTATGGGCTTGTTGACATTAGCAAAGTGTGGGCTTGTTGGCATGATCAAAGTGTGGGCTTGTTGACATGATCAAAGTGTGTGTATGGGATTGTTGACATTATCAAAGTGTGGACTTGTTGACATGATCAAAGTGTGGGCTTGTTAACATGATCAAAGTGTGTTCTTGTTGACATGATCAAAGTGTGTGTATGGGCTTGTTGACATGAGCAAAGTGTGGGCTTGTTGGCATGGTCAAAGTGTGGGCTTGTTGACATGATCAAAGTGTAGGCTTGTTGACATGATCAAAGTGTGGGCTTTTTGACGTCATCAAAGTGTGTGTGTGGGTATGTTGACATGATCAAAGTGTGGGCTTGTTGACATGATCAAAGTGTGGGCTTGTTGACTTGAGCAAAGTGTGGGTTTTTTGACATGATCAAAGTGTGGGCTTGTTGACATGATCAAATTGTAGGATTTTTATATGAGCGTAGTGTGGGTTTGTTGACATGATCAACGTGTGGGCTTGTTGACATGATCAAAGTGTAGGCCAGGGTTACTGACAGGATCAAAGTGTGGGCTAGTTGGCATTATCAAAGTGTGGGATTATTGACATGATCAAAGTGTGGCCTTGTTGATATGATCAAAGTGTGGCTTTTTTGATATGATCAAAGTGTGGGCTTGTTGTCATGATCAAAGTGTGGGCTTCTTGTCATGATCAAAGTGTGGGCTTGTTGACATGATCAAAGTGTGGGCTTGTTGATATGATCAAAGTGTGGGCTTGTTGACATGATCAAAGTGTGGGCTTGTTGACATGATCAAAGTGTGTGTGTGAGCTTGTTGACATGATCAAAGTGTGGGCTTGTTGACATGATCAAAGTCTGGGCTTGTTGACATGATCAAAGTGTGGGCTTGTTGACATGATCAAAGCGTTGGCTTTTTAACACTATAAAAGTGTGGGATTGTTGGCATGATGAAAATGTGGGCTTGTTGGCATTATAAAATGTGGGCTTTTTGTCTTGATCAAGGTGTGTGTGTGGGCTTGTTGGCATGATCAAAGTGTGGGCTTGTTCACATGATCAAATTGTGGGCTTGTTGACATGATCAAAGTGAGGGCTTTGTTGACATGATCAAAGTGTGGTCTTGTTGACATGATCAAAGTGTGGGCTTGTTGATATGATCAAAGTGTGGTCTTGTTGACCTGATCAAAGTGTGGGCTTCTTGATAGGATTAAAGTGTGGGCTTGTTGACATGATCAAAGCGTTGGCTTTTTAACACTATAAAAGTGTGGGATTGTTGGCATGATGAAAATGTGGGCTTTTTGGCATTATAAAATGTGGGCTTTTTGTCTTGATCAAGGTGTGTGTGTGGGCTTGTTGGCATGATCAAAGTGTGGGCTTGTTCACATGATCAAATTGTGGGCTTGTTGACATGATCAAAGTGAGGGCTTTGTTGACATGATCAAAGTGTGGTCTTGTTGACATGATCAAAGTGTGGGCTTGTTGATATGATCAAAGTGTGGTCTTGTTGACCTGATCAAAGTGTGGGCTTCTTGATAGGATTAAAGTGTGGGCTTGTTGACATGATCAAAGTCTGGGCTTGTTGACATGATCAAAGTGTGGGCTTGTTGACATGATCAAAGCGTTGGCTTTTTAACACTATAAAAGTGTGGGATTGTTGGCATGATGAAAATGTGGGCTTGTTGGCATTATAAAATGTGGGCTTTTTGTCTTGATCAAGGTGTGTGTGTGGGCTTGTTGGCATGATCAAAGTGTGGGCTTGTTCACATGATCAAATTGTGGGCTTGTTGACATGATCAAAGTGAGGGCTTTGTTGACATGATCAAAGTGTGGTCTTGTTGACATGATCAAAGTGTGGGCTTGTTGATATGATCAAAGTGTGGTCTTGTTGACCTATCAAAGTGTGGGCTTCTTGATAGGATTAAAGTGTGGGCCTGTTGATATGATCAAAGTGTGGGCTTGTTGATATGATCAAAGTGTGGGCTTGTTGATATGATCAAAGTGTGGGCTTGTTGTCATGATCAAAGAGTGGGCTTGTTGACATCATCAAAGTGGAGACTTGTTGACATCATCAAAGTATGGGCTTGTTGACATGATCAAAGTGTGTGTATGGGCTTGTTGACATCATCAAAGTGTGGGTTTGTTGACATGATCAAAGTTTGTGTATGGGCTTGTTGACATTAGCAAAGTGTGGGCTTGTTGGCATGATCAAAGTGTGGGCTTGTTGACATGATCAAAGTGTGTGTATGGGATTGTTGACATTATCAAAGTGTGGACTTGTTGACATGATCAAAGCGTGGGCTTGTTAACATGATCAAAGTGTGTTCTTGTTGACATGATCAAAGTGTGTGTATGGGCTTGTTGACATGAGCAAAGTGTGGGCTTGTTGGCATGGTCAAAGTGTGGGCTTGTTGATATGATCAAAGTGTAGGCTTGTTGACATGAGGAAAGTGTGGGATCTGTTGACATTAGCAATATGTGGGCTTTTTGACATGATCAAAGTGTGTGTGGGTTTGTTGACATGAGCAAAGTGTGGACTTGTTGAGATTATCAAAGTTTTGGCTTGTTGACACGATCAAAGTGTGGGCTTGTTGACATGATCAAAGTGTGGGCTTTTTGACGTCATCAAAGTGTGTGTTTGGGTATGTTGACATGAGCAAAGTGTGGGCTTGTTGACATGATCAAAGTTTGGGCTTGTTGACATGATCAAAGTGTGGGCTTGTTGACATGATCAAAGTGTGGGCTTGTTGACTTGAGCAAAGTGTGGGTTTTTTGACATGATCAAAGTGTGGGCTTGTTGACATGATCAAAGTGTGAGCTTGTTGACATGATCAAAGGTGGGCTTGTTGACATGATCAAATTGTAGGCTTTTTTATATGAGCGTAGTGTGGGTTTGTTGACATGATCAACGTGTGGGCTTGTTGACATGATCAAAGTGTAGGCCAGGGTTACTGACAGAATCAAAGTGTGGGCTAGTTGGCATTATCAAAGTGTGGGATTATTGACATGATCAAAGTATGGGCTTGTTGACATGATCAAAGTGTGGGATTTGTTGACATGACCAAAGTCTGGGCTTGTTGACATGATCAAAGTGTGGGTTTGTTGACATGATCAAAGTGTGGGCTTGTTGACATAATCACAATGTGGGCTTGTTGACATCATCAAAGTGGAGATGTGGGCTTGTTGACGTGATCAAAGTGTGGGCTTGTTGACATGAGCAAAGTGTGGGCTTGTTGACATGATCAAAGTGTGGGCTTGTTGTCATGATCAAAGTGTGGGCTTGTTGACATGATTAAAGTGGAGATTTGAACTTGTTGACATGATCAAAGTGTAGGCTTGTTGGCATGATCAAAATGTGGGCTTATTGACATGATCAAAGTATGTGTGTGGGCTTGTTGGCATGATCAAAGTTTGGGCTTGTTGGCATGATCAAAGTGTGGGCTTGTTGGCATGATCAAAGTGTGGTCTTGTTGACATGATCAAAGTGTGGGTTTGTTGGCATGATCAAAGTGTGGTCTTGTTGACATGATCAAAGTGTGGGCTTTTTGGCATGATCAAAGTGTGGGCTTGTTGACATGATCAAAGTGTGGGTTTATTGACATGATCAATGTGTGGGCTTATTTTTTGTGATTCATTTAGGCTACCTACTTGTGCCGAGTCCAAGGCTACCTAGTTGTGCCGAGTCCAAGGCTACCTACTTGTGCCGAGTCTGAGACTATCTACTTGTGCCAAGTCCAAGACTACCTACTTGTGCCGAGTCTGAGACTACCTACTTGTGCCGAGTCCAAGACTACCTACTTGTGCCAAGTCCAAGACTACCTACTTGTGCCGAGTCCAAGACTACCTACTTGTGCCGAGTCTGAGACTACCTACTTGTGCCCAGTCCAAGGCTACCTACTTGTGCCGAGTCCAAGACTACCTAATTGTCCCGAGTCCAAGGCTACCTACTTGTGCCGAGTCTGAGACTACCTACTATGCCAAGTCTGAGACTACCTACTTGTGCCGAGTCCAATGCTACCTACTTGTGCCGAGTCCAAGGCTACCTACTTGTGCCGAGTTCTTTCTTTCTGACCCATTATCTCTAGTTGCAGGTTGCAGGTTACAGGTTGGATTTTCTTATTTTATTGGGTGTACTGATAAAGGTGGACCTAGACGCTCCTAGCTGTTGGGCAATGCTAGACTATGGGTCATTGTGACGCTCGACACCTCGTTTGCTTAACACATCTTGTTAAATAAAATGACACCGTAGCGGTTTGTTTTACATCCTGCTGTCTGAACTCTTAGAACAAAACCATGATATTTCTAATAAGAGAATATGTGTCGAAGAGCCAATGAATTGGAATTGATAAATTCTCCATAGCCTTCGATACTGAACGTACGTGACATTATTTGATTGTCTGGATCTAGTACCAAAACATATTTTGTTAAAGTTAAACTAATATTGAATAATGTATGTATGTGCTAAGGTAAGTCAACATCCCGTCTCGTCATGCGGCCTGTAGGAAATATAGTGTTAGGGCCATATTATTTGGTGACCAAGGGCACTTAGTGGATGAAGTGGTCAGCATCACGCCAGCCGCCTATACTTCCCAGATTTGTTTTGTTAACCAATGTATGGGTCGACCACAGAACTGTTTACGATCGACAAAAAATCCCCGCACCAACTGCAGACAGATCCCCGATCGCCCGACTGGGATCCAGTGCATTAACCACTGCACTTAATTCAGCCCAAACGAAAAAACACAAATATTTTTACCATCGAATTTGAGACATAGACGTCACAGAATGGTCCACTTTTTAACTGTTGGGGGTGTCAAACAGTATGCGAAAATATACGAAGTTTCTGCTGCCGCTTGTTCCTGATGTCTTTACAATAGATTACTGGAATCTGTCATTAGTCCATGATTAGGAGAGCAGCATCCAGTGTCTACATCAGCAGGGCATTATCCATGCTGTCAGACGATGTCATGACAACCATGTTATCTAACCCTAACCCTAGTCCTAATCCTAACTCTAACCATAATCCTATCCCTAAACCTAAACCTAACCATAACCCTAAACCTAACCCTAACCCTAAACCTAACACTAACTATAACCCCAACCCTTCGCAAAACTGAATATAACCATCTTTACTATACTTCTATCTTTATCGAAGTCTTTACTTATTGATTCAATACTTATTGAATATTATAACAACCTGTCCACTCTTTAACCCAATATGCAATGTCACGTTACGTACGATAAGAACCCAGAAAACTCTGTGAGGGGTGAATTAAGACGCAAGTGCTGCTGAAGACGGATGTGTTGGACCGAAAGGTGCAAATATCGCAGTCAAGCTGTAAACTAACGACACAACGCATTCCATTCTCCGGAATACATCCTGCTACTTGCAAAGCCTTGTTCAGGACTTGGTAGCGGCATATTGAGAACGAAGGCAGAAGAAGAAGAAGACGCAAGTACCCACTAACTCTACACGTTACACAGAGCCGTTAACCCAACAAACATAGAATAGTCGAGTAGAACACAAAGTGAGACACTAGGCATTTCAAACAAGTGCAAAGGCAGGTTTTGCACAAACAAGTGCAAAGGTAGGTTTTGCGAATCTAAAATGATCAGTGATGATACATGCTTTATTGTTGTAACAGTAGAATAATTCCATGTCAAATAGTGAGGACATTTAAATGCATCCATAGCTAGAAATCAACACACGAAAATGTTGACATTTATTACAGTTGAACCTGACAAATCCACCGAGAGAGGTGGAGAATGCCCCAGGCGCCTGGGGCTGACTTGTAGCGGTGCATATCGACCCAGCCTCGGTCTCGTTTGTGAGGCCTTGAGTAAGGTGCCTATAATATTATATTCTGAGCTCTGCGATTGGCTAACAGGAAGGATCATCCTAAAATAGGTCATGTGACGTACACTGGCAGTATATAAGCCGGGCCGGGGATTCCCTCGGTGTCAGTGCCTTTCTCGCCGGCTGAGAAGTACATCACGGTGGAGCCGTGAATACTGTGTTTTACCGACACACATTTCACACAAAGTCCTGGAAACGTGTCATTCTATTGTTTCGGACATTAGTTAGATACCTTGTGCCTTCTGAGGTATAGTTTCTATAGATCTAATTATAAACTCGGTGTGTTCACGAATATTCGATTTCTGTAAGTTTGAACAAGTTTGTGGGCGGCCTACATTATCACTGATATCAGTGGCATAGCCCCTGCCTGGCATTGAGGCCACCGCTGAGCTCAAAGCTACAACCTTCCACATTTACCAGTCGAGATTTAATTTTAGCAGCACGAAATCATGGATGAGCTGGCAGAAAGTTATATTGAGAGTTTCGACCTGTTTATGGATGGACATGACTTGCACCATCTGCACAACCCCATTGTCAAGTCTGAGCTGGGGCTCTGCAGTGATGCAGCAGCAGCAGCAGCGCCTTGCCCGTCACAGCAACAGCAGCATATCTTCCCCAGGGCCAAGGTCACAGGTCAGGTCGCCGGGCAGGCTCAGGTGGCCGAGGGCCCGACTCTGTCAGCTGTTACAGCGAATGTTGGATTCAACAGTGGTCAAAGTTCACCCCTCAGCTCGACTCCTCCATCCCCCACAACACCCATGCCTTCCTCCCAGATATCCCTCCCGTCTCCTACCCGATCATTATCTAGTTTCGGCAGCATATTTGGCGACCGAGGGTATTTCGAGGACTGGTTTCTAAAGTTCGGGTCCCAGTGTTCCTCTGAGGGAGGCAGCAGCTCACAGGCAAATAAGCCGGGTGTCAAGTCGAACCCTCTCGATGAGTTATTAAGATCACTGGAACCGGCTGTCGCCCACCACAGCCCGGTGTCACCTTCCATCAAATCAGAAACACACGACATATCAGGTCGAGGTAATAATGAATTCGATCTGGATTATGATGAAGATAATGAGTTAGATGTGGAGGAAGACGATTCAAAAAGCATGACAAGCAGTTCGATTGGTTCATTTCAACGATCGAGACGGAGTTCTTCTCATTGTCCAGACAGTCCACTCTCTCCAGAAAGTTCATACATTGACGACGAGGAGTTGGTTTCGTTGCCCGTGAGAGAGCTGAACAAACGCCTCCAAGGTTGTCCCAAAGGTGAGGTACAGCGACTGAAGCAGAAGCGACGCACCCTAAAAAACAGAGGCTATGCCCAAAACTGCCGCTCAAAGCGAATGCATCAGAAAAATGAGTTGGAAACAACGAACAAATCGCTGCTTCAAAAAATATCAGATTTAAAACGACAACTAAACACGTCCGTCAAGGAGCGTGACTTTTACAGACAGCGCTGCCACCTGCTCAAAAACGAACTCGTACGTGCAACTCGTTCTAATATCGCAAGTCTACACAATGAGCCTGGATTTGCTGAATTCCTGGCAAGATTAGCAGAAGATGATGGATCTACAGCAGCAGCACACTCATCATCTAAGAAGGCAGCACCCAAAAATGACAGTGAGAATTTTCTCAATTAGACTTTACAATTGGCGCCTCCACTGCGTGTGTAAGAGGGAGTTGTATAATCTTCTTCCCCTTAACATTGGAGTGAGCATTTATAGAGTAAGAGTTACTCAAAGAATGGTTTGTATACTTTCCAAACTGGTTGGAATAAATAAAACAGTTACTAAAAACAAACACCGGTTTATCGTACTTTCCAGACTGGTTGGAATAACTGACGATTCTACTGAAGTTGGTACTTAATTGGTCTTGAAGTACCGACAGGAGAAATGTAATATTCATGTGATCAAGGTGTGGTTGCCAATTTAACATAATGATGTTGCAGTGGCGTGGCTCCTAGCTTAATGATCTTTCATGACGTGTCATCTAGGCTAATTTCATAAGTCAGGCATCATCCTCAAGTATTTTTTGTTATTTTTATGTGGCTATCAGCACATTTACTGTATGTATTTTTAATATTTTCTGTTAGAATATGAAATTTTCATGAAAACATCAACAAGAATGACCATTTGAAACAAAGTTATCAGCAGCACAGCTTTTGCACATTCATTCATCTTGTCATCATAGGAACCATTCTACACTGTCAGTGTAGTACGTTTTGTCAGTGTAGTAAGTTTTGTCAGAGTAGTAAGTTCTGTCAGTGTAGTAAGTTCTGTCAGTCTAGTAAGTTGTCAGAGTAGTAAGTTCTGTCAGTGTAGTATGTTCTGTCAGTGCAGTATGTTCTGTCAGAGTAGTAAGTTCTGTCAAGAGTAGTAAGTTCTGTCAAGAGTAGTATGTTCTGTCAGTGTAGTGAGTTCTGTCAGCGTAGTATGTTCTGTCAGTGTAGTAAGTTCTGTCAGTGTAGTAAGTTTTTGCATATGATTTTGTCGTATGGAGGGCCAGTGCAGCAAGTGTATCCCCAAAATATATTGCTAATTATCCACAAGCCATTCTGTACTAGCCCAGACAAACAAACGTGTCCCATTTTCAGCCATATTTTTAATCAAACTCTAATTAAACCTTCATATGTTCGGATGTTTCAATCTATCAAACTTCAATTAAGACTTCATATGTTCAGATTTGAAGCACTTGTTATACAGGCTTCAAATATTGAATTATTCAGAAATATCATCAAATATGAAATAAACCAAATGCCTAACTCAGGATTTTCTTTAAACAACATAAATTGTTTTTTTGTTTGTTTTGCTAAAGAAAACAAACACGTATAGTCTTTCTGTAATCACATTTTTCCTGTCTTGTTTCTCTCAGAAAAAAAAAAAAGTCTTTCTGTATCCACTTTAAATTACAGTTTTAAATATATATGATGAATTTTTATTTTTAAAATGATATTGTGATAAAAGTTTATGAAAATTTGTATTTGTAATCTTGGATTGATTGGATTGACTATTTGCTTCCAGGTTTATCAGGGTTTTTCACTGTTGTGTATATATTCTGATGGTAGTTAATTGAATGTGTATATATTCTGATGGTAGTTAATTGAAAGATGAGTGCTATATTTCTACTGTTAAAAATGAGCAGTGTGATTTCATCAGGAGATGACAAATAAATTCTTTCCACATTGGTTTGTTAAGGCAGATAACTAACGACTAATCCAGTTTCCGTTACTGTGCACAGTTTGCCAGAAGTAGCAATGAAATGACCATGATTCATCCTTTCACACTCTGATACAAGCATGTACCATTTGGCGCAACTGCAGGAAGCCCACACCAACGTATTTCTGAACTTTTGCATTGGTAATCTCCAGCATTTGATTTCTAGACCCATGCACATTCTATACACATTGTAATGTTAGCTGATCTATTTCTTTCCTCCCTAGCTTGGTCCCTGCATTGTAATGTTAGCTGATCTATTTCTTTCCTCCCTAGCTTGGTCCCTGCATTGTAATGTTAGCTGATCTATTTCTTTCCTCCCTAGCTTGATCCCTACATGTTAATGTTAGCTGATCTATTTCTTTCCTCCCTAGCTTGGTCCCTGCATTGTAATGTTAGCTGATCTATTTCTTTCCTCCCTAGCTTGGTCCCTAGCTGAGCTATTTCTTTCCTCCATAGCTTGGTCCCTACATTGTAATGTTAGCTGATCTATTTCTTTCCTCCCTAGCTTGGTCCCTACATTGTAATGTTAGCTGATCTATTTCTTTCCTCCCTAGCTTGGTCCCTACATTGTAATGTTAGCTGATCTATTTCTTTTCTCTCTAGCTTGGTCCCTACATTGTAATGTTAGCTGATCTATTTCTTTCCTCCCTAGCCTGGTCCCTGAGAGCCTTACGGAGGAGACTAGTTATCTAACCTGGCCAGAACTCACTGCTGTTAATGTTTGATAAACAGTGGGATTGAAAACAGGGTCAGCAGAGGGTGGAATAGAAGAAGACTCAGGTTCTCATGGACTGTTCAAATACTTATGAACTAATTAGAATGCCCTGAGACGGGCCAGTGCACAAAGGAAGCTTGTTACGTATATTAGAACTTACGATGTGACTCTTCTATGAGAAGAGAAAGCTATATCACTCGTAACAAAAGAAACGTTTATGAGAAGAGAAAGCTATATTACTCGTAACACAAGAAACGTTTATGAGAAGAGAAAGCTATTTAACTCGTAACACAAGAAACGTTTATGAGAAGAGAAAGCTATATCACTCGTAACACAAGAAACGTTTATGAGAAGAGAAAGCTATATCACTCGTAACACAAGAAATGTTTATGAGAAGAGAAAGCTATATCACTCGTAACACAAGAAACGTTTATGAGAAGAGAAAGCTATATCACTCGTAACACAAGAAACGTTTATGAGAAGAGAAAGCTATATCACTCGTAACACAAGAAATGTTTATGAGAAGAGAAAGCTATATCACTCGTAACACAAGAAACGTTTATGAGAAGAGAAAGCTATATCACTCGTAACACAAGAAACGTTTATGGTTAAGAGGTCTAAGATGACAAGAGATGTTTAAAATTGTGGCATAAAAATGTCAACAAAATATTTGATCAACAGCACTAGGGGCAAGTGGTTATCAGGATTCAGAAGAACAAATAACAGGACCACTCACAACTCTCATGTATGCTATATATAAAAATGGTTAAAGAGGGTTGTGCTTTGTGCTACTAACTTCATTGTATAAAACATATTGATACAGAAGCAATTACTTAAAGAATGCATGTCCTGCTTTGGTGGAGGCTTACTGTACGGGTGGCTGACCTTTGGTGGAGGCTTACTGTACGGGTGGCTGACCTTTGGTGGAGGCTTACTGTACGGGTGGCTGACCTTTGGTGGAGGCTTACTGTACGGGTGGCTGACCTTTGGTGGAGGCTTACTGTACGGGTGGCTGACCTTTGGTGGAGGCTTACTGTACGGGTGGCTGACCTTTGGTGGAGGCTTACTGTACGGGTGGCTGACCTTTGGTGGAGGCTTACTGTACGGGTGGCTGACCTTTGGTGGAGGCTTACTGTACGGGTGGCTGACCTTTGGTGGAGGCTTACTGTACGGGTGGCTGACCTTTGGTGGAGGCTTACTGTACGGGTGGCTGACCTTTGGTGGAGGCTTACTGTAAGGGTGGCTGACCTTTGCTTCTTACTGAGGGAAAAGGGGGAGGGAGAGGAGGACAAGGGACGGCAGTTGTTGTCAGACATGATAATCTATGCCAGTTGGCACTGTACTTGAAGTAAAAACAAGTATGTTACACACTGCAGGCATTATTGTTTCTTGTCTTTCCTCAATTCTTCTTGATTACTCCTTTGTCTTGTTGATGGCAGACTTTGTAACATCATTGTCAAAGTTAGCAATGTATTGATATCAGGTGACTGTTAACTATATCCTTTGTGTTACTCTTTGCATTATAAATACTCTGTGATAGCCACTTTGCTGAATTTGGAATGGAAGGTTGCTGCAGGGATGGCAAAATTAATTACTTGACAGTTGATTTTGTATTGAGCCGTTTCAGTGTGTCTGTTTGTTGCTTCCATGCATTACACAGTTAAATACATTTCTCAGAATATTTTTTGATCTTAGCCCAGTCAGACAGACGAAACAGCTAAGAATATTTCTCGATCTTAGCCCAGTCAGACAGACGAAACAGCTAAGAATATTTCTCGATCTTAGCCCAGTCAGACAGACGAAACAGCTAAGAATATTTCTCGATCTTAGCCCAGTCAGACAGACGAAACAGCTAAGAATATTTCTCGATCTTAGCCCAGTCAGACAGACGAAACAGCTAAGAATATTTCTCGATCTTAGCCCAGTCAGACAGACGAAACAGCTAAGAATATTTCTCGATCTTAGCCCAGTCAGACAGACGAAACAGCTAAGAATATTTCTCGATCTTAGCCCAGTCAGACAGACGAAACAGCTAAGAATATTTCTCGATCTTAGCCCAGTCAGACAGACGAAACAGCTAAGAATATTTCTCGATCTTAGCCCAGTCAGACAGACGAAACAGCTAAGAATATTTCTCGATCTTAGCCCAGTCAGACAGACGAAACAGCTAAGAATATTTCTCGATCTTAGCCCAGTCAGACAGACGAAAAATTAGCAATACTTGAACTTGATCTCTCGCACTAAGCAGTAGCTGTTTACATTTCTATGACCTTGACAATAAAGTTTTGAACTCTAAACCAGTCCACTCAGTCTCATGTACCAACTCACATATATAATCAGCATCCACGTGCCACAAATGTACGTACAATTATGTTTGTCCATCTCACTAATGTACGAACAATTATGTTTATCAATCTCACCAATGTACGTACAATTATGTTTGTCCATCTCATGAATGTACGTACAATTATGTTTGTCCGTCTCACTAACATACATACACTTATGTTTGTCCGTCTCACTAATATACATACACGTGTGTTTTTCCACCTCACTAACATACATACAATTCTGTTTGTCCGTCTCACTAACAAACATACAATTATGCTTGTCTAGGACCTCTTTCATTATATAAAAAAATATATGTTGTTGTATATGTTGTAAATATATATATATAAAGTGATAGTTTTGTCTCAGTGAATATGCTGAAGCCATATAACAAATCAGAACTCTTCTTACGGTTAGAAAAAACAGTAATTTCTCACTCATTTTGTGTTTTGACTTTAAAAGAAGATTTCCCCTTCAGTGCCATTTGTCAGATTGTAGTAAGCTAGCCCCTTCACATCATGCCAGGCCAGAGCCAGGATTCACTTTGTCAGAATCTTCACATCATGCCAGGCCAGAGCCAGGATTCACTTTGTCAGAATCTTCACATCAGGCCAGACCAGAACCAGGATTCACTTTGTCAGAATCTGTGGCTATGAACTCATACTTTCTGTTTGGCTGCTCTATTTGGCATCCTTGAAGAAAGCCTGTGCCAAATCATTGTGTTCTTCTGCACTAGTGGAGTTTCTGAAGGAGTTAGTTTGTTCCACATGATGAAAGAATCATCATATGATGAAATTACCAGTGTCATGTATGATGACATAATGAAATGGTCAGTTTCATGTACAATGATGTGATCAAAAGGACACTTTCACATACAATGCTCCCTCCATATTTGCCCTTTCTGGCAAGCATTGTAGGATTGAGTGGGTCTGTTGATATATAGCTCACAATCGGGCGAACATGGGAATGACATGTTAGCTTACCAAAGTATCTTAGCTTGCATTTTATGTGACAGTTTGGAGTATAATTCATCGGTAAAAATGTTCCTGCTCGTCACGTCACCACTTTCTAAAAAGTTCAAACATGAATTTTTTTGGGATAATAAGTAAAACCTGAAATAATTTGTTCATACAAAACATTTTTCTAATTTGTAACTGATCTACCAGTCTTGGTTTCAAAAGAGAAAACAAACGGCGAGGAACGTGTCAACGTTATTGATAATAATGTGACATTTGATCATATGTTTTGATGATTTGTTGAAGGATGAAGAGTTTTACATTGAAGATAATGAATCTTTTGTGTTCAATTGTCTGGTGGTTAGTTGTTGTCTTGTTTTTTTACATGAGTAAATAATTTTACAAAATGCGTTGTGTAAATTTGCATACTGCCATGTTTGTTAATCCTGGGTGAGTGTTGATGAAGCATATACATATATATATATATATTATAAAGTGACTGGGTAAATTCACTGTTTTAAGTGTCCTATCTGTGGCAGCTAAACTGTTGAGCATATTCGCACGGCTGCTTTCATCTTACTTCTGGCATTTTTGTAACACAAGTTGTCTAACACAAGTTGTCTAGAGCTCATCTGTCTACTTGCAAAAATGGGCTACCTCGGAAGACATCATTACTTGCAAATTGTGCTACAAACTATACTCAACAAAAATATCTGCAACCAGTAATGCTTACAATTGCTGTGAATAATGTTGATAATTATTGTCAGTATTGCTTATAATTGGGTCATTTATTGCCTATAGTTGCAGTCATTAATGCTTATAATTGGGTCATTTATTGCCTATAATTGCAGTCATTAATGCTTATAATTGGGTCATTTATTGCCTATAATTGCAGTCATTAATGCTTATAATTGGGTCATTTATTGCCTAAAGTTGCAGTCATTAATGCTTATAATTGGGTCATTTATTGCCTATAGTTGCAGTCATTAATGCTTATAATTGGGTCATTTATTGCCTATAGTTGCAGTCATTAATGCTTATAATTGCGCTCAGTAATGAGTATAATTTTAATTGCAACCATTATTGGTTAGAATTGCAGTTAGTGATGATTTTAATTGTAATGATTAATGCATACAATTGTTATCAGTAATACTTATAGTAGCATTTAATAATGCTTGTTAGATGCAATCAGTAATTATAGTCATGCATGTGTCTAACCCCATACTTTAGTTTGTTTGATTTCCATAATTTCTGGATAGATAAGCTTTGCAATTTCTGAATTGAATTTTTTAGAAAAATACTTTGAAACAAAAAAGCTTCAAAGAAGCATTAATTTAGCTAAACCACTTATAATTTTGATTATTGAAATTAAATATGGAAGCTTTGTTTTTTTTTTTTACTTCACACATCATTTCTGGTGAGAAATATTTGACATATATCAAATATAGGAGAGACTACAGTAAAATAACAGTACAAATAACGGATGAAATATAAACAAGGTTAACAAATGGGTTTGTCTTGGGTTGGCTTGGCTTGGCTTGGTTTGTTCTCAATCTGCGCTACCAAACCCTGAAAGGGCTTAAGGAGCAGAATGTAGTCCAAAGAACGGAATGTGTTGTGTCATAGTTTACAGCTTGACTGCGATATTTGCACCTTTTGGTCCAACACATCCGACTTCAGCAAGCATTTTCTGAGTACCGGGTTAGCATTCAGGTTAGCATTCCCTCTTCAATCCCTTCTCCTTAGCCAGTCTGCCCTGCTGCAGCCTGTTATCCAGGATCACCGCGTGGAGGTGTAGAAGGGTCTTGGCAGCTCTATTTCGCTGGCCCTGACGCTAGCAGTCAGCCATGGGTCGCTACCACTACAGCTCATGGTCTGCTCAGCATCTTGATCCCAAATGGGTTTCACACGAGGAACAGTGCTGTCTCCACGGGGAAGGCTGTTTACTGTTCTCGTGTAATATTGTCTTTTATCTTTATATAAATGACAAAAAAAATCACAGTACGAGAAGTAAGACAAATGAATGAAGACCACGATGCCAGGGAAACGCAGATTGAGCAAGGGAAAAACATTCATAAGAGTTTAAAGCTTAACATCGAGAAGTGAATAAAAATGTACCATCAACACAGGAGAAAGAATTATTGAGAACTCATTGCAACCAGACTTCATTATCAAGACCACTTAACTGAATTGTTCCTTGGCCAAACAACAAATAATTTGAAAGAAAATATTGTGACTGTTAGTAGTTCCATGTTTAACACTGGCACCACGGGAGGACAGAATGGATCCATTGTCCGTCTGGCATGCATGTTGTCAAGGGAACACAGCTGATTGAGAATACCTCTTTTTGGTAAAGATTTTGAAGATGCAAAGAAAATGGGCAGGAAGTGCAGTAAACATAAACACATAACCGAACTGACTCCATGAAGCTGAACTGACTCCATGAAACTAAATGGAGGGCTGCATGAAACTGAACTGACTCCATGAAACTAAATGGAGGGCTGCATGAAGCTGAACTGACTCCATGAAACTAAATGGAGGGCTGCATGAAGCTGAACTGACTCCATGAAACTAAATGGAGGGCTGCATGAAGCTGAACTGACTCCATGAAGCTGAACTGACTCCATGAAACTAAATGGAGGGCTGCATGAAGCTGAACTGACTCCATGAAACTAAATGGAGGGCTGCATGAAGCTGAACTGACTCCATGAAACTAAATGGAGGGTTTCATGAAGCTGAACTGACTCCATGAACTAAATGGAGGGCTGCATGAAGCTGAACTGACTCCATGAAACTAAATGGAGGGTTCCATGAAGCTGAACTGACTACATGAAATGAAATGGAGAGTTCCATGAAGCTGAACTGACTCCATCTGAACTGACTCCATGAAACTAAATGGAGGGCTGCATGAAGCTGAACTGACTCCATCTGAACTGACTTCATGAAACTAAATGGAGGGCTGCATGAAACTGAACTGACTCCATGAAACTAAATGGAGGGTTCCATGAAGCTGAACTGACTCCATCTGAACTGATTCCATGAAACTAAATTGAGGTCTGCATGAAGCTGAACTGACTCCATGAAACTAAATGGAGGGTTCCATGAAGCTGAACTGACTCCATGAAACTGAACTGACTCCATGAAACTAAATGGAGGGCTGCAGAAAACAACTACAAGCAGAGGTGTATCTGGAGAGACATTGTCTGAGGTGTAATGCCACATGTCGTAACATCTAGATGAAGTGAAGGTGTCATGGCACATCTCCTAACATCTAGATGAAGTGAAGGTGTCATGGCACATCTCCTAACATCTAGATGAAGTGAAGGTGTCATGGCACATCTCCTAACATCTAGATGAAGTGAAGGTGTCATGGCACATCTCCTAACATCTAGGTGAAGTGAAGGTGTCATGGCACATCTCCTAACATCTAGGTGAAGTGAAGGTGTCATGGCACATCTCCAAACATCTAGATGAAGTGAAGGTGTCATGGCACATCTCCTAACATCTAGGTGAAGTGAAGGTGTCATGGCACATCTCCTAACATCTAGATGAAGTGAAGGTGTCATGGCACATATAATAACATCTAGGTGAAGTGAAGGACATTTATTGGCAATTAATGATACTCTCCTGACTGATGTCATTATCTGAATTGATTTTACAATGAAACACAGAAGTCTGTGAAGTTTAAATAATTCTCAAATATAAGTGAACACAGTTAATAAAAGAAATCCTGAAAACAGAAGCAGCATGTACCATCGTTTAGCATGTACCATCGTGGGAGCATGTACCATCGTGGGAGCATGTACCATCGTGGGAGCATGTACCATCGTGGGAGCATGTACCATCGTTTAGCATGTACCATCGTGGGAGCATGTACCATCGTTTAGCATGTACCATCGTGGGAGCATGTACCATCGTGGGAGCATGTACCATCGTTTAGCATGTACCATCGTGGGAGCATGTACCATCGTGGGAGCATGTACCATCGTGGGAGCATGTACCATCGTTTAGCATGTACCATCGTGGGAGCATTAACCATCGTGGGAGCATGTACCATCGTGGGAGCATGTACCATCGTTTAGCATGTACCATCGTGGGAGCATGTACCATCGTGGGAGCATGTACCATCGTGGGAGCATGTACCATCGTTTAGCATGTACCATCGTGGGAGCATGTACCATCGTGGGAGCATGTACCATCGTGGGAGCATGTACCATCGTTTAGCATGTACCATCGTGGGAGCATGTACCATCGTGGGAGCATGTACCATCGTTTAGCATGTACCATCGTGGGAGCATGTACCATCGTTTAGCATGTACCATCGTGGGAGCATGTACCATCGTTTAGTGTGGGGGCAAGTGCTGTACCATGTTTTTGGCACATTATATTGTCTGCAGAATTGAATGCTTCTCGGCTTTGTACAAGGCATTTGTTTTGTGTTGACCCTCTATTTTGTCTGTTTTCTGTGATGAAAGACTGAGAGAGGAGTGAGACTGATGTTCCACAAGCTGGGCTGGAGTGTGTCCACGGAGCTTGAGTTGCCTCACTTGGTTTTCATGCTTAGAAAGAAACAAATCTTTTGATCAAATGATATAAGTTATTGCAGATGTCAGAAAATGTATTTAACGTGTATTTGGAATCAGTGGTATGGTCGTTAACATTGTTAGAATGTTGGAGGAACCTCAATAGTTTATCATATTTGTCGCTTGTGGTGTTAACATTGTTAGAATGTTGGAGAAACCTCAATAGTTATCATATTTGTCGCTCGTGGTCGTTAACATTGTTAGAATGTTGGAGAAAACTCAATAGTTTATCATATTTGTCGCTCGTGGTTGTTAACATTGTTAGAATGTTGGAGAAACCTCAATAGTTTATCATATTTGTCGCACGTGGTATTATTTTTGAGCTACAGGGCATAGGCAGTTATTTTTCTTGACAACTGCCTAGCTCTGCAATCAATGTTAATGCTGATTGTCTTCCATGATGTGATGTTTTACTGTTGGGAATCTTGAATGTTTGACATGTTCTGTCTCCCTGTCCAGTAATTGTGCTTGGTATTGTTGGTATTGCAATGCATTCTAATATTCTTCTTCATGAAACATGCCCCCAAAAATGAACTTTTCGTCCTTCTGTTTTCTGATGTCACTAAACAAAGGACATTGTGCATAGGCTTTCGGCTTCCCTCAGCAGATCCTCACTAGTCATTCTAGCTGTCTGCAAGATTCATAATGTCCTTCTGCCAAATTGTGTGAAGCTATAGGACTTCTTGCCTTGATATCTAAGTGACTTCTTGCCTTGATATCTAAGTGACTTCTTGCCTGTCTAGCGCTAGGACTTCTTGCCTTGATATCTAAGTGACTTCTTGCCTGTCTAGCTCTATGACTTCTTGCCTAAATATCTAAGTAACTTCTTGCCTGTCTACCTCTATAACTTCTTGCCTTGATATCTATGTGACTTCTTGCCAGCCTAGCTCTATGACTTCTTACCTTGATATCTCTGTGACTTCTAGTGATTCTCCTGTGTACCTGCCTGTCCATAATTCTAGACAAATGTCTAATGCCGGAATTGCCTCTTTATAAACATGTGGATGACTTCCACCATTGGGCAAGAATGTTTGCATTGAATGTCTTTTTGTCTTGTAGATTGATGTTTCTGTATCTGCTAGTAGAAACGTGTCTGACTTTGTCTTGTTTATAGCACACACATGATGTCCTACCACATTAATTCATACTCATCAGGTTGTCCATGAGCTATGATTTTGTCAAGACATCATTTAAACATAGAAAGTTCTCATACTCCTGACTGCACATGCAACAATTGATGCCAGATAACCATGTAGAATATCAAGGAATGTCTGCATTCTTCCCCCTGAGCCTAGCCGTTCTGCTCGACTTTCAATGTCGATCAAACGAAGAGAGGAACAAGTAACTGTTTCCCTCCTATTAGCTGCTTGACCTTAATTGATGGAGTCTACTCAACAGATAATTGATGGAGTCTACTCAACAGATAATTGATGGAGTCTACTCAACAGATAATTGATGGAGTCTACTCAACAGATAATTGATGGTGTCTACTCAACAGATAATTGATGGAGTCTACTCAACAGATAATTGATGGAGTCTACTCAACAGATAATTGATGGAGTCTACTCTACAGATAATTGATGGAGTCTACTCAACAGATAATTGATGGAGTCTACTCAACAGATAATTTCATGTTCTTCAAAGACTTTACCCAAATGAATTGTTGAGATCTTGTCCAGTTTACGAACATCACATAGTTATACTTTTTCATATCTGGGTTGTGGTGATTGCTAACCTTCAGTTTGGCCTGTATTTCTGAGCCTGATTTGTACATCTGAGATCCAAGCTTGGTCACAATGATGACATTTTGTTTGTTTCTAACATGTTGCTAGGAGATGGTCTAATGTTGCTAGGAGATAGTCTAATGTTGCTAGGAGATAGTCTAATGTTGCTAGGAGATAGTCTAATGTTGCTAGGAGATGGTCTAATGTTGCTAGGAGATGGTCTAATGTTGCTAAGAATAATGAAATGGTCTAATGTTGCTAACAATAATAGTTTCATAACAAATAATAATGTGCATCTTTACCACTTTTTTTTGTCATCTTACAAATATATATTGTTTCATTTATTTATAGTTGATTCAAAATTTACCAACGCTATTTGACCAATCTGAGATTATTTGAGCTAGTGAAATAATGCTTTTTGATCAACAAAGATCTTATTGTTATCCATCCCAAGGAACATTATTTTGGTTTTTGATTTGAAAGTTTACCAAAAAGGGATGTCTTCAGAAGTGTGACAAATCATGCATGTTTGTATTAACAATGTCCTCAATATTTTATTTATTTGTTCTGACTAAAAGCGTGCTGAAAATGTATCCAGAATGTTACACATTTCTGGGATATCCCTTGTTGGAAGAAAACATGTATCATTTCTGATTGTCAAACATGTGATGTTATAATGTGATTGTCAAATATGTGATGTTTGATTCCTTAGAATTTGATTGTCCAACATGTGATGTTTGATTCCTTGGTTCATATGAGGACGTATTACTGATTTTCATATATGGACCTTCCATTGACTTTCCTATAAGAATCTTTTATTGATTTTCACGTGAGCACATTTTTACTGATTTTCTTGAAAGGACCTTTTATTGGTCTTGATTTCAGGGCCTTGTAATGATTTCTGCTGTTATTTTGACTGTTCAATGTTGGTTCTTTTTCCTCCAGTATGTAGTTGTAGAGGCATTTATTGGGATTTTCTCACAGACACCATTTTGGTTTAGAAATTCAAACGTTATTCCTATGATTTTGTTGTATTTATATATATGTAATTTTATTTTGTTTGTATTCGTTTAAGTATAGTAGAATGAATTTATGCTTATTTTCTTGCTCTCCTTAACCTGGTGTATAGCTTCTTACTCTTGTTTACTGTGTGGGGGTGTATTTCAACATGTATTGTTTACCCCTAGTTAAACCAACCATCAATATATTTATGTGTGATATGCTTGTTCGTGCCTTGTTCCCGCTTTCATCAAGGACAGTTCAGCTAGGCAACAAGTAACATATTATCTTTGGAATGCATGATGTATAGTTTCTACAATATACAATATTATAACAAATTTTGAATATAAATACATTGTTTCGCTAAAAGTCTATTATTTCGTTTCTTCATGCTCATTTTTATTTTCCGGAACATGCTGCTCAGTGAGAGAGCCACATTTTTCGTTTTCCAGAAGGTATAATGGCAAACTCAAACACATATGTTTCATTGAGTTATTTCATGCCGGTCTTATACGAGCATGAGTGTTCATTGATATCTTGTGTACATCTGTTTATGTTGCTTTTCATTTTCTCAAGGTAATAAAACCCAAATAACACGACGAGTCAAATCTTGTATCTTATGGGGGATATTGGGAATAACTGTGTGGTCTACGTCACTTCACACTGGGAAAAGATGTGTTATCTGTGGTCTACGTCACATTGTGAATAGATGTGTTGTCTGCGGTCTACGTCACATTGTGAATAGATGTGTTGTCTGTGGTCTACGTCACATTGTGAATAGATGTTATATGTGGTCTACGTCATATTGTGAGGGGGTGTATTGTGCCTCCGTCACTTCATATCGTGAGTGGATGTGTCTCCGTCACTTCATATATACATGTAAGGTAACCAATTGTGATTTAAAGAATCCATTGTACGAAATGTAAGCTTTTTGAGAAATGAGGTGTCCCAGGCCAACTGCTGCTCTCATTGCTGTCACCCTTGCCTCTCGAGGTTGCTAATCCAATCTTTTTGTTTTTTTTTCGCTCGCCTTGCTTCCTAACGCAGGTTGCGTTGTGCTGTGTCCTGTGCCTTACGGTCCAATGCATCCGATTTCAGCACGCACTGGTAGTGGTTTTAACTGCGCACATGTTTGGGTTGTGGGATGTGTCGCTAACCATTTCGTCACCCCCCCCCCCCCGCCCCCCACCCCTGCCCCCCATTAGTCGATGAATGATTGACGTGTTCGCGTCCCTGGACACCAAGGTCTCCTAGACCTCACACGATCTCCCAAAGCAGGCCTGTTTTCTGCTCTACCTCACACGATCTCCCAAAGCAGGCCTGTTTTCTGCTCTACCTCACACGATCTCCCAAAGCGGGCCTGTTTTCTGCTCTACCTCACACGATCTCCCAAAGCGGGCCCGTTTTCTGCTCTACCTCACACGATCTCCCAAAGCGGGCCTGTTTTCTGCTCTACATCCCACATGAATGTTTTTTTAAACGCGTTACCGACAGCAGGGTCACGCTATTGTGTGCTGTATACGCAATAACGTACACACTTGAGGTTGTGCTACGTACACACACTATGTCAGGCAGAGCTGATGCTTGTCCCATGTATATCGGGCAGATCATGTTAGCGATTGTATTGTATTCGATCGTAGCGTTCTGCCAGGTAGTGGTGCTAGCCTGTTCCCGTCTGTCCTTCCATAAGTAAGGTATTCATTTTACTGTTGGTGGCTTGGGCGTACAGAGACCAGGGTGAGAGGCTGGGGAGTACAGAGACCAGAGTGAGAGGCTGAGAGTACAGAGACCAGAGTGAGAGGCTGGGGAGTACAGAGACCAGAGTGAGAGGCTGGGAGTACAGAGACCAGGGTGAGAGGCTGGGGAGTACAGAGACCAGAGTGAGAGGCTGGGAGTACAGAGACCAGAGTGGGAGGCTGGGAAGTACAGAGACCAGAGTGGGAGGCTGGGGAGTACAGAGACCAGAGTGGGAGGCTGGGGAGTACAGAGACCAGAGTGGGAGGCTGGGGAGTACATAGACCAGAGTGGGAGGCTGGGGAGTACAGAGACCAGAGTGAGAGGCTGGGGAGTACAGAGACCAGAGTGGGAGGCTGGGGAGTACAGAGACCAGAGTGGGAGGCTGGGGAGTGCAGAGACCAGAGTGAGAGGCTGGGGAGTACAGAGACCAGAGTGTGAGGCTGGGGAGTACAGAGACCAGAGTGGGAGGCTGGCAGTGCAGAGACCAGAGTGAGAGGCTGGGAGTACAGAGACCAGACATTTAACCCGGTACTTTTTCTAACCACTCTACTACTCAGACGCTCGTTGATAAGTGGACTCACTCCAGGCACTGCCGTGGGGGATCGAGTGTCACATATTTCATTTGGTTAGGTCTCTTTCTTTTTTGTAGATGGGACATTCAGTTCATTTCTGAGAAGACTTGGTGCCCCTGACGGCAAACCAGGTGCCCCTTTACAACTGAGTAGACTGGAGAGAGTGAGACTGTATATTAATGAAAGCTCGTACCTCTATTGTGAGTGCGATTGCTCCAAAAACACTAATAAGACGCTCTTCACAAACTCCAGAATGAAAACTAAAATGCCTGTGGTCTAAGACGGCCGTCGGCCATCTTTTTGATGAGAAGTTGCCAACTTTCTCACACACATCTGCCGCTTTCTTCTGCATGCCCGTCTTCATGTGAACCCTAATTCACAGAATGGTTTTGGAAGCTCTGTGAGACAACATGATTAAATCAAATGAAAGTAGTTTGCTTTGACATCCCTTGTCCAGTTGTGGGCACAGACCGAGTGGCCTTGAGCTATACCACTATTCATATCGTGTGCTGCTGTGACTTATTATAATGAATAACTGGACTTTTCAATACCACTAATACATTTGTATGTCACACATTATATACAATTTAAACAAATATAGAATCTACGAAAAGAGCTGTCAATAGTTATTATATTATAGTTCTGTAGATAATACTTTTAATATGCAGGGTTTTTCTGAGGCATGAAATTATTGAAAAGGTCCTCACTAACTTAAAAAAATATTGAAAAAGATTTGTCTACTGGGTCAATGTACGAGGTTGAAGGGCGGTAATCTGAATCTTCGTGTGCAGGGGAAGTGACGCAGATAGAACAGACTAATAGACCGGATAGCCGGTACAGCTTAATAACCTATTTCTGTCTGCCGGCGACTAGCAGAAGGGGACCAAGGTACAACATCGCCGGTCTTCTGTCCGTGAATGTGTTTGCTTGCTTGACTGCTCCGAATCTTGTGTGACTGTTTTTCTTGTCTTGAACAATCATGATAAAAGGTGTAATGGCGAGAGTCTTTTTAGTTACATGTCGTCCGTAAACAAATAGGCGACATCCACCACAAGTAGTAGTAGTAGTTGCAGGACTGAAATGTCAAAAGTAAGTTGCATGCCCTTTACAGAACGTCGCGTCTTACAACCGTCAACCTGTTTGGTTGTTATAAGTTTCTGGACAAGTGTGCGGTACGGTAGGTTGCCATTACTTTCTGTACGTGGAGGGAGGATGGCGCGATAAAACAAAACCCATAACTGCCAAACTAGCCACGGAGGGATTCGAACCTCGAACGTTGGGATTGTGAAACGAACGCTTCACCCCTACACCAGACTGCCTCAGTACTGCAATAATGAGTAGTTTGTGGTGAATACTTTGGCTCCTGTGGGCACCATTTGGAGTAAGATTAAACATTCATCTCGCCTATATGGCTGTGATCACAGAGAACGGAATGGCTGTCAAGGGTTGAAGTCAAGTAGAGTGTTTTCTAAACGCTGTATAACAAGCTATTTATATTGCACGATTTTGGACAAAGTGTGTTAGACAGTATGACAGTATTGTACACATTGCCAGTGACGCACTTGGTACACATTTAGTACACACTTGGTACACACTTGCTTGTGTATTGTGTAAAAGACATCCTGTTAGACATTACGTGTTTTATAAGCGATACATACCTGACCGTATTGTCTCCTTGTCAAGGGGAGTCAGAGAATCTGGGTCATACACAGACAGTCCTGTCAAATGGAAACAAGTCATGGACAGTAAGTTTACATATAAGAAGGATAGTAACGGTTGCAGAGATGTGATTTGACGAGTCTGGATCATATTAACGTGCAGGCTCACGAGGAGATGTGAAGGGAGACCAACGCGCACTGGTAGCCTCGTACAACCACGAGGCTAAACAAGCATAAGACTATTGGTCTTCTTGTTGAAGAGAACATCGCCATCCTTCCACACCCATCCCCCACCTTATCACTATCCTCACCACCTTTATCACCATCACCACACTCCACATCACCGTCACCCCCCCCCTATCACCACTATTATCAAAATCACCACCATCCATGTCACCTTCATCACCATGGACACCATTACTATCGTCATCATTATCATCATCACCAACATCACCCCCACTATCACCACCATCACCTCCACTATCACCACCATCACCTCCACTATCACCGCCATCACCCCCACTATCACCACCATCACCTCCACTATCACCAACATCACCTCCACTATCACCACCATCACCTCCACTATCACCACCATCACCTCCACTATCACCACCATCACCTCCACTATCACCACCATCACCTCCACTATCACCACCATCACCTCCACTATCACCACCATCAGCCCCACTATCACCACCATCACCTCCACTATCACCAACATCACCTCCACTATCACCACCATCACCTCCACTATCACCACCATCACCTCCACTATCACCACCATCACCTCCACTATCACCACCATCACCCCCACTATCACCACCATCACCTCCACTATCACCAACATCACCTCCACTATCACCACCATCACCTCCACTATCACCACCATCACCTCCACTATCACCACCATCACCTCCACTATCACCACCATCACCTCCACTATCACCACCATCACCTCCACTATCACCACCATTACCTCCGCTATCACCACCATCACCTCCGCTATCACCACCATTATCATAATCATAGCTATCCATTTTCAAAATAACCACCATACATTTCACCACCACCCATATCCCAATCACCATCCATATCCCCATCAACCCACCCTATATCACCATCCATATCCCCATCAACCCACCCTATATCAGCATCATTATCACCACCATCAATATCAAGATCATCATGACCATCATAATCTCCACTATCCACACCATCATAATTATCACCACTGTCACCGACATTATCACAATCATCATCATCAGCACCATTATTACCATCATTATCATCATCACCATGTAAACACCACAATTACCACCACCATTATCATCGTCATCATCGTCATCCCCATTATTTGTTTTTTTTTCACATTTAAGTGAAAACATGATGATGTTAGCTGAGTCCTGGATGGTGATGATGATGTTAGCTGAGTCCTGGATGGTGATGATGATGTTAGCTGAGTCCTGGATGGTGATGATGATGTTAGCTGAGTCCTGGATGGTGATGATGATGTTAGCTGAGTCCTGGATGGTGGTGCTGATGTTAGCTGAGTCCTGGATGGTGGTGATGATGTTAGCTGAGTCCTGGATGGTGGTGATGATGTTAGCTGAGTCCTGGATGATGGTGATGATGTTAGCTGTCCAAGGATGCTGGTGCTGATGTTAGCTGTCCAAGGATGGTGGGCTGATATTAGCTGTCCAAGGATGCTCGTGCTGATGTTAGCTGTCCAAGGATGCTGGTGCTGATGTTAGCTGAGACCTGGATGGTGGTGCTGATGTTAGATGTCCAAGCATGCTGGTGTTAGCTGAGTCCAAGGATACTGGTGCTGATGTTAGATGTCCAAGGATGGTAGTGCTGATGTTAGCTGAGTCTGGATGGTGGTGCTGATGTTAGCTGAGTCCTGGATGGTGGTGCTGATGTTAGCTGAGTCCAAGGATGGTGGTGCTGATGTTTGCTGAGTCCTTGATGGTGGTGCTGATGTTAAATGAGTCCAAGGAGCTGGTGCTGATGTTAGCTGAGTCTAAGGATGGTGGTGCTGATGTTAGCTGAGTCCAAGGATGGTGGTGCTAATGTTAGCTGAGCCTAGGGATGGTGGTGCTGATGTTAGCTGAGTCGTGGATGCTGATGATCGCCAATAACGAGGAAGGAAGACATGACAATTGAATAATAGATACAAATACGTCTCAATTGATTGATAGAATGTAAGCAGGCTATTCTCAGTCATGTCTGGCTATAGGTGTATGCGACCTTGGAGTAGCAACTCTCTACTGAGTCTTGGGTTTTTCTTTTCCTTGCGGAGTTGTCTTTCCACTTCTGTGTATTGTCTTTTAACTTCTCTGTGTGGTTCTTTCACTTCTCTGTGTTGTCCTTTCACTTCTCTGTGTTGTCCTTTCACTTCTCTGTGTTGTCCTTTCACTTCTCTGTGTTGCATGAGCTTATTTTCGTCAGTCTGAAGTGGCTCTTCCGGTGGCATCTGCAATTAAATCGGTCTGCAGATATGTCTTCCCAAGATGTCAGATCAATATCCAGAGCCTTCATGCCATGTCTTCCCAAGATGTCAGATCCATATCCAGAGCCTTCATGCCATGTCTTCCCAAGATGTCAGATCCATATCCAGAGCCTTCATGCCATGTCTTCCCAAGATGTCAGATCCATATCCCTACAGTGGAATGCGGAGGGTGTCATTAACAAAAAGCTTTCCCTAACACATCACTTACATGAAGGTAAGATTGACGTGGCATGTATCCAAGAAACGCACCTCAACAGCAACCATAAATTCTCAATCAGAGGATACCAGGCCTTCCGCCTTGATAGAGAAGGTCACAAAGGAGAGGTTCTGATACTGACCCGTAACTGCATACCGAGTTGCGCGGTATCTGTCAATCACAAGCAGAAATTGTAGGAGTTGACATAATGGCTCAAGAGTCGAAGATCCGCATCTTCAACCTGTACGGACCACCAAATAAGGACCTATCGCTCTCAAGTATGGAAGTCAAAGACTCCAACTGCATAGTAGTTGGAGACTTCAACAGCCACTCGGAGAGATGGGGATACTCGGACACAGACAGCAGAGGTGACGAAGTGGAAGATTGGGAGATAGACACAAATCTCCATCTAATCAATAGGCCGGAGGATAGCCCTAGCTTCTATTCTAGAACATGGCATACCACCTCTACTCCAGATTTGGCCTTCTCCACAATGGACATTCACCATAAAATAGACCGCCAGGTGCTAAACCAATTGACAGGTAGCAACCACGGGCCAATTAGGCTAGAAATTGATATGGAAGTAGGCCCACAGGAAAAAAAACCGCTCCCACGTTGGAATTACAAACGAGCCGACTGGGACAGATTTGCAGGCCTGACAGATGGGCTGTGTGAAACCATAAACACACGGAATAACAAAATGAAACCCATGGTGGAAAGCCTAAGCAAAGCAATAATGCAAGCTGCCACTGAAACCATCCCAAGAGATGCAAGGAAAAATTATAAGCCCTATTGGAATGATGATTTGCAGAAAGCGGAAGACGCAGTCACAAATGCTAGGAACATGGCAGAGCGAGAACAATATATGGAGGCAAATATCGCCCTCAAAGCCGCCACGGCGAAATACAAATACACTCTAAACCAAACAGCAAGAGAAAGCTGGAAAAACAAAACAGAAAGCCTTAACTTAGACAAAGAAGGGAACAAACTATGGAAGTTAGTCAGAGCCGTGAATGACGAAACTCCGTCAAACAAACAAATTCAGGGCCATCAATCAGGGCGAAAACTTGCTCACTTGAAAAAAAGCCGCAAACGCCTTTGTTGAACACTATGCCAGAGCGAACCACATAGATGTCCCTGCAGATAGGCATACATACACTAATGAAGAGCAAAAGGGGCACGACAACATCAATATGGCACCAGAAGAGCATATGATGGCAAAATTAACAATGAACGAAATGGAAGAGGCCATGAGAACATTTAAGAAAAGGAAATCTCCCGGAAAAGACGGGATAACAAACGAAATGCTGATGGGGCTGGGCCAAACAGCAAAGAGGAAACTGCTATCAGTCCTGAACCAAAGCTGGAAATGGGGTATTGTACCCCAGGCATGGAAAGACGCAGTACTTGTACCAGTACCAAAGAAAGGAAAAGACAAAACAGATCCAAATGGATACAGGCCTATCAGCCTACTGAGCTGTGTCGGCAAACTGATGGAACGTATGATAAACACCAGACTGATGTGGCATCTGGAAGAAAAACGCATACTAATTCCACAGCAAGCAGGCTTTAGACAGCACAGATCCACTGAGGATCAAGTCATCCTCATAGCCCAGTAAAAAGAAGATGTCTACCAGGAACAAAAACACACAGTAGCATTTGGGTGGACCTGGAAAAGGGATTTGACAAAGTCTGGAAAGATGGACTTGGAGTCAAGCGAAGAAGAAGTGAAGTTTGTGTGAAAATGTACAAGTGGATCAACCACTACCTGAAAAACAGAACGGCCAGAGTTCAAGTACAAGGGCGGATGAGCAAAAAGGTGACACTCGAGCAGGGAGTACCCCAAGGGGGAGTACTGTCACCCACACTCTTCCTGGTATATATAAATGACATTACAGAGAATATACCAAGAAGAGTCCATATCTCAATGTTTGCAGACGATCTGGCTATGTGGACCTCTGAAAAGAATCTCACCATAGCAAGAAATCGGATGCAGCAGGCCCTAACATCGCTGGAAGAGTGGGCGAACTCATGGCTGGTCAAAATAAACGAGGACAAAACGAAATGTACAATATTCTCGCTATAAATCAAACCCCAAAACACCAAATTAAGTCTAAACGGCAAATACCTGCAGCCAAACGACAACCCAAACTACCTGGGAGTCACATTTGATAGGCGCATGACATGGAAAAGTCAGATCGAGAGAAACCGAATGAGAGCCAGAGAAAGAATGGCAATCATGTGGAAACTTGCTGGCACAAGATGGGCAGCAGACGAAAGTATACTAAAGAAACTGTACACTGGAAGAGTGAGACCAGTTCTCGAGTATGGCATTGCGGCATGGACAACAGCAGCAAAGGCGAACTTTGACAAAATTAGCAAACTCCAAAACCAAGCCATGAGAGTTATAACAGGAGGCATGAAGTCAACGCCAATTGTAGAACTTGAAAAGATTACAAAACTGTAATCCATGACCGACAGAAGAGACTGCAGAGCCCAGCTGCAATCAGAGAAACTCCGAAGACTGACTGACCATCCAATGCACCAGAGACTAAACAATTTCGGAAATGGGAAACTAAAGCGAAGAAACTTTGCAGAAATAGCCAAAGCAAAGATGCACGAAAACCCTATGAACGCACCAACACCAAAGCCCAACCCTACTGTACGAAAACCTACCTGGAGGCAGCATATATTTCCAGAGGTGGTAGTAAATATACCAGGTATTGGAAACAAAAACTGCCAGTCTGAAAAAGAAAGAAGAGAGACTACCCTGAGTTACATAACGGAAAACTATCCAAGCATGGACTGGACCCATGCATACACCGACGGTTCCGTAACAAACACTACACAGAACGGAGGGGCAGGAGCATTTCTGAACCTACCAAATGGCAGAAAAATAACACTGTCATTCGCTACTGGAAAATACACAATCAATTTTAGAGCGGAGGCAGAGGCACTGAGGGCGGCAGTGGAAGAAATGGTGACAGGTAAAAGAAATAAAGCCACATAGTCCTGCTTACAGATGCTCTGGCCGTAGTCACAGCACTAAAAAGCCAGAAAAATACTGAACTTAATGATTTAAGAGCAGTACTCTGTCAACTATGCCAGCAGTCCACACCAAAAAGGGTAGTGGTGCAGTGGGTTCCATCTCACTGCAACATCCAAGTCAACGAGGAGGCAGACAGACTGGCAAAAGAAGGTGCAAAACTACCACAACCAGATACTAGAATGAAATACGAAGAGTCAAAGCGGCTTATTAGAGCTAGATACATGACCAAATGGGAAACCGAACACACTGGCTACACTAAAAACGATGCCTACTACCAGTTGAACAAAAGAGAGCAGGTCCTGGTCTTCAGATTTCGCACTGGCCACAATAGACTGAGGTACCACCTATTCAACAAATTGAAGATAGGTGGCACTGACACGAATGCCCGTGTGGTACCGGGAAAATGACCGCTGAGCATCTGCTGCAAAACTGCCCGACATACGAGGATCAGAGAGAGCAGATGTTGCCATCACCAGTGGCAACATTAGACAAGCTCGATGGCAGTGTCGACAGCCTCAGGATGACCGCTGCTTTTTTTCGAAAAAATAATGGTTACTGTCTGACTGCGTACGATGAAGAAGAAGAAGAAGTAGATCCATATCCAGAGCCTTCATGCCATGTCTTCCCAAGATGTCAGATCCATTTCCAGAGCCTTCATGCCATGTCTTCCCAAGATGTCAGATCCATATCCAGAGCCTTCATGCCATGTCTTCCCAAGATGTCAGATCCATATCCAGAGCCTTCATGCCATGTCTTCCCAAGATGTCAGATCCATATCCAGACCCTTCATGTCATGTCTTCACAAGATGTCAGATCCATATCCAGAGACTTCATGTCCCACCTACATGTTCAACTGTGGTTGGCCAGCTGTTCTGTTACCACACGCCAGCTGCCTATAGATAATATCTTTGGGGATGCAGCCAGATTTCGTGTGATGAGAATGTCCAAGCTAACGCAGTCCTTGTTAGGGACATGTGTACACACAGACAGAGGGTGAACATAGACAGGGGGTGTACACACAGACAGAGGGTGTACACCAAGACGGAGGGTGTACACACAGACATAGGGTGTACACATAGACAGATGGTGTAAACACAGACAGAGGGTGTACACACAGACAGAGGGTGTACACACAGACAGAAGGTGTACACACAGACAGAAGGTGTACACACAGACAGAAGGTATACACACAGACAGAGGGTGAACATACTTGGCAACCCGGTGCAGGAATGTACCTCCGCATTTGTCACCCTGTCTCTCCATGAGTCGGCAACCCATCTTCCTACCAACCCTGTGCTACCACAACATCCTCATACCAACCCTGTCCTACCACAACATCCTCCTACCAACCCTGTCCTACCAACCCTGTCCTACCACAACATCCTCCTACCAACCCTGTCCTACCACAACATCCTCCTACCAAACCTGTGCTACCACAACATCCTCCTACCAAACCTGTGCTACCACAACATCCTCCTACCAAACCTGTGCTACCACAACATCCTCCTACCAAACCTGTGCTACCACAACATCCTCCTACCAAACCTGTGCTACCACAACATCCTTCTACCAAACCTGTGCTACCACAACATGCTCCTACCAACCCAGTGCTACCACAACATCCTCCTACCAACCCAGTGCTAACACAACATCCTCCTACCAACCCAGTGCTAACACAACATCCTCCTACCAACCCTGTGCTACCTACCAGAGCCAAATGTAGACCATGCCCATGGTACGAGAGAGTAGTCTCCACCAACCAGATGAGATGTCTGCGAATGGTCGCCGGCATATCCAGGAGAGATAGAGGAACGAGAACATTGGACAACTGGTCGGTGCCATTCCATGTGTCAAATATGGTTCGGCGAGCTTACAATAAACAACCGTCCGACTACAAGAGGACGACCGAGGGGAAGGTGGATGGACACAAAGACGATTTTCATGCGACACGGCTTACGACGTCAATCGCGACGAATCTGGCACACGAGAGGCGACAGGTGCCCCACGACGCCCATCAGGGTCCAAGTGACTGATAACAAACTAAATTGTTCTCTTTCTCGTTCGTCATCTGAGATTCACACTACTGGCTCTAACAAAGGCTTCAGTCGGCTCAAGAGTTCCCAACATTGCAGGACAGCAGGCCAAAGTTGCATGAACCCAGACAAGGCAAAGCGTATGTGTATGTGCTTATGGCAAAGTACTGTGTACATTAATAGCTATATAACGGTTAAAAACAGCTTGTGATTGTTCGACACAGATAATCGATCACTTTATCAGTTGATGTCTGATCGATTTATGTGGAGTTGGAACGTCAAAAAATATGTTAATGCATTAATCGATATGATATAGGCGTACGGGTGTGAAAACTAACCGTGCATAATATATAAGCCACAAGAAGCAAAAGAATACACCCCAGGTAGAAGAGGAGCGACGTAAGAGAAGTGACCCAAGAGGATCGACCCAAATCGCGACCCAAGATATGGCTTGGCTTGGCTTCGTTCGTTCTCAATCTCACGCTACCAAACCGTGAAAGGGCTTAAGTAGCAGAATGTAGTCAAGAGAACGGAATGCGTTGTGTCGTAGTTTACAGCTTGACTGCGATATTTCCACCTTTTGGTCCAACACATTCGACTTCAGCAAGCATTTTTTGAGTACCGGGTTAGCATTCCCTCTTCGATCCCTTCTCCTTAGCCAGTCTGCCCTGCTGCAGCCTGTTATCCTGGATCACCGAGTGGAGATGTAAAAGGGTCTTAGCAGCTCTGTTTCGCTGGTCCTGACGTTAGCAGTCAGCTATTGGTCGCTGACCACTGCAGCTCATGCGCTCGACCCAAGGTAAGAAGGTATTAACATCAGTATGGACCTGGAGAACAACTGACAGGATCGCCTACTAACCAATGTTGTTAAAAGTAACTGAAGAGGGTCGTACATAAGACTAGCATGCTCATCATGACCATTGTTAGACGGATTGGTTCTGTGCGAGAGCATCTATTAGGCGTGAGTTCTGTAAGGGGCCACATGCAGCCATGGCAGCTTCTGCAAGGACGACATGAAACCGGACGTGACGTGATTGGTGTCGTCATACTTCCGTCGTCTGACGATAACAGCTGATCTCCGCCAACAAGAGAAGAGAACTGAGCAAATACAATCTGTAATAGGCTGGTCCATGACTTAAGGATGGCTTTCCGATCATATTAAATAGTTGTAGGGAAAAGGTCGTGGGATGGAAGGAAAGGGGGCACAACTTGAAATATTATGTAAGTAGTTTGACTTGACATATTATAGACCAGGTTTGACTTGACATATTATAGACCAAGTTTGACTTGACATCTTGTAGACCAAGTTTGACTTGACATCTTATAGGCCAATTTGACTTTACATATTATAGACTGTTTGACTTGACATCTTATTGACCAGTGTATCAGGGTCGCTTTAGCTGAGTAAGTTATTTAGAGTTGACTGACCCACAACATAAACTGTAAGGCATTTCACTTCAATCATAGAAAACACTCACACTATCGTTAACCATTGAGACAAAATATAATCATTTATTTTCACGAATCATTGTTACATAATATCAACAAAAGAGAAGAACTTCTCAACTAAATAATAACATATCTTAAACTAACTCATAGGATTCTACCTTTTGATGGCGTCTCCAAAACTATTAAGACCCAGGTTCTAAGTCTCAATTGAAATAACATAAATCCTAAACTTAGCCTAATTCAATAGCATTACAAATCAGTGGTTAACCATCTAAGTCGTCTTATGTCGTCCTCCGGATCGTCTAAGTTGGTGATCGTCTGCAGCTCTCTGTCAGGGTTGACTGCTTTAGGCTGTCAAGCGTACAAACATGGGTTAACATTATTGAGCTACGTTTCACTTACAACCGTCAGCAGTTCCCAAGTGTTTGAAATATGCCCATCTGGTGCCCGTGTTACACCTACATCAAACAAATTTGTTCTCTGAGGGCTCATGTGATGCACATCTCTTTCCGAACTTACGTGTCTTTGGGATCGCAGTCTAGAGGATTCACAGAATCATTAATCGAGCTACTGGGAGCGCAGCTCTTAAGATTACACAGAATCCATAACGTGCCACTTTGATCGCAGAAGGGTCACCATTCTTCCAATAGATACAACTGCAATGGTCCAGGACAACAGTTGGACAGCCTTCTAGATCAGCTCTCAAGTCGTGCCGAGACGAATCCGCCCACTCGCATGTGATCAGATCTCTGTTTCATATGATTTACAGGGTGTCCACCATACACACCTTTAAACGTGTATGGAAGGCTCTAGGTGTATGGTGGATAACCATCCCGTAAACTCTTCTCTCTCCGTATCTCTAGAAGTTCTCTGTGCATTGTTCTTTTATAGATTCTTTTCTAAGCCCCAGAAGCACACATGCCTGTCTAGTGGTCCTCCCCAGTTGGCTAGTTAGTCATAATTCATATTTGGTCCCACCCAATCTAGAATCCCATTGGGTGCAATATATATATATATATTTATATATGTAGATCATTGTCACTTTAAATGTGACAGCCTGCGTGATAGGCCCTGTCTTCGATCTAATCTCTACCACAGGCCTGATACCAGAATGATAAAACTGACACCTACCCCTCAAAACTAGCCAAGTTTCCCCCCATCATGAATATTGACATCGATCTTTCTTGTCGACCTAGTGTCCACACCTGCTATTGGAGTGACCTCAGCTCGCCCACCAGCATTCAGACAACTTTTGATTCCCAGAGAATATGGCCGCCAGTCCAATCTCCCCTGCTCTATACGCGCATGCTCCCCCGTGAACTTTGGAACTATCACACCAGTTTGACTTAGATCAGTTTGAATTGACTTATTACATTCCAATTTGATTGGGCATATGCTAGATCAGTTTGACTTGACATATTATAGATCAGCTTGACTTGACATTATATATCAGTTTGACTTTACATATTATAGATCAGTTTGACTTTATTATAGATCAGTTTGACTTGACATATTATAGATCAGTTTGACTTGACAGATTATAGATCAGTTTGACTTAACATATTATGATCAGTTTGACTTGACATATTATGATCAGTTTGACTTGACATATTGTAAATCAGTTTGACGACATATTATAGATCAGTTTGACTTAACTTATTACATTCCAGTTTGATTGGACATATCATAGATCAGTTTGACTTGACATTTTATAAATCAGTTTGATTGGATATATCATAGATCAGTTTGACTTGCTATATTATAGATCAGTTTTACTTGACATATTATAGATCAGTTTGACTTGACATATTATAGATCCGTTTGACTTGACATATTTTAGATCAGTTTGATTTGACTTGTTATTGACAACGTTTGGGTGGTCATATTATAGGCAAAGATTAACCTGACACAATATAGCCATGTTTCTCAAACTATAATCCAAGTAATCCTAGAACGCCGCGGTGACATCACATTCAGTTTTATTTCGAACACTTATCTCACACTTGTACACAGAGACGGAGCAGCCGACCCTGCGTGACAGGCTGCTAGTAATCTTGATCTTGATGATCCGTTCCTCTGCGTAGCTGCGGGTTACAACTCCGTCATCAGTGGGCCCTGTCTTGGGCCAAGGAATTCCGGTGTGTAGTAAGTACTCTTCCTGAGGAGGATGTTTGCAGAGTACTGCATAGGAGTCTGTCCAAAGCATTGGTGCTCTTTCCTGCGGTCTCTTCTTACCTCGGGGGTACGAGACTGCTGTCGCCGTGCTCCATCGACCATCGTTTGGTCGCAGCATGTGACCTGCCCATCTTTGTTTTGCCCTGTCAGCATGGATTACCGCATCCTTCACCAGGGACAACCGTCTTAAGTCATAATAGATGAGACATTGCATACGTTGGTTCCGGAGAGTGATTCTGACCAAGTATCTTTCATGGGAGACCTGGATCACTCTCAATTTGTCCTCTAGTGATTCTGTTAGTGTCCACGTCTCGGCACCGTAGAACATAGCAGGGAGTACAGAGGCATTGCAAATGGAGGCTCGTAGGTCTTGGTCATGACAACCGCCCATGACCGTGTTAATAGACGAGAAGGCGGCCCAACTCGAGCGGCGACGTCTTGTCAGTTCAGGTTCCAGGTTATTCTCCATATTGAGAAGACGTCCAAGATAGATGTACTCGTTGACCTCCTCTAATCGTACCTCGCCAAGGAAGACTGGATCACAAGTGGTGAAGTGATTGGGCAACACTTTGGTCTTCATCTCCAGTCCCACTTTCCTGCCCTCGCCATAAAGTAGCTGCATCGTTTGGTTGGCTTCTGCTGCTGACTCTGTGATGAGCACTGTGTTATCGGCAAATAGAAGGCAATTCTACCGTCAATAAGGATGCCAAAGGTGTCCCAATTTCATCGGTTGATGACAGGCTCAAAAAATGCGGAGAAGTTAGGTGAGATAGAATCACCCTGCCGGACTCCCCCTTTGAATTGATACCACAATTGGACGGGGGAAGGGACGAAATGTGGTGGTGCAGTTCGCATAATTGTTGGAGAGATTTCTGATGCAGCGAGGAACGACACCTTCTTCTAACATCAAACGACGAACAAAATGTGCTTTTACCGAAACAAAAACTTTTGTTATAGTCGTTGAAGGTGAATATCAAAGCGTCTAGAAGTCCAGGGCTAACTCAATAACGCGGGAACATGTTGAGATATGGTCCATTGTGCTGTACACATGTTGAGATATGGTCCATTGTGCTGTACACATTCTGAGAACATGCCTGTTCCACTGGCTGCCATTCGTCGATAGTTTTCGGAATCTGGCAAGGATGCATTTAGTAAACAGCTTGGGAGAGAGTCATTGGACGACAGTTTCCTAGATCCTCTTTGTCTCCCTTCTTGTGAAAGAGTCTTGTCCTCGAGTTGTGTCAGGCGGCAGGTGTTCCTCTCGAATGAAGATAACATAAAAAACATTGGGCTATGGCTTGGTAAAGGGGTAGACCTCTGGTAAAGGGGTAGACCGCTGGTAAAGGGGTAGACCGCTGGTAAAGAGGTAGACCGCTGGTAAACTGGTAGACCGCTTATAAAGGGGTAGACCGCTGGTAAAGGAGTAGACCGCTGGTAAAGGGGTAGAACGCTGGTAAAGGGGTAGACCGCTGGTAAAGGGGTAGACCGCTGGTAAAGGGGTAGACCGCTGGTAAAGGGGTAGAACGCTGGTAAAGGGGTAGACCGCTGGTAAAGGGGTAGACCGCTGGTAAAGGGGTAGACCGCTGGTAAAGGGGTAGATCGCAAGCTCAGATGACCACCACAGTGATGTCATTCTCACCTGGGTGATTGTCTAGATGTCATTGACTCTATAGTAAGGAGAATTTCTGAGGGCAGGAAGAGAGGGTATAGTCGATTGGAGGCCAATTTGAGGGATTACAAAGATCTGAATAGATTGCTATTATAAGCTTTCATTATTGAATCCATGTCCAGCTTTGACGTTGTGTGAGACTCATCGAAAGCTTCCAAACATGGGATGATTTAGCGATGTCTGGCAACGCTTCGAGTAGCTAATTGATGCAACGATATTATATACAGCTTTCGGGAGACATTCGCGGGCAAAGTTGTCATGATCTTCTTGGACATTTGGGCTGCAAATCTTACTTAGGGTGGTGAAGGTTGTGTGGTCGTCTGGAGAACGAAGCATCTTAAAGGTAATCACCATCTCCAAACACCAATCTGTTACCATCATTCAAATGTATGCACAAACAGCAGACAAAAACCAACAAGAACATACCGATTTCTATGACAACCTCCATGAAATCCTCCGGCGACGCCACAGCTATTACAAGGTCATTATCGGTGACTTCAATGCCAAATGGTGAAACCTATGTGGGGGCCATACTCTGGAGAAGCAAGGAACGACAGGTGACAGACTGGAGAAGCAAGGAACAACAGGTGACAGACTGGAGAAGCAAGGAACGACAGGTGACAGACTGGAGAAGCAAGGAACAACAGGTGACAGACTGGAGAAGCAAGGAATGACAGGTGACAGACTGGAGAAGCAAGGAACGACAGGTGACAGACTGGAGAAGCAAGGAAAGACATGTGACAGACTGGAGAAGCAAGGAACGACATGTGACAGACTGGAGAAGCAAGGAACGATAGGTGACAGACTGGCCACTTTCTGTGAATCAAATCCACTGTTTCACTGCAACAGCTTTTCCCAGAAGACCACCCACAAGAGGTACACACATATAGAACCTAGTGGATTTCATCATGATATTGACCATGTCTTGTCCAATCGTAGATCGGCAACATCCGTCTTAGTGGTTGGTTCCTTCTGCACTGGAAGCCACCATCACCTCTTCCGTGCCCGTTTCCACTTGGATCTAAAGCTTGCCAAGTTCCAGCAGGAGCAATTATATCAGGGTCTAGAGACTCGCATCAATTCCTTGATTACTACCCCCCTCGCAGCTAGCAATCAACTCAGAACTTCTATCGGGAATCAGAGACGCGCATCAATTCGTTGATTACTACCCCCTCGCAGCTAGCAATCAACTCAGAACTTCTATCGGGAATCAGAGACGCGCATCAATTCCTCGATTACTACCCCCTTCGCAGCTAGCAATCAACTCAGAACTTCTATCGGGAATCAGAGACGCGCATCAAGTCCTCGATTACTACCCCCGTCGCAGCTAGCAATCAACTCAGAACTTCTATCGGGAATCAGAGACGCGCATCAAGTCCTCGATTACTACCCCCGTCGCAGCTAGCAATCAACTCAGAACTTCTATCGGGAATCAGAGACGCGCATCAATTCCTCGATTACTACCCCCTTCGCAGCTAGCAATCAACTCAGAACTTCTATCGGGAATCAGAGACGCGCATCAAGTCCTCGATTACTACCCCCGTCGCAGCTAGCAATCAACTCAGAACTTCTATCGGGAATCAGAGACGCGCATCAATTCCTTGATTACTACCCCCCTCGCAGCTAGCAATCAACTCAGAACTTCTATCGGGAATCAGAGACGCGCATCAAGTCCTCGATTACTACCCCCGTCGCAGCTAGCAATCAACTCAGAACTTCTATCGGGAATCAGAGACGCGCATCAATTCCTCGATTACTACCCCCGTCGCAGCTAGCAATCAACTCAGAACTTCTATCGGGAATCAGAGACGCGCATCAATTCCTTGATTACTACCCCCCTCGCAGCTAGCAATCAACTCAGAACTTCTATCGGGAATCAGAGACGCGCATCAATTCCTTGATTACTACCCCCCTCGCAGCTAGCAATCAACTCAGAACTTCTATCGGGAATCAGAGACGCGCATCAATTCCTTGATTACTACCCCCCTCGCAGCTAGCAATCAACTCAGAACTTCTATCGGGAATCAGAGACGCGCATCAATTCCTCGATTACTACCCCCCTCGCAGCTAGCAATCAACTCAGAACTTCTATCGGGAATCAGAGACGCGCATCAATTCCTCGATTACTACCCCCCTCGCAGCTAGCAATCAACTCAGAACTTCTATCGACACCGACGTCTACGCTGACTTTGCAAATCTGATTGTAACCATGACATGCAGTCTTCCAGCACTCACTCACACCACTAATCGCATTTCACCTGCCACTCGAGCTTGGTTAGAGGAGCAAGGTTTCTAGTAATGTGTTTCATTATATGTCTGTGTGAGATGCTTACTGCCGACTCGCTAGCAGGGCCATAACACAGATAATGAAATGATATCACGAGTCAACACGTCATGTACTCATGCACTTTTGTAAAAAGAAAACCTAACTTTGCTTGAATGTCAAGCGAAATGTTTCTAAAGAGGCTCCTGTATTGTGAGCTGAGTGAAGACGGATGATCATACGGACGTTAAAAAAGCGTTTCAAGAACGGTCTGAAGGAGTTTCTTAAGTGCTGTCAATTAGAAATACACACGTGGGAAGACCTGACTCGAAACCGTTCAACCTGGAAAAGTGCGGTCAAAAAAGCACTGTACTGAAGATGGTCTCCGTGTTCAGAGAGTCCAGGGGCGCCAATCAAGAAGTCTAGAGCAGATACTCGTGGCAGAAAATGTTTGTCAGTCTTGTCACATAACGTTTCGTGCTAGCATTGGCTTGATACCAGTGGTGACAGACAATGTTTGCCAGTATTGTCACATAACGTTTCGTGCTAGCATTGGCTTGATACCAGTGGTGGCAGACAATGTTTACCAGTCTTGTCACATAACGTTTCGTGCTAGCATTGGCTTGATCAGTATGAACGACTCTTGGGCCACACGAAAAGGATACTGTTTATTATTCTTTGAAGACTTTCAATAGTCGTCTTATTCCTTGGCATGTTTATCTATCGACACAAGCCGCACGTCTTATTTAGACCTCTGCTCAAAGATGCTGGTCAAGTTTTCATTCCGCAACCAGTGACTGCCGTTACCTAGCCTACACAGTTACAGGTTGGTGTCGTGTCCCCATCGACTGTCCTTACCTAGTCTGCAGTTACCGATTCGTGCAGTTACAGGTTGGTGTCGTGTCCCCATCGACTGTCCTTACCTAGTCTGCAGTTACCGATTCGTGCAGTTACAGGTTGGTGTCGTGTCTCCATCGACTGCTCCTAGCAAGCCTGCAGCTATAAGTCCCTGTCTCGATTTGAATGTCCCTTATCATTGGATCTTCCCAATAGGGCAAGTACTCTACCTAGCTACATATATCGTAGAGGTGCAACGAAGACACTTTTCCATACAACAAATGACAATATCGTGTCGCTAATCAAGGAATGTTCTCTCGCCCAAGTTTTATAGAGCGCATGTAACTAACACTCAGAAAACAAATGGACGCCAGAACATATGTTGAAGCTGGCCGGTGTCTACGGTTCGTGCATCATCGCACTAGTCGTATGGCTGTTAGCTTCTGGCTCTGCCAGGGATGGCTAGGAAATTAAGAAATACTTCATTGTTGCATAGAACATGCTGGCGGGCTCAAGTGATGGAACAGCCAGATTCTGATTTCTGCCAGGAGTGACTAATCAATCCACACCTACCTCAGGTCAACATGGAACCCTCCATATGTGCTGATGAAGTCCATCATCGACTCAAGCAATATGGTCTAACAAGTGTACAAATAATGACCGGCCAAGGAAAAACACTCAAATAATATCACCTGACTTCTTCTTCTTCTTCTTCTTCTTCTTCTTCTTCTTCTTCTTCTTCTTCTTCTTCTTTTTCTTCTTCTTCTTCTTCTTCTTCTTTTTCTTCTTCTTCTTCTTCTTCTTCTTCTTCTTCTTCTTCTTCTTCGGCGTTTGTCCCAAAAAGAACGTTCTGTCAGAGTTTACAGCCTGGCTGCGATATCTGCACATTTCGGCCCGACACATCTGATATCCCTCGGTCAGACTACACTAGTGCAGCCTGTTTCCAGGGCCGCCACATGGAGGCGTAATAAGATCTTGGTCATCATCTTGGTCATCATCTTGGTCATCATCTTGGTCATCATCTTGGTCGTCATCTTGGTCATCATATTGGTCGTCATCCTGGTCGTCATCTTGGTCGTCATCTTGGTCATCATCTTGGTCATCATCTTGGTCGTCATCCTGGTCGTCATCTTGGTCATCATCTTGGTCATCATCTTGGTCATCATCTTGGTCATCATCTTGGTCATCATCTTGGTCATCATCTTGGTCATCAGCTTGGTCATCATCTTGGTCGTTATCCTGGTCGTCATCTTGGTCGTCATCTTGGTCATCTCACTTTGGAGTACAAGTCTTCAACAGAAACTGGTCAAGTCTTCCTGTTCGAGTCAGCCGTACCAGCTGTGTTGTCAAGTCTTCCTGTTCGGGTCAGAGGTCCCAGCTGTGTTGTCAAGTCTTCCTGTTCGAGTCAGCTGTCCCAGCTGTGTTGACGTCATCCATGTTTTCCGTGTCCAGCTCTCTTCTATGCGCGTTTTGGTTAGCCTCTGCCTCGCTTGTTCTGGTGATTCCAGAACAGAGACTGTCTTGTAATGCTTTCAGCTGGTTTGTTTTGTTCAATCCAACGCCATGGTGGTCTGCTCATGTTTCACCGATATCTGTCTGGTTTGGTTCTTCTTCTTCTTCTTCTTCGTCTTCTTCGTACGCTGTCAGACGTCAACCTTTATTTTTTCGAAAAAAGCAGCTGTCATCCTGAGGCTGTCGACACTGCCATAGAGCTTGTCTAGTGTTGCCACTGGTGATGGCCACATCTGCTTTCTCTGATCCTCGTATGTCGGGCAGTCTTGCAGCAAATGTTCAGCGGTCATTTTCCCAGTACCACATGTGCATTCGTCAGTACCACCTATCTTGAATTTATTGAATAGGTGGTACCTCAGTCTATTGTGGCCAGTGCGAAGTCTGAAGACCACGACCTGCTCTCTTCTGTTCAACTGGTAAAATGCATCGTTTTTTGTGTAGCCAGTATGTTCTGTTTCCCATTTGGTCATGTAGGTTTGGTTCGATCCAACAGTTCCACGTTGGTGATCTTTTCACTCCATTTAAACGTATCTATTCGTTGCAGGTATACATTTATGAAAGTCTATCTTTTTGAGTGGTCCAGGAAGGAGTACTGACTGACAGCTTCGGAGTGAAAACAGTGAGGTGAGACAGTGATGCTTTGCTCTCACCTTTCCTGTTCTTGTTGGCTATAGATTGGATAATGAAGACATCAATCAAAGGCCAAAAAAAAACAAAACAACCTGTGTTTAGTGGACACTGTTGTCACATTGGGAGGACCTGGACTACGCAGATGATCTGGTACTTTGGTCACACAATCATAGTCAAATGCAAGAGAAACTTGATAGAGTGAAAGAACAATCGACCAAACTGGGACTGAATATCAACATGAAGAAAACCAAGATCCTTAAACTCAACCAGAGGATGTGGTCCAGTCTTCCTTGGTGGGGTGCGACAAGAGGATGTGGTCCAGTCTTCCTTTGTGGGGTACGACAAGGGGATGTGGTCCAGTCTTCCTTGGTGGGGTGCGACAAGAGGATGTGGTCCAGTCTTCCTTTGTGGGGTACGACAAGGGGATGTGGTCCAGTCTTCCTTTGTGGGGTGCGACAAGAGGATGTGGTCCAGTCTTCTTTGGTGGGGTGCGACAAGGGGATGTGGTCCAGTCTTCCTTGGTGGGGTGCGACAAGAGGATGTGGTCCAGTCTTCTTTGGTGGGGTGCGACAAGAGGATGTGGTCCAGTCTTCCTTTGTGGGGTACGACAAGAGGATGTGGTCCAGTCTTCCTTTGTGGGGTACGACAAGAGGATGTGGTCCAGTCTTCCTTTGTGGGGTACGACAAGAGGATGTGGTCCAGTCTTCCTTTGTGGGGTACGACAAGAGGATGTGGTCCAGTCTTCATTTGTGGGGTACGACAGGAGGATGTGGTCCAGTCTTCCTTTGTGGGGTACGACAAGAGGATGTGGTCCAGTCTTCCTTTTTGGGGTACGACAAGAGGATGTGGTCCAGACTTCCTTGGTGGGGTGGAACTAGAGGATGTGATCCAGACTTCCTTGGTGGGGTGGAACTAGAGGATGTGATCCAGACTTCCTTGGTGGGGTGGAACTAGAGGATGTGGTCCAGTCTTCCTTGGTGGGGTGGAACTAGAGAAGGTAATCCAGACTTCCTTGGTGGGGGCGGGGGGGGGGGGAACTAGAAGATGTGGTTCAGCCTTACTAGGTGGGGTGGAACTAGAGGCTGTGGTCCAGTCTTCCTTGGTGGGGTGGAACTAGCGGATGTGATCCAGTCTTACTAGGTGGGGTGGAACTAGAGGATGTGATCCAGTCTTCCTTGGTGGGGTGGAACAAGCGGATGTGGTCCAGTCTTCCTTGGTGGGTGCAACTAGAGGATGTCAACGAGTATATCTTTCTTGGCCGCCTCCTCAATATGGAGAATAACCTGGAACCTGAATTGACCAGACGTCGCCACGTGGGCGGGTCTGCCTTCTCGTCTATTAACATGGTTCTGGACTGTCATGATCACGGCCTACGAACCGCCCTCTTTAACTCCACTGTGCTCCCTAGGATGTGCTACTGTGCTGTGACGTGAACACTAAGAAAATCACTGGAGGACAAATTGAAAGTGACACAGGCTTCTATTGAGCGACGCTTGGTTGGAATCACTTTGCCGAACTAATTTATACAAAATCTTCTAAATTCTGATAAACGACGATTGTCATTGGTGAATGATGCGGTAATCTATGGATGAAAGGTAAAAACATAGATTGGCAGGTCACATGTTGCGCCAAAATAATGGTCGATGAAGCACGGGCACAGCAATCTGGTACCTCTGCAGTTAAAAGAGACGCTCGGGGAAGATGTTTAATGTGCTGGCCAGACTCCCTTGTTGTACACAACAACATCCGAGACGACTCTGAGGGAGGACTTACCATGCACTGGACTTCCGTGACCCAAGTCATGATCCGCTAGAGACGAAGCTGGGACCCACAGCTACGACGAGGAGCGGGCCATCAAGACAAAGAAGATCTGTACCGTCTTCTTCATGTATCGTATACGCTCTAGTTGCGCTCCGACCACCGCAAGAAAGGGGGACTGCCTTCATAACACTTGCAGATTTGTTTTCTCCTCGTGTGTTCTGCCGAATGTTTCCCGTTCCAGCAAGATAACCTCAAACATTATTTTCTTTTGTGCTTGCTCTCTAGCGTTAATCACTGACAACCCTGCGCCTGTTCTGCCTCACGTTTACGAAGTGTGTTTAGTGCAGAGCTTGCCAAGTGTGCATTACCCCCAGCCCGGGACCCTCGCACAACGAGTCAGCTACTGACAAGACGGGAACGTTTAGTGCTTAGCTGACGAGATCTGAGAGTCCACTACCATCACGTGTGATAGCTGAGCACTGTCTCTTTGTGAATGCGGTAGGAGCAGTAGAGCGGGGATTATTGCAAGTAATTAGGTCGGTGCGTTAAACACACACAAGTACGTGCAAACACAATTATCTGTAAACACAATTATCTGTAAACACAATTATCTGTAAACACAAATATTTACACACACAGACACAACAGAGTTTAAAAACAAGTATAAAGACAATGTAGAGACAACTACGTGTAACGTACTAACCATTAAAGCTTCTGTAAACCCAGCTATTTCTCTGGTCTAGTTACATGTTTCTATAGTAGAACCAACCCTTTCTCCTGTCTCGTTTAACCGTTTCTATAGTACAACCAACCCTTTCTCCTGTCTCGTTTAACCGTTTCTATAGTAGAACCACCCTTTCTCCTGTCTCGTTTAACCGTTTCTATAGAAGAACCAACCCTCTCTCCTGTCTCGTTTAACCGTTTCTATAGTACGACCAACCCTTTCTCCTGTCTCGTTTAACCGTTTCTATAGTAGAACCAACCCTTTCTCCTGTCTCGTTTAACCGTTTCTATAGAAGAACCAACCCTCTCTCCTGTCTCGTTTAACCGTTTCTATAGTAGAACCAACACTTTCTCCGGTCTCGTTTAACCGTTTCTATAGAAGAACCAACCCTCCCTCCGGTCTCGTTTAACCGTTTCTATAGTACAACCAACCCTCGCTCCTGTCTCGTTTAACCGTTTCTATAGTACAACCAACCCTCTCTCATGTCTCGTTTAACCGTTTCTATAGTAGAACCAACCCTCTCTCATGTCTCGTTTAACCGTTTCTATAGTAGAACCAACCCTCTCTCCTGTCTTGTTTAACCGTTTCTATTGTAGAACCAACCCTTTCTCCTGTCTCGTTTAACCGTTTCTATAGAAGAACCAACCCTCGCTCCTGTCTCGTTTAACCGTTTCTATAGTACAACCAACCCTCTCTCATGTCTCGTTTAACCGTTTCTATAGTAGAACCAACCCTCTCTCATGTCTCGTTTAACCGTTTCTATAGTAGAACCAACCCTCTCTCCTGTCTTGTTTAACCGTTTCTATTGTAGAACCAACCCTTTCTCCTGTTTCGTTTAATCGTTTCTATAGAAGAACCAACCCTCTCTCATGTCTTGTTTAACCGTTTCTATAGTAGAACCAACCCTCTCTCCTGTCTTGTTTAACCGTTTCTATAGTAGAACCAACCCTCTCTCATGTCTCGTTTAACCGTTTCTATAGTAGAACCAACCCTCTCTCCTGTCTTGTTTAACCGTTTCTATAGTAGAGTCAACCCTCTCTCCTGTTTCGTTTCCATGTTTCTGTATCAGAATCTATCCTTTGTCCTTCATACTTTCCAAGTTTCTATGACAGTTCCAGCTGGAGCATGGGCGTTTAGGACAAGGGCGATTAAGCTGGTAACTTTAAGAAACAAATGTTGCTTGAATGCGTTAGACGAACTTAGTCACGTCAAGGTCAATCACCGTCTCGACACTAGGTCAACAAAGGAAACGAGGGGCTTAGGTGGAAGACTTTGTCTGGTATAGGGGTGGGTATTCGGAGCTGACCACTCTGGTGTTCAGAACTGGCACGGATGGGGGTTGGTGATAGTCTGATGCTGCCACAACGACATTTAGAGTGGCGGTGACCTATGGATAGTCAAACAATAACATTTAATTATGGATAGTTCCAAATTGGAGTGATGACTAGGTCAGCCATTGGACAGCCATGTTGTTGAATGAGACTATAAAATACTCTGCAGAGATAAAAATCTGAGACTTGCTGGAGGAAGACTGAGAGGCTGCCAGGAAGGCTGAGAGTGAGTGAGTTTGCTGAGTGAATGTACCTTCACACACCTTGAGTTTTGGCCAGTCGTGCCCAAAAGGTCCTTTTGTTGGATATCTTGTGAACAGTAAGACATCTGAATGTATGATGTATGTGTTGGACATCCTGTGAACAGTAAGACATCTGAATGTATGATGTATGTGTTGGACATCCTGTGAACAGTAAGAGATCTGAATGTATGGCGTATGTGTTGGACATCCTGTGACCAGTAAGAGATCTGAATGCATGGCGTATGTGTTGGACATCCTGTGAACAGTAAAAGATCTGAATGTATGGCGTATGTGTTGGACATCCTGTGACCAGTAAGAGATCTGAATGCATGGCGTATGTGTTGGACATCCTGTGAGCAGTAAGAGATCTGAATGTATGGCGCATGTGTTGGACATCCTGTGACCAGTAAGAGATCTGAATGCATGGCGTATGTGTTGGACATCCTGTGAACAGTAAGAGATCTGAATGCATGGTGTATGTGTTGGACGTCCTGTGAACGATGCATGTTCTGATTGGTTACATGAGTGTACAGATTCGCGTGACTACGTGAAGTGATTTAAGTATTTGTGAATGCACAGATCGTCTGAGTACGTGATCTAATCGCGAGAAGGAGATTGTGATGTTGGGTGTGTAGGTAGGGGGAGTGCAGCGGCAAGAATTAGGTATTATTTAGTTTACAGCAGTAAGATCAAAAGCTAGTGCTTAAAACCTCCACTTCTAGTTCAATATATATATTATGATAATTTAGTTTAGATGTACTTTGGTTTTTATTGATAATAAAGTAAAGTAAAGTAAAGTAACCCATATCATTACTGCCGTAGGGGTGTGAGGTGTTAGCGATCTCACATTTCAAAGGCTCGGCTATATGAGGGCGGTAGCCATCTCCTCTCTCTCGCCCCTTTTACTTTCCGGACTGAACCGGTACCCATTTAAGTCTGGGTCGACCCGGGAGCCGTTGCGGTCTGAAAAAACATTACCGCCTCAACTGGGGTATGAACCCAGACCCCTCAGATGCGAAGCCAGCGCGCTAACCACTGCGCTACGCGGCTCCACATTGATAATACGTAACGATTATTCTTGTTCTAAATAATATTGTTTTGTTTTATGGCCAGGATAGTGTTTACTGTGTTTTATGTTCAGGATAGTGTTTACTGTGTTTTATGTTCAGGATAGTGTTTACTGTGTTTTATGTTCAGGATAGTGTTTACTGTGTTTTATGGCCAGATAGTGTTTACTGTGTTTTATGGCCAGATAGTGTTTACTGTGTTTTATGGCCAGATAGTGTTTACTGTGTTTTATGGCCAGATAGTGTTTGCTGTGTTTTACTGTGTGAAGTCGTGTCGGGGTATAGATACATGTAGTAACGCTTGAGAGAAGTAACTACTCAGCTAAACCTAGACTCTACCACAGTAGACCCAACCCTTTTTTCCTGTCTAGTTTCCATTTTTATGTAGCCGACCTCTTATTCTCATTCCTTCATACTTTCCATGTTTCTATAGTCGAGCCAACCCTCTCTCCTGCCTAGTTTCCATGTTTCTATAGTCGAGCCAACCCTCTCTCCTGCCTAGTTTCCATGTTCTATAGTAAAGCCAATCCTCTCTCTTGCATAATTTCCATGTTTCTGTAGCAGAACCTATCCTCGCCTCTGCCTCGTCTCCAGGAACTTAAGCCGAGAAATCCCGATGAAGGTCACGCACACCTGATTAGACCCCTTTTCCCTATTAGCAGCCCGTGTCCTACATTCACAGAATGCCTTGTTATGTTGCTATTGATATTTCCCCGCCAATTATCTGGCTTTCTGAGAGTTAAAGAGGAATAAAACGCTTTCATTAATTCAATCTACGCCCAAATCTGACAATTAACACACAAATTTGACGACGTAACATCAACTTTCTCTTTTCATTCTTCAAGGACATAGGGTTACCTCTCTACTAATTTCTTGTTTTTTGTTGTCAACCGCCTTTTTGGGCTCTACATAAGGTATTACAATATCTGTGATTTCATTTTTCTGTGTTAGTTGTACTCCCCACTCTCCACTTCCTTTGTGGGTTCCAAAGCCATGTCATTTAGAGCAATATTTTGTAGATTTTTCGTCAGGGGGTGTTCTATGCAGTTCATGTTTCCAAATTTAGATTACCACGCCCACGTCTTTACATTTACCATCCAATACAGAGTGTCAGACGGAGGCCTGTGATTGTGACTGATACAGAGTGTCAGACGGAGGCATGTGATTGTGAATGATACAGAGTTGTCAGACGGAGGCATGTGATTGTGACTGATACAGAGTGTCAGACGGAGGAATTTGATTGTGAATGTTCGAAGTCTGAGTGTGATAACAGAGTATCATGCTTAGACATGTGTCACCCACACACCCACTCTCCCACTCACACATTCATCCATTATTCCCCTTACCCACTCCCCCACTCTCCACTCTCCACTCTCCAACTCTACCACCCTGTGTGTAGAGATAACAATCTGAAGAAACAATACGAAAAACAATTGTGACCAAACATTTGTTGGTACACGTAAGGCAACAGTGACTGGAATATCTAATAGACGCCCCTGAAGAGTGTTGAATGGGCATGCAAAATCATCATGTAAAGCAATGTGTTTCAGAAGATGCCACTACACGATGGCATCAGCGGAGCTTTCTGCAAGGACTCCCGCTATGATATACATCAGCCGAGGTTTCTGTAAGGACTCCAGCTATGATATACATCAGCCAAGGTTTCTGTAAGTGCTCCAGCTAGGATATATATCAGCGGAGGTGTCTGTAAGGACTCCAGCTATGATATACATCAGCGGAGGTTTCCGTAATGACTCCAGCTATGATATACATCAGCGGAGGTTTCTGTAAGGACTCCAGCTAGGATATATATCAGCGGAGGTGTCTGTAAGGACTCCAGCTATGATATACATCAGCGGAGGTTTCCGTAATGACTCCAGCTATGATATACATCAGCGGATGTTTCTGTAAGGACTCCAGCTATGATATACATCAGCCGAGGTTTCTGTAAGGACTCCAGCTATGATATACATCAGCCGAGGTTTCTGTAAGTGCTCCAGCTAGGATATATATCAGCGGAGGTTTCCGTAATGACTCCAGCTATGATATACATCAGCGGAGGTTTCTGTAAGGACTCCAGCTATGATATACATCAGCCGAGGTTTCTGTAAGGACTCCAGCTATGATATACATCAGCCGAGGTTTCTGTAAGGACTCCAGCTATGATATACATCAGCCGAGGTTTCTGTAAGGACTCCAGCTATGATATACATCAGCCGAGGTTTCTGTAAGGACTCCAGCTATGATATACATCAGCCGAGGTTTCTGTAAGGACTCCAGCTATGATATACATCAGCCGAGGTTTCTGTAAGGACTCCAGCTATGATATACATCAGCCGAGGTTTCTGTAAGGACTCCAGCTATGATATACATCAGCGGAGGTTTCTGTAAGGACTCCAGCTATGATATACATCAGCCGAGGTTTCTGTAAGGACTCCAGCTATGATATACATCAGCCGAGGTTTCTGTAAGGACTCCAGCTATGATATACATCAGCCGAGGTTTCTGTAAGGACTCCAGCTATGATATACATCAGCCGAGGTTTCTGTAAGGACTCCAGCTATGATATACATTAGCCGATATTTCTGTAAGGACTCCAGCTATGATATACATCAGCCGAGGTTTCTGTAAGGACTCCAGCTATGATATACATCAGCCGAGGTTTCTGTAAGGACTCCAGCTATGATATACATCAGCCGAGGTTTCTGTAAGGACTCCAGCTATGATATACATCAGCCGAGGTTTCTGTAAGGACTCCAGCTATGATATACATCAGCCGAGGTTTCTGTAAGGACTCCAGCTATGATATACATCAGCGGAGGTTTCTGTAAGGACTCCAGCTATGATATACATCAGCCGAGGTTTCTGTAAGGACTCCAGCTATGATATACATCAGCCGAGGTTTCTGTAAGGACTCCAGCTATGATATACATCAGCCGAGGTTTCTGTAAGGACTCCAGCTATGATATACATCAGCCGAGGTTTCTGTAAGGACTCCAGCTATGATATACATCAGCCGAGGTTTCTGTAAGGACTCCAGCTATGATATACATCAGCCGAGGTTTCTGTAAGGACTCCAGCTATGATATACATCAGCCGAGGTTTCTGTAAGGACTCCAGCTATGATATACATCAGCGGAGGTTTCTGTAAGGACTCCAGCTATGATATACATCAGCCGAGGTTTCTGTAAGGACTCCAGCTATGATATACATCAGCCGAGGTTTCTGTAAGGACTCCAGCTATGATATACATCAGCCGAGGTTTCTGTAAGGACTCCAGCTATGATATACATCAGCCGAGGTTTCTGTAAGGACTCCAGCTAGGATATATATCAGCGGAGGTTTCCGTAAGTGCTCCAGCTATGATATACATCAGCCGAGGTTTCCGTAATGACTCCAGCTATGATATACATCAGCCGAGGTTTCCGTAATGACTCCAGCTATGCTCCTACTAGAGTCGACATTGAAAGTTGGTTTCAACAAATGGTTTGCTCATGGAGTGAAATTACTTTCGATGGATTAATGAAGGGATGCATCTATCACAGGAAGAGAAGACAATCGTAATGGATGAAGATGAACTGAAAACTACGGAGCTGTTTCAGATCAGCGTATCAGAGAAGCTCCATTACTATTTTCACATTCATCTTTTGTTTTATTAAGTTGTTGAACTATTCTCATGTGTGTTGTTCTCTTACCCCGGCGAAGACTTTTTGACCGTAACGTGTGTTGTTCTCTTACCCCGGCGAAGACTTTTTGACCGTAACGTGTGTTGTTCTTTTTCGTATTTGCGTCACAGCTCAACTGACTTGTTCTGACATGTGGGGAGTGGGCCACCTTCACCACAACAAACAGATAACACGTAACACATATAACATACATATACACACATACAGACACATACAAACACATACACACAAACACATACACACAAACACATACATACACACAAACACATACACACATACACACACATATACACATACACAAACACATACACACACATACACACACAAACACATACACTCACTCACACATATGCATACACACACACACACACACACACACACACTACAGTGGCGTACCGTGAATGGACTAGTAGCACAAGGCTATTCCCCAAACATTGTAGTTTAGCTATTTTGAGTTAAATTTCCACGTGACATAAAAGTATAAAATAAAAACATTGAATTAACAGTATTTGTATTTTTCACTATTTGAGTCTCAATTTGTGTCCCAAAACTCAACGGTATTTTCCCAATTAGCGCTCCCAAATGACGGCACGCAGGCATCGGAAGTGCTCGAGTGTTGTCAGTTCTCTCCGGGTAGAGTAACTGTTCGCTAATAACACTAGAGCAAAGTAGACCGGCATCTTGTTGGGCGCCATGTATTCTGCTTTAAACAAACCACCTAACCATGCCCGGTGTTATGCCATGTCACACAGTTAATCGCCTCTTACGACATGATCTCTGTGGGGTAGTGGTGCTATTCTTGTCCGTGTCATACACAAAGACCCCTGCAGACCACTCTCGGAAAATATAATATATTTATTTGTTTATTCCAATTTTAATTGTACGTGCACTGGGACTGGTAAAAGTACCATTGTCAGCGACACATTGTTTATTATATCTAGAGTGTTTCTCTTAAGCCCAATAATGAAAGGGTCAGCGAACCTTGTCCACTTTAAGAAAAGTCACCGCACGCTACTAATATACACACAGACACACACACACACACACACGATTTATATATATATATATATATATATATATATATATATATATATATATATATATATATATATATATATATATATATATAGAGAGAGAGAGAGAGCTGTTTACAGAAAGAGGCCGATATAAATGTATCTGATGATTATCTATTCCAAGTCGCACGTCTATGTCTGATTCTTTATCTAATGCATAATATAGATCTGCAACATTGTCTGTCACAAGTATATGTATTTGGGTCGGCTTCTATATTTCTCAAGGATATACGATTAATAAACTATCTTTTTTACAATGCTCGTCTCCCATTTGCCCTTGACCTCTAGGCCTTCCACTCTCCTGTGATAAGTAAGACACATGACATGATAAGTCAGACACATGACAATAAATCCTTGTATTTGACCATTCAACATAAACCTGTTTTTGTGGGGAAAAGTGTGATTAGTAAGTCCTAACGCAATAAACACACTTCATATTTGAGCTAACTGCCAGGTAGTTCTTCAATTATTAAACCTAACATCATTTTAATGACGGTAGCAAATTGGCAATTGAAGATATGATTTTCACTTTTTAATGAATATATTTTCTTTGTGGAACTAGGCCATGTTTTGTCCTAATAGCTAAACAAATACCACGCACGGAATGAACAGTCATTGAAAAAATGGTGTTCACACCCATTACATTTCCGTTGCTGCTAATTGGTTTCTACAGTATAATAATCTTTCAATAATTATCAGAAATGAGTGTAGTCACTTCTCCACCTCTTAAATTGGCTGCTCGACACTTTCATCGTCTCATAGAGAATTATTTATCTATTCAATAATCTTTTGTTTCATCTATACGTAGTATTTTTCGCGTGGAGTTCCTGTCCTAGTTTTTACAAAAATCAATAGCCGTCAAAGAAATGTCCCAATGTTCTGAACTTTCCGAGTCTTCTAATTTCCTGTCCTACCTTTGATTACGGTTTTGATGATCCACCCACACCCACTCACATAATCACGTAATCAATATATCGATGCACGTTGAATTACAAGCAGCAGAGCCGAACAAATGACAGTATACCATCCTAATAAGAACAAACGCAGGTGTGGGGTTTTTGTGCAAATTGTACTGATCTTCCATACACTGCATTCGCAGCTCTGGACATTGGTTCTCAAACCAGGAGGTGCAGCAGGGCGGCAGGTGGGCTCAGAAGATTCACAAGCAATCATTAAGATATTTTCACAAAATATTTGTTACAAAAATAAATGTGAAGGTTGTGATCTTATTTATTTTGTTGAACATGTGTTACTCTTGCCAGTGGTTTACCGTTGTGCGCAGTTAAAGTCAACATTTTTAGGCAAAAATATAGCAAACATAAATACATTGCGCTTTTGTTCCCCTACGGCCTTTCAGCGTTCGCGTGTTATACATTTATTTGTGATGATTGTTGATACACCTGTTGTCTGTGGACACTGTTAACCGAATGGGACGCATGCAGGCTAGCAGAGAATCCTAAGTCAAACTGGTTATAGGAGACTCGTTAGCCAAGCAGGCAGATCATCCAACAGGAAAGCTCTGATGACAAGTCACAGGGGAGATACAATATCGAGCTCCAGAGGTAATGTAGTCTGGTTGTATATTAGAAATAGAACATTGACAGGAGATGATTTGAACTTTGCGATGTGCGTTTCTTATTATCAAATAATTGGTTGGTTTGTTTTTGACCAAGCGGCCTGTGAGCTCCTACCCTTTGACCCAATGCCATATAGTGGTATCTGCAAGTGTTTGTGAGCTGTTGTTTAGTTCCGTGCACACTCTTTCATTTGTCTGGCCTTAGAGGAAGAATTTTTTTCCTAAAAAAGCGCAAAAACACTCAAAAATATGGTGCTAAAAAGTTTCACATGGATGTGTGCACAGCCGGCAATCTGGAGTATGTTCTGGTTGGATTCTGTTCAAGTGGCTATTAAGTTGTATGTGTTGAGTACGAAGTCGGAAAATGGCGCTTTGATCTCTCCATTTCAGAAGGTTTATGTTGTCTTTGGGATTTTGGATGATCACATATTTTGTATATTTCTTTCCCAGTATTTCCCATTGCCCATCTATTCAGCCAGACCTCTATGTTCATAGTCTTCAGTAGTCGTTTGAGAGTCTGTAGTGTTGTTCTTGACTTGTTCCCTTCTCAGTCTGTGTGCCTTGTCATTGCCAGGTGTATTTGAATGACCAGGGATCCATTGTATAACTATTCTAAATAAATAACTCGGTATGACCCTAACAAATTCACAATTCGAAAGTGCAGTCTAGAAACACGTTTGAGAATCACTGGTATATGAGGTACAGTGGATCACTAGTGATTTTGATTGTATATTGTAGCAGACATGCAGACTTACAAACAACATCCGGTCTATTACCTGCTGCTTGTTCTTGCATGCTGACGTCATCGTGTCGATTACGTTTGTTTTGTTTTGTTGTTTTTTATCCTGATTGATTTTTAGTGCTTTATTGTGTAGAGTTTTTGTTGTTGGTCTCTGAACGAAGTTCTCGGTGATGTAGTTGGACATACTGTCCAGGTTCTTAGGAGCAGATCATAAAACTAGTCTTGGAGATATCTTGGGAGCAGATCATAAAACGAGTCTTGGAGATATCTTGGGAGCAGATCATAAAACTAGTCTTGGAGATATCTTGGGAGCAGATCATAAAACTAGTCTTGGAGATATCTTGGGAGCAGATCATAAAACTAGTCTTGGAGATTTCTTGGGAGCAGATCATAAAACGAGTCTTGAAGATATCTTGGGAGCAGATCATAAAACTAGTCTTGGAGATATCTTGGGAGCAAATCATAAAACTAGTCTTGGAGATATCTTGGGAGCAGATCATAAAACTAGGTTTGGAGATATCTTGGGCAAGGTCAAGGTCATAATATGTCACATGCTCATATAGGACAGAAGGACTGACAGCATACTTTTAGGGAGAGAGAGAGAAAGGGGTCAGAGGGGTCAGAGAGAGCGAGAGAGAGAGAGAGTGGTGTTAGAGAGAGGGGAGAGAGTGAGGGGTTAGAGAGAGGGATCAGACGGGTCAGAGAGAGAGAGGTGTGTGAGAGAGAGAGAGGAGTCAGAGAGAGAGAGAGGTGTGTGAGAGAGAGAGAGGAGGCAGAGCGAGAGAGGTGTGTGAGAGAGAGGGGTTTGAGAGAGAGGAATGAGAGAGAGAGGTCAGAGAGAGGGGTCAGAGGGGTCATAGAGAGAGAGGTGTGTGAGAGAGAGAGGGGTGTGAGAGAGAGGGGTGAGAGAGGGGTGAGAGAGTTGTGTGAGAGAGAGAGGAGTCAGAGAGAGAGAGGTGTGTGAGAGAGAGGGGTTTGAGAGAGAGGAATGAGAGAGAGAGGTCAGAGAGAGGGGTCAGAGGTGTCATAGAGAGAGAGGTGTGTGAGAGAGAGAAGGGTGTGAGAGAGAGGGGTGAGAGAGGGGTGAGAGAGAGAGGAGAGAGAGAGGTGTGTGAGAGAGAGGGGTTTGAGAGAGAGGAATGAGAGAGAGGGGTGAGAGAGAGGTGTCAGAGGGGTCATAGAGAGAGAGAGAGGTGTGAGAGAGAGGGGTGAGAGGGGTCACAGAGAGAGGTGTGAGAGAAAGGGGAGTAAGGGGTAAGAGAGGGGTGAGAGAGGGGTGAGAGTGAGGGGTTAGAGAGAGGGATGACAGAGAGGGGAGAGTGAGAAAGGGATGAGATAGAAAGGTGAGAGAGGAGAGAGAGGAGAGAGAGGGGTGAGAGATAAAGGGGAGAGAGAGGTGTGTGAGAGGGATGAGAAATAGAGGGGATAGAGAGGGGAGAGAGAGGAGAGAGAGGGGTGAGAGAGAGGGGAGAGAGAGAAGTGAGAGAGAAGTGAGAGAGAGGTGAGAGAGAGGGGAGAGAGAGAGGTGAGAGAGAGAAGTGAGAGAGAGGTGAGAGAGAGGGGAGAGAGAGAGGGGTGAAACAGAGAGGGGTGAGAGAGAGGGGTGAGAGGGAGGGATGAGAGGGGTGAGAGAGAGGGGGAGAGAGAGGGATGAGAGAGCGAGGAGAGACAGGAGTGCGAGAGAGAGAGGTGTGAGAGAGTGGTGAGAGAAGGGTGAGAGTGAGGGGAGAGAGAGGGGAGAGAGAGGGGAGAGAGAGAGGTGAGAGAGAGGGCATGGAGTGAAAGGCGGATGAAGAAGGTTGCACTTATGGCTAGCAAACTCATCTTGTGAAATCTGAGCTACATAAACTACTAGTGCAAAGACTCTGCTACACGCGTTAGTGGGTGGTGGCCCGACTGTATGTGGGGCAGATATGAGCTCGATCGTTACTTAAATAACGTCATTTGGTTCTTCCTATGGAGCTGACCGTAGGAAAAGACAACCAGGCTAGGAAACTCCGTGGAAGTAGTGCAAGTAACTTTGTGTACTTTTGAAGTGGTGGTTTCTGTGGCAATATTTTCACATGATGAGGTTCTAACCTCATACACAACATTGTGTGGCTGCTGTTTTTCATATTCATTTGAATATTAGACGGATGTGTCGGACCAAAGGTGCAGATATCGGAGTCAAACTGTAAACTAGCAACACAAAGCATTCTGTTCTCCGGACTGCATCCTGCTACTTCCAAAGTCCTGTTTAATGATTGGTAGTCGGAGATTAAGAGCAAACGCTGAAGAAGAAGAAGAAGAAGAAGAAGAAGAAGAAGAAGAAGAAAAAGATGACGACGAAGACGAATAAGAAGAAGAAGAAGAAGAAGAAGAAGAAGAAGAAAAAGAAGAAGAAGATGACGATGAAAACGAAGAAGAAGAAGAAGAAGATGACGACGAAGACGACGAAGACGAGGAAGATAACGACGAAGAAGAATAACAAGAAGGAGAAAAAGTAGAAGAAGAAGAAGAAGAATGGTGTGGGGAAACTTCACGAAACGGTGGACTGAAAAATTGGGACGGGATGTGGTCCGAGATAAACAGTACGGAAGGATGGAGAAGCTAGGAGAGAAAATTGTTGTTGCTGAATTCTGCATGAGGCTTAATCATAATGAGGATGCCCGCTCGTTAGCTGTTCAGGAAATATTTAGTTTTTATTGTTGGCATGCTTATTTCTTGGAACAATTTTGTCCTGAATCCAAATTTGCTGGAATGTTCCTAGTTTGCTGTCTTCTGTGTCCATAGATTGCCCCATTTCTTCTGAACATTGAATCACACGCCATAAACCCAAACGTTTCACCTCGAATATCCATTTTCCCGCTCAGTTGAGCAGTGCATTCATAATACGCGCCACATTTTACGACGTTCTTAATATCTGAACATTTCGACAATATCTACATCTGTTGAGATATCCCATAATTTGTGTGCTGAAGTTGAAGGTTTGCTCCGGTTTTCGTATCGATCTCTGATTTCCTATTTCTGTCTAAAGCCAGACTCTTTCAATGCAGAAATATCGATCTGACGTAACGTTATGATTCAAGGCCCTGTTCAGTTTGGATTGATACAGTCTATCTATCTATCTGGGGAGGAAGACTAACATCTAGTCAGACAAAATATATTGATCAGACATGTTAGTCAGGGTCAGACAAAATATACTGATCAGACATGTTAGTCAGGGTCAGACAAAATATACTGATCAGACATATCATTCAGGGTCAGACAAAATATACTGATCAGACATAGTAGTCAGGGTCAGACAAAATATACTGATCAGACATAGTAGTCAGGGTCAGACAAAATATACTGATCAGACATGTTAGTCAGGGTCAGACAAAATATACTGATGAGACATGTTAGTCAGGGTCAGACAAAACATACTGATCAGACATGTTAGTTAGGGTCAGACAAAATATACTGATCAGACATGTTAGTCAGGGTCAGACAAAACATACTGATCAGACAGGTTAGTCAGGGTCAGACAAAATATACTGAACAAGACTCACCTAGGCTTCCTTGTAGCCCTCCCTGGAAACGGTAAGTTTTCATGGCAACAGAGGGATCGACTTAATCCCCGCAGTAGTTAGTGACAGATGAAGCCAAGCATAGCACAACCGCACGGAGGACCCCAGTACACCTTCATCAGCAAGATCGGAATGGGAGGAAAGCTACTGCAAGTCACCATTTTACGTCCTTTTCAGGGCGGACAATCTATCTATCTATCTATCTATCTATCTATCTATCTATCTATCTATCTATCTATCTATCTATCTATCTATCTATCTATCTATCTATCTATCTATCTATCTATCTATCTATCTTTCTTTCTTTCTATCTATCTATCTATCTATCTATCTATCTATCTATCTATCTATCTATCTATCTATCTATCTATCTATCTATCTATCTATCTATCTATCTATCTATCTATCTAACAATTTCATATCGTGACATAGAAATGTCAAATCTGTTGCATTTTTATGTCACCCCCTGTGACAGTGTCACTTGGTCCGGTCCGTACCCCACAACCCGACACCCTCCTAGCGATATCACTTAGTCTTATCTATCTATCTATCTTTCTTTCTATCTATTTATTTAGCTATCTATCTATCTATCTATCTATCTATCTATCTATCTATCTATCTATCTATCTATCTATCTATCTATCTATCTATCTATCTATCTATCTATCTATTTATCTATCTATCTTTCTGTTTGTCCGTCCGTCCGTCTGTCTGTGCGTCTGTCTGTCTGTCTGTCTATCTATCTTTCCATCCATCCATCCATCTATCCATCCATTCATTGATTCATCCATCCATCCACCGATCTGTCTGTGTATGTCTGTCCGTCAGTCAGTCTATCTGTCTCTGTCTTCTTCTTCTTCTTCTTCTTTTTCTTCTTCTTCTTTTTCTTCATCATCATCCTTATTGATCTTGCTGCGATCCCCAGACAGCCTGTTATTGTAGAGTCATACACGTGGTACTGCTTCTAGAGCGTCCTGGTATTTCTGCAGTACATATAGTTTTCCTTCCAACTAGAAAGCTATTCCACACCTGTGTCTGCACGAATAGAGATTAGATAGATAGGTAGATATATAGATACATATATAAATAAATATATATATATATATATATATAGATAGAGCGATATATATATAGATAGATAGATAGATAGATAGATAGATAGATAGATAGATAGATAGATAGATAGATAGATGGATAGATAGATAGATAGAGAAAGAGAGAGATAGAGAGAGAGAGAGAGTGATGAAAGGGATGGTAGATAAATTACAAACACAACATGGACGATGTTACAGTGACACAGTTAACTGCTGCTATATGACACGTGATCTGTCCTCACGTGCACTGCTGCACAGGTTAATCGTGCTTAATGTGACGTGTCAATCAAGGAATTAATAACCGTTTGATCAATTAGGTCAACGTATATCAATCTGGTTGTCCTTCCGTCAAATTGATGTAACAACATTATTCCCCTGTTATTGATGTAGTAATAATATTCCCGTCGAATTTGTATGCTTACATTAATCCCTCCAGATTGATGCATCAAAATCAATCTATTCTAATTGATGCACCAACATTATTCCCTTCTAATTGATGAACCAAAATTATTCCTTTATAATTAATGCACCAAAATTAATCCTTTATAATTGATGCACCAAAATTATTTCTTTATAATTGATGCACCAAAACTTATTCCTTTATAATTGATGCACCAAAATTATTTCTTTATAATTGATGCACCAAAACTTATTCCTTTATAATTGATGCACCAAAATTATTTCTTTATAATTGATGCACCAAAATTATTCCTTTATAATTGATGCACTAAAATTATTCATTTATAATCGATGCACAAACATTATTCCTTTATAATTGATGCACCAAAATTATTCCTTTATAATTGATGCACCAAAATTATTCCTTTATAATTGATGCACCAAAATTATTCCTTTACAATTGATGCACTAACATTAATTCCTGTGTGGAAGCATTGGCTTTTAAGTTGAGTAGTTTACTTAAGAGTTAGAACATATATCTACACCAGGACACCACTTCAACTTAAGAGTTAGAACATATATCTACACCAGGACACCACTTCAACTTAAGAGTTAGAACATATATCTACACCAGGACACCACTTCAACTTAAGAGTTAGAACATATATCTACACCAGGACACCACTTCAACTTAAGAGTTAGAACATATATCTACACCAAGACACCACTTCAACTTAAGAGTTAGAACATATATCTACACCAGGACACCACTTCAACTTTAGAGTGAGAACATACATCTACACCAGGACACCACTTCAACTTAAGAGTTAGAACATATATCTACATCAGGACACCACTTCAACTTAAGAGTTAGAACATATATCTACACCAGGACACCACTTCAACTTAAGAGTTAGAACATATATCTACACCAGGACACCACTTCAACTTAAGAGTTAGAACATATATCTACACCAGGACACCACTTCAACTTAAGAGTTAGAACATATATCTACACCAGGACACCACTTCAACTTAAGAGTTAGAACATATATCTACACCAGGACACCACTTCAACTTAAGAGTTAGAACATATATCTACAAAAGGACACCACTTCAACTTAAGAGTTAGAACATATATCTACACCAGGACACCACTTCAACTTAAGAGTTAGAACATATATTTACATCAGGACACCACTTCAACTTAAGAGTTAGAACATATATCTACACCAGGACACCACTTCAACTTAAGAGTTAGAACATATATCTACACCAGGACACCACTTCAACTTAAGAGTTAGAACATATATCTACACCAGGACACAACTTCAACTTAAGAGTTAGAACATATATCTACACCAGGACACCACTTCAACTTAAGAGTTAGAACATATATCTACACCAGGACACCACTTCAACTTAAGAGTTAGAAAATATATCTACACCAGGACACCACTTCAACTTAAGAGTTAGAACATATATCTACAAAAGGACACCACTTCAACTTAAGAGTTAGAACATATATCTGCACCAGGACACCACTTCAACTTAAGAGTTAGAACATATATCTACACCAGGACACCACTTCAACTTAAGAGTTAGAACATATATCTACACCAGGACACCACTTCAACTTAAGAGTTAGAACATATATCTACAAAAGGACACCACTTCAACTTAAGAGTTAGAACATATATCTACACCAGGACACCACTTCAACTTAAGATTTAGAACACATATCTACACCAGGACACCACTTCAACTTAAGAGTTAGAACATATATCTACACCAGGACACCACTTCAACTTAAGAGTAAAACATATATCTACATCAGGACACCACTTCAACTTAAGAGTTAGAACATATATCTACACCAGGACACCACTTCAACTTAAGAGTTAGAACATCTATCTACACCAGGACACCACTTCAACTTAAGAGTTAGAACATATATCTACACCAGGACACCACTTCAACTTAAGAGTTAGAACATATATCTACACCAGGACACCACTTCAACTTAAGAGTTAGAACATATATCTACACCAGGACACCACTTCAACTTAAGAGTTAGAACATATATCTACACCAGGACACCACTTCAACTTAAGAGTTAGAACATATATCTACACCAGGACACCACTTCAACTTAAGAGTTAGAACATATATCTACACCAGGACACCACTTCAACTTTAGAGTTAGAACATACATCTACACCAGGACACCACTTCAACTTAAGAGTTAGAACATATATCTACATCAGGACACCACTTCAACTTAAGAGTTAGAACATATATCTACACCAGGACACCACTTCAACTTAAGAGTTAGAACATATATCTACACCAGGACACAATTCAACTTAAGAGTTAGAACATATATCTACACCAGGACACCACTTCAACTTAAGAGTTAGAACATATATCTACACCAGGACACCACTTCAACTTAAGAGTTAGAACATATATCTACACCAGGACACCACTTCAACTTAAGAGTTAGAACATATATCTACAAAAGGACACCACTTCAACTTAAGAGTTAGAACATATATCTACACCAGGACACCACTTCAACTTAAGAGTTAGAACATATATTTACATCAGGACACCACTTCAACTTAAGAGTTAGAACATATATCTACACCAGGACACCACTTCAACTTAAGAGTTAGAACATATATCTACACCAGGACACCACTTCAAATTAAGAGTTAGAACATATATCTACACCAGGACACCACTTCAACTTAAGAGTTAAAACATATATCTACACCAGGACACCACTTCAACTTAAGAGTTAGAACATATATCTACACCAGGACACCACTTCAACTTAAGAGTTAGAAAATATATCTACACCAGGACACCACTTCAACTTAAGAGTTAGAACATATATCTACAAAAGGACACCACTTCAACTTAAGAGTTAGAACATATATCTGCACCAGGACACCACTTCAACTTAAGAGTTAGAACATATATCTACACCAGGACACCACTTCAACTTAAGAGTTAGAACATATATCTACACCAGGACACCACTTCAACTTAAGAGTTAGAACATATATCTACAAAAGGACACCACTTCAACTTAAGAGTTAGAACATATATCTACACCAGGACACCACTTCAACTTAAGATTTAGAACACATATCTACACCAGGACACCACTTCAACTTAAGAGTTAGAACATATATCTACACCAGGACACCACTTCAACTTAAGAGTTAGAACATCTATCTACACCAGGACACCACTTCAACTTAAGAGTTAGAACATATATCTACACCAGGACACCACTTCAACTTAAGAGTTAGAACATATATCTACACCAGGACACCACTTCAACTTAAGAGTTAGAACATATATCTACACCAGGACACCACTTCAACTTAAGAGTTAGAACATATATCTACACCAGGACACCACTTCAACTTACGAGTTAGAACATATATCTACACCAGGACACCACTTCAACTTAAGAGTTAGAACATATATCTACACCAGGACACCACTTCAACTTAAGAGTTAGAACATATATCTACACCAGGACACCACTTCAATTTAAGAGTTAGAACATATATCTACACGCGGACACCACTTCAACTTAAGAGTTAGAACATATATCTACACCAGGACACCACTTCAACTTAAGAGTTAGAACATATATCTACACCAGGACACCACTTCAACTTAAGAGTTAGAACATATATCTACACCAGGACACCACTTCAACTTAAGAGTTAGAACATATATCTACACCAGGACACCACTTATCTACAGAGTTAGAACATTTATCTACATCAGGACACCACTTCAACTTAAGAGTTAGAACATATATCTACAACAGGACACCACTTATCTAAAGAGTTAGAACATATATCTACATCAGGACACCACTTCAACTTAAGAGTTAGAACATATATCTACACCAGGACATAACTTCAACTTAAGAGTTAGAACATATATCTACACCAGGACACCACTTCAACTTAAGAGTTAGAACATGTATCTACACCAGGACACCACTTCAACTTAAGAGTTAGAACATATATCTACACCAGGACACCACTTCAACTTAAGAGTTAGAACATATATCTACACCAGGACACCACTTCAACTTAAGAGTTAGAACATATATCTACATCAGGACAACACTTATCTAAAGAGTTAGAACATATATCTACACCAGGACACCACTTCAACTTAAGAGTTAGAACATATATCTACAACAGGACACCACTTCAACTTAAGAGTTAGAACATATATCTACACCATTACACCAGTTCAACTTACGAGTTAGAAGATATATCTACACCAGGACACCACTTCAACTTTAGAGTTAGAACATATATCTACACCAGGACACCACTTCAACTTAAGAGTTAGAACATATATCTACACCAGGACACCACTTCAACTTTAGAGTTAGAACATACATCTACACCAGGACACCACTTCAACTTAAGAGTTAGAACATATATCTACATCAGGACACCACTTCAACTTAAGAGTTAGAACATATATCTACACCAGGACACCACTTCAACTTAAGAGTTAGAACATATATCTACACCAGGACACCACTTCAACTTAAGAGTTAGAACATATATCTACACCAGGACACCACTTCAACTTAAGAGTTAGAACATATATCTACACCAGGACACCACTTCAACTTAAGAGTTAGAACATATATCTACACCAGGACACCACTTCAACTTAAGAGTTAGAACATATATCTACAAAAGGACACCACTTCAACTTAAGAGTTAGAACATATATCTACACCAGGACACCACTTCAACTTAAGAGTTAGAACATATATTTACATCAGGACACCACTTCAACTTAAGAGTTAGAACATATATCTACACCAGGACACCACTTCAACTTAAGAGTTAGAACATATATCTACACCAGGACACCACTTCAACTTAAGAGTTAGAACATATATCTACACCAGGACACCACTTCAACTTAAGAGTTAGAACATATATCTACACCAGGACACCACTTCAACTTAAGAGTTAGAACATATATCTACACCAGGACACCACTTCAACTTAAGAGTTAGAAAATATATCTACACCAGGACACCACTTCAACTTAAGAGTTAGAACATATATCTACAAAAGGACACCACTTCAACTTAAGAGTTAGAACATATATCTGCACCAGGACACCACTTCAACTTAAGAGTTAGAACATATATCTACACCAGGACACCACTTCAACTTAAGAGTTAGAACATATATCTACACCAGGACACCACTTCAACTTAAGAGTTAGAACATATATCTACAAAAGGACACCACTTCAACTTAAGAGTTAGAACATATATCTACACCAGGACACCACTTCAACTTAAGATTTAGAACACATATCTACACCAGGACACCACTTCAACTTAAGAGTTAGAACATATATCTACACCAGGACACCACTTCAACTTAAGAGTTAGAACATCTATCTACACCGGGACACCACTTCAACTTAAGAGTTAGAACATATATCTACACCAGGACACCACTTCAACTTAAGAGTTAGAACATATATCTACACCAGGACACCACTTCAACTTAAGAGTTAGAACATATATCTACACCAGGACACCACTTCAACTTAAGAGTTAGAACATATATCTACACCAGGACACCACTTCAACTTACGAGTTAGAACATATATCTACACCAGGACACCACTTCAACTTAAGAGTTAGAACATATATCTACACCAGGACACCACTTCAACTTAAGAGTTAGAACATATATCTACACCAGGACACCACTTCAATTTAAGAGTTAGAACATATATCTACACGCGGACACCACTTCAACTTAAGAGTTAGAACATATATCTACACCAGGACACCACTTCAACTTAAGAGTTAGAACATATATCTACACCAGGACACCACTTCAACTTAAGAGTTAGAACATATATCTACACCAGGACACCACTTCAACTTAAGAGTTAGAACATATATCTACACCAGGACACCACTTATCTACAGAGTTAGAACATTTATCTACATCAGGACACCACTTCAACTTAAGAGTTAGAACATATATCTACAACAGGACACCACTTATCTAAAGAGTTAGAACATATATCTACATCAGGACACCACTTCAACTTAAGAGTTAGAACATATATCTACAACAGGACACCACTTATCTAAAGAGTTAGAACATATATCTACATCAGGACACCACTTCAACTTAAGAGTTAGAACATGTATCTACACCAGGACACCACTTCAACTTAAGAGTTAGAACATATATCTACACCAGGACACCACTTCAACTTAAGAGTTAGAACATATATCTACACCAGGACACCACTTCAACTTAAGAGTTAGAACATATATCTACATCAGGACAACACTTATCTAAAGAGTTAGAACATTTATCTACATCAGGACACCACTTCAACTTAAGAGTTAGAACATATATCTACAACAGGACACCACTTATCTAAAGAGTTAGAACATATATCTACAAAAGGACACCACTTCAACTTAAGAGTTAGAACATATATCTACACCAGGACACCACTTCAACTTAAGAGTTAGAACATATATTTACATCAGGACACCACTTCAACTTAAGAGTTAGAACATATATCTACACCAGGACACCACTTCAACTTAAGAGTTAGAACATATATCTACACCAGGACACCACTTCAACTTAAGAGTTAGAACATATATCTACACCAGGACACCACTTCAACTTAAGAGTTAGAACATATATCTACACCAGGACACCACTTCAACTTAAGAGTTAGAAAATATATCTACACCAGGACACCACTTCAACTTAAGAGTTAGAACATATATCTACAAAAGGACACCACTTCAACTTAAGAGTTAGAACATATATCTGCACCAGGACACCACTTCAACTTAAGAGTTAGAACATATATCTACACCAGGACACCACTTCAACTTAAGAGTTAGAACATATATCTACACCAGGACACCACTTCAACTTAAGAGTTAGAACATATATCTACAAAAGGACACCACTTCAACTTAAGAGTTAGAACATATATCTACACCAGGACACCACTTCAACTTAAGATTTAGAACACATATCTACACCAGGACACCACTTCAACTTAAGAGTTAGAACATATATCTACACCAGGACACCACTTCAACTTAAGAGTTAGAACATCTATCTACACCAGGACACCACTTCAACTTAAGAGTTAGAACATATATCTACACCAGGACACCACTTCAACTTAAGAGTTAGAACATATATCTACACCAGGACACCACTTCAACTTAAGAGTTAGAACATATATCTACACCAGGACACCACTTCAACTTAAGAGTTAGAACATATATCTACACCAGGACACCACTTCAACTTACGAGTTAGAACATATATCTACACCAGGACACCACTTCAACTTAAGAGTTAGAACATATATCTACACCAGGACACCACTTCAACTTAAGAGTTAGAACATATATCTACACCAGGACACCACTTCAATTTAAGAGTTAGAACATATATCTACACACGGACACCACTTCAACTTAAGAGTTAGAACATATATCTACACCAGGACACCACTTCAACTTAAGAGTTAGAACATATATCTACACCAGGACACCACTTCAACTTAAGAGTTAGAACATATATCTACACCAGGACACCACTTCAACTTAAGAGTTAGAACATATATCTACACCAGGACACCACTTATCTACAGAGTTAGAACATTTATCTACATCAGGACACCACTTCAACTTAAGAGTTAGAACATATATCTACAACAGGACACCACTTATCTAAAGAGTTAGAACATATATCTACATCAGGACACCACTTCAACTTAAGAGTTAGAACATATATCTACACCAGGACATAACTTCAACTTAAGAGTTAGAACATATATCTACACCAGGACACCACTTCAACTTAAGAGTTAGAACATGTATCTACACCAGGACACCACTTCAACTTAAGAGTTAGAACATATATCTACACCAGGACACCACTTCAACTTAAGAGTTAGAACATATATTTACATCAGGACACCACTTCAACTTAAGAGTTAGAACATATATCTACACCAGGACACCACTTCAACTTAAGAGTTAGAACATATATCTACACCAGGACACCACTTCAACTTAAGAGTTAGAACATATATCTACACCAGGACACCACTTCAACTTAAGAGTTAGAACATATATCTACACCAGGACACCACTTCAACTTAAGAGTTAGAACATATATCTACCTCAGGACACCACTTCAACTTAAGAGTTAGAAAATATATCTACACCAGGACACCACTTCAACTTAAGAGTTAGAACATATATCTACAAAAGGACACCACTTCAACTTTAGAGTTAGAACATATATCTGCACCAGGACACCACTTCAACTTAAGAGTTAGAAAATATATCTACACCAGGACACCACTTCAACTTAAGAGTTAGAACATATATCTACACCAGGACACCACTTCAACTTAAGAGTTAGAACATATATCTACAAAAGGACAACACTTCAACTTAAGAGTTAGAACATATATCTACACCAGGACACCACTTCAACTTAAGATTTAGAACACATATCTACACCAGGACACCACTTCAACTTAAGAGTTAGAACATATATCTACAAAAGGACAACACTTCAACTTGAGAGTTAGAACATCTATCTACACCAGGACACCACTTCAACTTAAGAGTTAGAACATATATCTACACCAGGACACAATTTCAACTTAAGAGTTAGAACATATATCTACACCAGGACACCACTTCAACTTAAGAGTTAGAACATCTATCTACACCAGGACACCACTTCAACTTAAGAGTTAGAACATATATCTACACCAGGACACCACTTCAACTTAAGAGTTAGAACATATATCTACACCAGGACACCACTTCAACTTAAGAGTTAGAACATATATCTACACCAGGACACCACTTCAACTTAAGAGTTAGAACATATATCTACACCAGGACACCACTTCAACTTACGAGTTAGAACATATATCTACACCAGGACACCACTTCAACTTAAGAGTTAGAACATATATCTACACCAGGACACCACTTCAACTTAAGAGTTAGAACATATATCTACACCAGGACACCACTTCAACTTAAGAGTTAGAACATATATCTACACCAGTACACCACTTCAACTTAAGAGTTAGAACATATATCTACACCAGGACACCACTTCAACTTAAGAGTTAGAACATATATCTACACCAGGACACCACTTCAACTTAAGAGTTAGAACATATATCTACACCAGGACACCACTTCAACTTAAGAGTTAGAACATATATCTACAAAAGGACACCACTTCAACTTAAGAGTTAGAACATATATCTACACCAGGACACCACTTCAACTTAAGAGTTAGAACATATATTTACATCAGGACACCACTTCAACTTAAGAGTTAGAACATATATCTACACCAGGACACCACTTCAACTTAAGAGTTAGAACATATATCTACACCAGGACACCACTTCAACTTAAGAGTTAGAACATATATCTACACCAGGACACCACTTCAACTTAAGAGTTAGAACATATATCTACACCAGGACACCACTTCAACTTAAGAGTTAGAACATATATCTACACCAGGACACCACTTCAACTTAAGAGTTAGAAAATATATCTACACCAGGACACCACTTCAACTTAAGAGTTAGAACATATATCTACAAAAGGACACCACTTCAACTTAAGAGTTAGAACATATATCTGCACCAGGACACCACTTCAACTTAAGAGTTAGAACATATATCTACACCAGGACACCACTTCAACTTAAGAGTTAGAACATATATCTACACCAGGACACCACTTCAACTTAAGAGTTAGAACATATATCTACAAAAGGACACCACTTCAACTTAAGAGTTAGAACATATATCTACACCAGGACACCACTTCAACTTAAGATTTAGAACACATATCTACACCAGGACACCACTTCAACTTAAGAGTTAGAACATATATCTACACCAGGACACCACTTCAACTTAAGAGTTAGAACATCTATCTACACCGGGACACCACTTCAACTTAAGAGTTAGAACATATATCTACACCAGGACACCACTTCAACTTAAGAGTTAGAACATATATCTACACCAGGACACCACTTCAACTTAAGAGTTAGAACATATATCTACACCAGGACACCACTTCAACTTAAGAGTTAGAACATATATCTACACCAGGACACCACTTCAACTTACGAGTTAGAACATATATCTACACCAGGACACCACTTCAACTTAAGAGTTAGAACATATATCTACACCAGGACACCACTTCAACTTAAGAGTTAGAACATATATCTACACCAGGACACCACTTCAATTTAAGAGTTAGAACATATATCTACACGCAGACACCACTTCAACTTAAGAGTTAGAACATATATCTACACCAGGACACCACTTCAACTTAAGAGTTAGAACATATATCTACACCAGGACACCACTTCAACTTAAGAGTTAGAACATATATCTACACCAGGACACCACTTCAACTTAAGAGTTAGAACATATATCTACACCAGGACACCACTTATCTACAGAGTTAGAACATTTATCTACATCAGGACACCACTTCAACTTAAGAGTTAGAACATATATCTACAACAGGACACCACTTATCTAAAGAGTTAGAACATATATCTACATCAGGACACCACTTCAACTTAAGAGTTAGAACATATATCTACAACAGGACACCACTTATCTAAAGAGTTAGAACATATATCTACATCAGGACACCACTTCAACTTAAGAGTTAGAACATGTATCTACACCAGGACACCACTTCAACTTAAGAGTTAGAACATATATCTACACCAGGACACCACTTCAACTTAAGAGTTAGAACATATATCTACACCAGGACACCACTTCAACTTAAGAGTTAGAACATATATCTACATCAGGACAACACTTATCTAAAGAGTTAGAACATTTATCTACATCAGGACACCACTTCAACTTAAGAGTTAGAACATATATCTACAACAGGACACCACTTATCTAAAGAGTTAGAACATATATCTACAAAAGGACACCACTTCAACTTAAGAGTTAGAACATATATCTACACCAGGACACCACTTCAACTTAAGAGTTAGAACATATATTTACATCAGGACACCACTTCAACTTAAGAGTTAGAACATATATCTACACCAGGACACCACTTCAACTTAAGAGTTAGAACATATATCTACACCAGGACACCACTTCAACTTAAGAGTTAGAACATATATCTACACCAGGACACCACTTCAACTTAAGAGTTAGAACATATATCTACACCAGGACACCACTTCAACTTAAGAGTTAGAAAATATATCTACACCAGGACACCACTTCAACTTAAGAGTTAGAACATATATCTACAAAAGGACACCACTTCAACTTAAGAGTTAGAACATATATCTGCACCAGGACACCACTTCAACTTAAGAGTTAGAACATATATCTACACCAGGAAACCACTTCAACTTAAGAGTTAGAACATATATCTACACCAGGACACCACTTCAACTTAAGAGTTAGAACATATATCTACAAAAGGACACCACTTCAACTTAAGAGTTAGAACATATATCTACACCAGGACACCACTTCAACTTAAGATTTAGAACACATATCTACACCAGGACACCACTTCAACTTAAGAGTTAGAACATATATCTACACCAGGACACCACTTCAACTTAAGAGTTAGAACATCTATCTACACCAGGACACCACTTCAACTTAAGAGTTAGAACATATATCTACACCAGGACACCACTTCAACTTAAGAGTTAGAACATATATCTACACCAGGACACCACTTCAACTTAAGAGTTAGAACATATATCTACACCAGGACACCACTTCAACTTAAGAGTTAGAACATATATCTACACCAGGACACCACTTCAACTTACGAGTTAGAACATATATCTACACCAGGACACCACTTCAACTTAAGAGTTAGAACATATATCTACACCAGGACACCACTTCAACTTAAGAGTTAGAACATATATCTACACCAGGACACCACTTCAATTTAAGAGTTAGAACATATATCTACACACGGACACCACTTCAACTTAAGAGTTAGAACATATATCTACACCAGGACACCACTTCAACTTAAGAGTTAGAACATATATCTACACCAGGACACCACTTCAACTTAAGAGTTAGAACATATATCTACACCAGGACACCACTTCAACTTAAGAGTTAGAACATATATCTACACCAGGACACCACTTATCTACAGAGTTAGAACATTTATCTACATCAGGACACCACTTCAACTTAAGAGTTAGAACATATATCTACAACAGGACACCACTTATCTAAAGAGTTAGAACATATATCTACATCAGGACACCACTTCAACTTAAGAGTTAGAACATATATCTACACCAGGACATAACTTCAACTTAAGAGTTAGAACATATATCTACACCAGGACACCACTTCAACTTAAGAGTTAGAACATGTATCTACACCAGGACACCACTTCAACTTAAGAGTTAGAACATATATCTACACCAGGACACCACTTCAACTTAAGAGTTAGAACATATATTTACATCAGGACACCACTTCAACTTAAGAGTTAGAACATATATCTACACCAGGACACCACTTCAACTTAAGAGTTAGAACATATATCTACACCAGGACACCACTTCAACTTAAGAGTTAGAACATATATCTACACCAGGACACCACTTCAACTTAAGAGTTAGAACATATATCTACACCAGGACACCACTTCAACTTAAGAGTTAGAACATATATCTACCTCAGGACACCACTTCAACTTAAGAGTTAGAAAATATATCTACACCAGGACACCACTTCAACTTAAGAGTTAGAACATATATCTACAAAAGGACACCACTTCAACTTTAGAGTTAGAACATATATCTGCACCAGGACACCACTTCAACTTAAGAGTTAGAAAATATATCTACACCAGGACACCACTTCAACTTAAGAGTTAGAACATATATCTACACCAGGACACCACTTCAACTTAAGAGTTAGAACATATATCTACAAAAGGACAACACTTCAACTTAAGAGTTAGAACATATATCTACACCAGGACACCACTTCAACTTAAGATTTAGAACACATATCTACACCAGGACACCACTTCAACTTAAGAGTTAGAACATATATCTACAAAAGGACAACACTTCAACTTGAGAGTTAGAACATCTATCTACACCAGGACACCACTTCAACTTAAGAGTTAGAACATATATCTACACCAGGACACAATTTCAACTTAAGAGTTAGAACATATATCTACACCAGGACACCACTTCAACTTAAGAGTTAGAACATCTATCTACACCAGGACACCACTTCAACTTAAGAGTTAGAACATATATCTACACCAGGACACCACTTCAACTTAAGAGTTAGAACATATATCTACACCAGGACACCACTTCAACTTAAGAGTTAGAACATATATCTACACCAGGACACCACTTCAACTTAAGAGTTAGAACATATATCTACACCAGGACACCACTTCAACTTACGAGTTAGAACATATATCTACACCAGGACACCACTTCAACTTAAGAGTTAGAACATATATCTACACCAGGACACCACTTCAACTTAAGAGTTAGAACATATATCTACAAAAGGACACCACTTCAACTTAAGAGTTAGAACATATATCTACACCAGGACACCACTTCAACTTAAGAGTTAGAACATATATTTACATCAGGACACCACTTCAACTTAAGAGTTAGAACATATATCTACACCAGGACACCACTTCAACTTAAGAGTTAGAACATATATCTACACCAGGACACCACTTCAACTTAAGAGTTAGAACATATATCTACACCAGGACACCACTTCAACTTAAGAGTTAGAACATATATCTACACCAGGACACCACTTCAACTTAAGAGTTAGAACATATATCTACACCAGGACACCACTTCAACTTAAGAGTTAGAAAATATATCTACACCAGGACACCACTTCAACTTAAGAGTTAGAACATATATCTACAAAAGGACACCACTTCAACTTAAGAGTTAGAACATATATCTGCACCAGGACACCACTTCAACTTAAGAGTTAGAACATATATCTACACCAGGACACCACTTCAACTTAAGAGTTAGAACATATATCTACACCAGGACACCACTTCAACTTAAGAGTTAGAACATATATCTACAAAAGGACACCACTTCAACTTAAGAGTTAGAACATATATCTACACCAGGACACCACTTCAACTTAAGATTTAGAACACATATCTACACCAGGACACCACTTCAACTTAAGAGTTAGAACATATATCTACACCAGGACACCACTTCAACTTAAGAGTTAGAACATCTATCTACACCGGGACACCACTTCAACTTAAGAGTTAGAACATATATCTACACCAGGACACCACTTCAACTTAAGAGTTAGAACATATATCTACACCAGGACACCACTTCAACTTAAGAGTTAGAACATATATCTACACCAGGACACCACTTCAACTTAAGAGTTAGAACATATATCTACACCAGGACACCACTTCAACTTACGAGTTAGAACATATATCTACACCAGGACACCACTTCAACTTAAGAGTTAGAACATATATCTACACCAGGACACCACTTCAACTTAAGAGTTAGAACATATATCTACACCAGGACACCACTTCAATTTAAGAGTTAGAACATATATCTACACGCGGACACCACTTCAACTTAAGAGTTAGAACATATATCTACACCAGGACACCACTTCAACTTAAGAGTTAGAACATATATCTACACCAGGACACCACTTCAACTTAAGAGTTAGAACATATATCTACACCAGGACACCACTTCAACTTAAGAGTTAGAACATATATCTACACCAGGACACCACTTATCTACAGAGTTAGAACATTTATCTACATCAGGACACCACTTCAACTTAAGAGTTAGAACATATATCTACAACAGGACACCACTTATCTAAAGAGTTAGAACATATATCTACATCAGGACACCACTTCAACTTAAGAGTTAGAACATATATCTACACCAGGACACCACTTCAACTTAAGAGTTAGAACATATATCTACACCAGGACACCACTTCAACTTAAGAGTTAGAACATGTATCTACACCAGGACACCACTTCAACTTAAGAGTTAGAACATATATCTACACCAGGACACCACTTCAACTTAAGAGTTAGAACATATATTTACATCAGGACACCACTTCAACTTAAGAGTTAGAACATATATCTACACCAGGACACCACTTCAACTTAAGAGTTAGAACATATATCTACACCAGGACACCACTTCATCTTAAGAGTTAGAACATATATCTACACCAGGACACCACTTCAACTTAAGAGTTAGAACATATATCTACACCAGGACACCACTTCAACTTAAGAGTTAGAACATATATCTACCTCAGGACACCACTTCAACTTAAGAGTTAGAAAATATATCTACACCAGGACACCACTTCAACTTAAGAGTTAGAACATATATCTACAAAAGGACACCACTTCAACTTTAGAGTTAGAACATATATCTGCACCAGGACACCACTTCAACTTAAGAGTTAGAAAATATATCTACACCAGGACACCACTTCAACTTAAGAGTTAGAACATATATCTACACCAGGACACCACTTCAACTTAAGAGTTAGAACATATATCTACAAAAGGACAACACTTCAACTTAAGAGTTAGAACATATATCTACACCAGGACACCACTTCAACTTAAGATTTAGAACACATATCTACACCAGGACACCACTTCAACTTAAGAGTTAGAACATATATCTACAAAAGGACAACACTTCAACTTGAGAGTTAGAACATCTATCTACACCAGGACACCACTTCAACTTAAGAGTTAGAACATATATCTACACCAGGACACAATTTCAACTTAAGAGTTAGAACATATATCTACACCAGGACACCACTTCAACTTAAGAGTTAGAACATCTATCTACACCAGGACACCACTTCAACTTAAGAGTTAGAACATATATCTACACCAGGACACCACTTCAACTTAAGAGTTAGAACATATATCTACACCAGGACACCACTTCAACTTAAGAGTTAGAACATATATCTACACCAGGACACCACTTCAACTTAAGAGTTAGAACATATATCTACACCAGGACACCACTTCAACTTACGAGTTAGAACATATATCTACACCAGGACACCACTTCAACTTAAGAGTTAGAACATATATCTACACCAGGACACCACTTCAACTTAAGAGTTAGAACATATATCTACACCAGGACACCACTTCAACTTAAGAGTTAGAACATATATCTACACCAGGACACCACTTCAACTTAAGAGTTAGAACATATATCTACACCAGGACACCACTTCAACTTAAGAGTTAGAACATATATCTACACCAGGACACCACTTCAACTTAAGAGTTAGAACATATATCTACACCAGGACACCACTTCAACTTAAGAGTTAGAACATATATCTACAAAAGGACACCACTTCAACTTAAGAGTTAGAACATATATCTACACCAGGACACCACTTCAACTTAAGAGTTAGAACATATATTTACATCAGGACACCACTTCAACTTAAGAGTTAGAACATATATCTACACCAGGACACCACTTCAACTTAAGAGTTAGAACATATATCTACACCAGGACACCACTTCAACTTAAGAGTTAGAACATATATCTACACCAGGACACCACTTCAACTTAAGAGTTAGAACATATATCTACACCAGGACACCACTTCAACTTAAGAGTTAGAACATATATCTACACCAGGACACCACTTCAACTTAAGAGTTAGAAAATATATCTACACCAGGACACCACTTCAACTTAAGAGTTAGAACATATATCTACAAAAGGACACCACTTCAACTTAAGAGTTAGAACATATATCTGCACCAGGACACCACTTCAACTTAAGAGTTAGAACATATATCTACACCAGGACACCACTTCAACTTAAGAGTTAGAACATATATCTACACCAGGACACCACTTCAACTTAAGAGTTAGAACATATATCTACAAAAGGACACCACTTCAACTTAAGAGTTAGAACATATATCTACACCAGGACACCACTTCAACTTAAGATTTAGAACACATATCTACACCAGGACACCACTTCAACTTAAGAGTTAGAACATATATCTACACCAGGACACCACTTCAACTTAAGAGTTAGAACATCTATCTACACCGGGACACCACTTCAACTTAAGAGTTAGAACATATATCTACACCAGGACACCACTTCAACTTAAGAGTTAGAACATATATCTACACCAGGACACCACTTCAACTTAAGAGTTAGAACATATATCTACACCAGGACACCACTTCAACTTAAGAGTTAGAACATATATCTACACCAGGACACCACTTCAACTTACGAGTTAGAACATATATCTACACCAGGACACCACTTCAACTTAAGAGTTAGAACATATATCTACACCAGGACACCACTTCAACTTAAGAGTTAGAACATATATCTACACCAGGACACCACTTCAATTTAAGAGTTAGAACATATATCTACACGCAGACACCACTTCAACTTAAGAGTTAGAACATATATCTACACCAGGACACCACTTCAACTTAAGAGTTAGAACATATATCTACACCAGGACACCACTTCAACTTAAGAGTTAGAACATATATCTACACCAGGACACCACTTCAACTTAAGAGTTAGAACATATATCTACACCAGGACACCACTTATCTACAGAGTTAGAACATTTATCTACATCAGGACACCACTTCAACTTAAGAGTTAGAACATATATCTACAACAGGACACCACTTATCTAAAGAGTTAGAACATATATCTACATCAGGACACCACTTCAACTTAAGAGTTAGAACATATATCTACAACAGGACACCACTTATCTAAAGAGTTAGAACATATATCTACATCAGGACACCACTTCAACTTAAGAGTTAGAACATGTATCTACACCAGGACACCACTTCAACTTAAGAGTTAGAACATATATCTACACCAGGACACCACTTCAACTTAAGAGTTAGAACATATATCTACACCAGGACACCACTTCAACTTAAGAGTTAGAACATATATCTACATCAGGACAACACTTATCTAAAGAGTTAGAACATTTATCTACATCAGGACACCACTTCAACTTAAGAGTTAGAACATATATCTACAACAGGACACCACTTATCTAAAGAGTTAGAACATATATCTACAAAAGGACACCACTTCAACTTAAGAGTTAGAACATATATCTACACCAGGACACCACTTCAACTTAAGAGTTAGAACATATATTTACATCAGGACACCACTTCAACTTAAGAGTTAGAACATATATCTACACCAGGACACCACTTCAACTTAAGAGTTAGAACATATATCTACACCAGGACACCACTTCAACTTAAGAGTTAGAACATATATCTACACCAGGACACCACTTCAACTTAAGAGTTAGAACATATATCTACACCAGGACACCACTTCAACTTAAGAGTTAGAAAATATATCTACACCAGGACACCACTTCAACTTAAGAGTTAGAACATATATCTACAAAAGGACACCACTTCAACTTAAGAGTTAGAACATATATCTGCACCAGGACACCACTTCAACTTAAGAGTTAGAACATATATCTACACCAGGAAACCACTTCAACTTAAGAGTTAGAACATATATCTACACCAGGACACCACTTCAACTTAAGAGTTAGAACATATATCTACAAAAGGACACCACTTCAACTTAAGAGTTAGAACATATATCTACACCAGGACACCACTTCAACTTAAGATTTAGAACACATATCTACACCAGGACACCACTTCAACTTAAGAGTTAGAACATATATCTACACCAGGACACCACTTCAACTTAAGAGTTAGAACATCTATCTACACCAGGACACCACTTCAACTTAAGAGTTAGAACATATATCTACACCAGGACACCACTTCAACTTAAGAGTTAGAACATATATCTACACCAGGACACCACTTCAACTTAAGAGTTAGAACATATATCTACACCAGGACACCACTTCAACTTAAGAGTTAGAACATATATCTACACCAGGACACCACTTCAACTTACGAGTTAGAACATATATCTACACCAGGACACCACTTCAACTTAAGAGTTAGAACATATATCTACACCAGGACACCACTTCAACTTAAGAGTTAGAACATATATCTACACCAGGACACCACTTCAATTTAAGAGTTAGAACATATATCTACACACGGACACCACTTCAACTTAAGAGTTAGAACATATATCTACACCAGGACACCACTTCAACTTAAGAGTTAGAACATATATCTACACCAGGACACCACTTCAACTTAAGAGTTAGAACATATATCTACACCAGGACACCACTTCAACTTAAGAGTTAGAACATATATCTACACCAGGACACCACTTATCTACAGAGTTAGAACATTTATCTACATCAGGACACCACTTCAACTTAAGAGTTAGAACATATATCTACAACAGGACACCACTTATCTAAAGAGTTAGAACATATATCTACATCAGGACACCACTTCAACTTAAGAGTTAGAACATATATCTACACCAGGACATAACTTCAACTTAAGAGTTAGAACATATATCTACACCAGGACACCACTTCAACTTAAGAGTTAGAACATGTATCTACACCAGGACACCACTTCAACTTAAGAGTTAGAACATATATCTACACCAGGACACCACTTCAACTTAAGAGTTAGAACATATATTTACATCAGGACACCACTTCAACTTAAGAGTTAGAACATATATCTACACCAGGACACCACTTCAACTTAAGAGTTAGAACATATATCTACACCAGGACACCACTTCAACTTAAGAGTTAGAACATATATCTACACCAGGACACCACTTCAACTTAAGAGTTAGAACATATATCTACACCAGGACACCACTTCAACTTAAGAGTTAGAACATATATCTACCTCAGGACACCACTTCAACTTAAGAGTTAGAAAATATATCTACACCAGGACACCACTTCAACTTAAGAGTTAGAACATATATCTACAAAAGGACACCACTTCAACTTTAGAGTTAGAACATATATCTGCACCAGGACACCACTTCAACTTAAGAGTTAGAAAATATATCTACACCAGGACACCACTTCAACTTAAGAGTTAGAACATATATCTACACCAGGACACCACTTCAACTTAAGAGTTAGAACATATATCTACAAAAGGACAACACTTCAACTTAAGAGTTAGAACATATATCTACACCAGGACACCACTTCAACTTAAGATTTAGAACACATATCTACACCAGGACACCACTTCAACTTAAGAGTTAGAACATATATCTACAAAAGGACAACACTTCAACTTGAGAGTTAGAACATCTATCTACACCAGGACACCACTTCAACTTAAGAGTTAGAACATATATCTACACCAGGACACAATTTCAACTTAAGAGTTAGAACATATATCTACACCAGGACACCACTTCAACTTAAGAGTTAGAACATCTATCTACACCAGGACACCACTTCAACTTAAGAGTTAGAACATATATCTACACCAGGACACCACTTCAACTTAAGAGTTAGAACATATATCTACACCAGGACACCACTTCAACTTAAGAGTTAGAACATATATCTACACCAGGACACCACTTCAACTTAAGAGTTAGAACATATATCTACACCAGGACACCACTTCAACTTACGAGTTAGAACATATATCTACACCAGGACACCACTTCAACTTAAGAGTTAGAACATATATCTACACCAGGACACCACTTCAACTTAAGAGTTAGAACATATATCTACAAAAGGACACCACTTCAACTTAAGAGTTAGAACATATATCTACACCAGGACACCACTTCAACTTAAGAGTTAGAACATATATTTACATCAGGACACCACTTCAACTTAAGAGTTAGAACATATATCTACACCAGGACACCACTTCAACTTAAGAGTTAGAACATATATCTACACCAGGACACCACTTCAACTTAAGAGTTAGAACATATATCTACACCAGGACACCACTTCAACTTAAGAGTTAGAACATATATCTACACCAGGACACCACTTCAACTTAAGAGTTAGAACATATATCTACACCAGGACACCACTTCAACTTAAGAGTTAGAAAATATATCTACACCAGGACACCACTTCAACTTAAGAGTTAGAACATATATCTACAAAAGGACACCACTTCAACTTAAGAGTTAGAACATATATCTGCACCAGGACACCACTTCAACTTAAGAGTTAGAACATATATCTACACCAGGACACCACTTCAACTTAAGAGTTAGAACATATATCTACACCAGGACACCACTTCAACTTAAGAGTTAGAACATATATCTACAAAAGGACACCACTTCAACTTAAGAGTTAGAACATATATCTACACCAGGACACCACTTCAACTTAAGATTTAGAACACATATCTACACCAGGACACCACTTCAACTTAAGAGTTAGAACATATATCTACACCAGGACACCACTTCAACTTAAGAGTTAGAACATCTATCTACACCGGGACACCACTTCAACTTAAGAGTTAGAACATATATCTACACCAGGACACCACTTCAACTTAAGAGTTAGAACATATATCTACACCAGGACACCACTTCAACTTAAGAGTTAGAACATATATCTACACCAGGACACCACTTCAACTTAAGAGTTAGAACATATATCTACACCAGGACACCACTTCAACTTACGAGTTAGAACATATATCTACACCAGGACACCACTTCAACTTAAGAGTTAGAACATATATCTACACCAGGACACCACTTCAACTTAAGAGTTAGAACATATATCTACACCAGGACACCACTTCAATTTAAGAGTTAGAACATATATCTACACGCGGACACCACTTCAACTTAAGAGTTAGAACATATATCTACACCAGGACACCACTTCAACTTAAGAGTTAGAACATATATCTACACCAGGACACCACTTCAACTTAAGAGTTAGAACATATATCTACACCAGGACACCACTTCAACTTAAGAGTTAGAACATATATCTACACCAGGACACCACTTATCTACAGAGTTAGAACATTTATCTACATCAGGACACCACTTCAACTTAAGAGTTAGAACATATATCTACAACAGGACACCACTTATCTAAAGAGTTAGAACATATATCTACATCAGGACACCACTTCAACTTAAGAGTTAGAACATATATCTACACCAGGACACCACTTCAACTTAAGAGTTAGAACATATATCTACAAAAGGACACCACTTCAACTTAAGAGTTAGAACATATATCTACACCAGGACACCACTTCAACTTAAGAGTTAGAACATATATTTACATCAGGACACCACTTCAACTTAAGAGTTAGAACATATATCTACACCAGGACACCACTTCAACTTAAGAGTTAGAACATATATCTACACCAGGACACCACTTCAACTTAAGAGTTAGAACATATATCTACACCAGGACACCACTTCAACTTAAGAGTTAGAACATATATCTACACCAGGACACCACTTCAACTTAAGAGTTAGAACATATATCTACACCAGGACACCACTTCAACTTAAGAGTTAGAAAATATATCTACACCAGGACACCACTTCAACTTAAGAGTTAGAACATATATCTACAAAAGGACACCACTTCAACTTAAGAGTTAGAACATATATCTGCACCAGGACACCACTTCAACTTAAGAGTTAGAACATATATCTACACCAGGACACCACTTCAACTTAAGAGTTAGAACATATATCTACACCAGGACACCACTTCAACTTAAGAGTTAGAACATATATCTACAAAAGGACACCACTTCAACTTAAGAGTTAGAACATATATCTACACCAGGACACCACTTCAACTTAAGATTTAGAACACATATCTACACCAGGACACCACTTCAACTTAAGAGTTAGAACATATATCTACACCAGGACACCACTTCAACTTAAGAGTTAGAACATCTATCTACACCGGGACACCACTTCAACTTAAGAGTTAGAACATATATCTACACCAGGACACCACTTCAACTTAAGAGTTAGAACATATATCTACACCAGGACACCACTTCAACTTAAGAGTTAGAACATATATCTACACCAGGACACCACTTCAACTTAAGAGTTAGAACATATATCTACACCAGGACACCACTTCAACTTACGAGTTAGAACATATATCTACACCAGGACACCACTTCAACTTAAGAGTTAGAACATATATCTACACCAGGACACCACTTCAACTTAAGAGTTAGAACATATATCTACACCAGGACACCACTTCAATTTAAGAGTTAGAACATATATCTACACGCGGACACCACTTCAACTTAAGAGTTAGAACATATATCTACACCAGGACACCACTTCAACTTAAGAGTTAGAACATATATCTACACCAGGACACCACTTCAACTTAAGAGTTAGAACATATATCTACACCAGGACACCACTTCAACTTAAGAGTTAGAACATATATCTACACCAGGACACCACTTATCTACAGAGTTAGAACATTTATCTACATCAGGACACCACTTCAACTTAAGAGTTAGAACATATATCTACAACAGGACACCACTTATCTAAAGAGTTAGAACATATATCTACATCAGGACACCACTTCAACTTAAGAGTTAGAACATATATCTACAACAGGACACCACTTATCTAAAGAGTTAGAACATATATCTACATCAGGACACCACTTCAACTTAAGAGTTAGAACATGTATCTACACCAGGACACCACTTCAACTTAAGAGTTAGAACATATATCTACACCAGGACACCACTTCAACTTAAGAGTTAGAACATATATCTACACCAGGACACCACTTCAACTTAAGAGTTAGAACATATATCTACATCAGGACAACACTTATCTAAAGAGTTAGAACATTTATCTACATCAGGACACCACTTCAACTTAAGAGTTAGAACATATATCTACAACAGGACACCACTTATCTAAAGAGTTAGAACATATATCTACAAAAGGACACCACTTCAACTTAAGAGTTAGAACATATATCTACACCAGGACACCACTTCAACTTAAGAGTTAGAACATATATTTACATCAGGACACCACTTCAACTTAAGAGTTAGAACATATATCTACACCAGGACACCACTTCAACTTAAGAGTTAGAACATATATCTACCTCAGGACACCACTTCAACTTAAGAGTTAGAAAATATATCTACACCAGGATACCACTTCAACTTAAGAGTTAGAACATATATCTACAAAAGGACACCACTTCAACTTAAGAGTTAGAACATATATCTGCACCAGGACACCACTTCAACTTAAGAGTTAGAACATATATCTACACCAGGACACCACTTCAACTTAAGAGTTAGAACATATATCTACACCAGGACACCACTTCAACTTAAGAGTTAGAACATATATCTACACCAGGACACCACTTATCTACAGAGTTAGAACATTTATCTACATCAGGACACCACTTCAACTTAAGAGTTAGAACATATATCTACAACAGGACACCACTTATCTAAAGAGTTAGAACATATATCTACATCAGGACACCACTTCAACTTAAGAGTTAGAACATATATCTACACCAGGACATAACTTCAACTTAAGAGTTAGAACATATATCTACACCAGGACACCACTTCAACTTAAGAGTTAGAACATGTATCTACACCAGGACACCACTTCAACTTAAGAGTTAGAACATATATCTACACCAGGACACCACTTCAACTTAAGAGTTAGAACATATATTTACATCAGGACACCACTTCAACTTAAGAGTTAGAACATATATCTACACCAGGACACCACTTCAACTTAAGAGTTAGAACATATATCTACACCAGGACACCACTTCAACTTAAGAGTTAGAACATATATCTACACCAGGACACCACTTCAACTTAAGAGTTAGAACATATATCTACCTCAGGACACCACTTCAACTTAAGAGTTAGAAAATATATCTACACCAGGACACCACTTCAACTTAAGAGTTAGAACATATATCTACAAAAGGACACCACTTCAACTTAAGAGTTAGAACATATATCTGCACCAGGACACCACTTCAACTTAAGAGTTAGAAAATATATCTACACCAGGACACCACTTCAACTTAAGAGTTAGAACATATATCTACACCAGGACACCACTTCAACTTAAGAGTTAGAACATATATCTACAAAAGGACAACACTTCAACTTAAGAGTTAGAACATATATCTACACCAGGACACCACTTCAACTTAAGATTTAGAACACATATCTACACCAGGACACCACTTCAACTTAAGAGTTAGAACATATATCTACAAAAGGACAACACTTCAACTTGAGAGTTAGAACATCTATCTACACCAGGACACCACTTCAACTTAAGAGTTAGAACATATATCTACACCAGGACACAATTTCAACTTAAGAGTTAGAACATATATCTACACCAGGACACCACTTCAACTTAAGAGTTAGAACATCTATCTACACCAGGACACCACTTCAACTTAAGAGTTAGAACATATATCTACACCAGGACACCACTTCAACTTAAGAGTTAGAACATATATCTACACCAGGACACCACTTCAACTTAAGAGTTAGAACATATATCTACACCAGGACACCACTTCAACTTAAGAGTTAGAACATATATCTACACCAGGACACCACTTCAACTTACGAGTTAGAACATATATCTACACCAGGACACCACTTCAACTTAAGAGTTAGAACATATATCTACACCAGGACACCACTTCAACTTAAGAGTTAGAACATATATCTACAAAAGGACACCACTTCAACTTAAGAGTTAGAACATATATCTACACCAGGACACCACTTCAACTTAAGAGTTAGAACATATATTTACATCAGGACACCACTTCAACTTAAGAGTTAGAACATATATCTACACCAGGACACCACTTCAACTTAAGAGTTAGAACATATATCTACACCAGGACACCACTTCAACTTAAGAGTTAGAACATATATCTACACCAGGACACCACTTCAACTTAAGAGTTAGAACATATATCTACACCAGGACACCACTTCAACTTAAGAGTTAGAACATATATCTACACCAGGACACCACTTCAACTTAAGAGTTAGAAAATATATCTACACCAGGACACCACTTCAACTTAAGAGTTAGAACATATATCTACAAAAGGACACCACTTCAACTTAAGAGTTAGAACATATATCTGCACCAGGACACCACTTCAACTTAAGAGTTAGAACATATATCTACACCAGGACACCACTTCAACTTAAGAGTTAGAACATATATCTACACCAGGACACCACTTCAACTTAAGAGTTAGAACATATATCTACAAAAGGACACCACTTCAACTTAAGAGTTAGAACATATATCTACACCAGGACACCACTTCAACTTAAGATTTAGAACACATATCTACACCAGGACACCACTTCAACTTAAGAGTTAGAACATATATCTACACCAGGACACCACTTCAACTTAAGAGTTAGAACATCTATCTACACCGGGACACCACTTCAACTTAAGAGTTAGAACATATATCTACACCAGGACACCACTTCAACTTAAGAGTTAGAACATATATCTACACCAGGACACCACTTCAACTTAAGAGTTAGAACATATATCTACACCAGGACACCACTTCAACTTAAGAGTTAGAACATATATCTACACCAGGACACCACTTCAACTTACGAGTTAGAACATATATCTACACCAGGACACCACTTCAACTTAAGAGTTAGAACATATATCTACACCAGGACACCACTTCAACTTAAGAGTTAGAACATATATCTACACCAGGACACCACTTCAATTTAAGAGTTAGAACATATATCTACACGCGGACACCACTTCAACTTAAGAGTTAGAACATATATCTACACCAGGACACCACTTCAACTTAAGAGTTAGAACATATATCTACACCAGGACACCACTTCAACTTAAGAGTTAGAACATATATCTACACCAGGACACCACTTCAACTTAAGAGTTAGAACATATATCTACACCAGGACACCACTTATCTACAGAGTTAGAACATTTATCTACATCAGGACACCACTTCAACTTAAGAGTTAGAACATATATCTACAACAGGACACCACTTATCTAAAGAGTTAGAACATATATCTACATCAGGACACCACTTCAACTTAAGAGTTAGAACATATATCTACAACAGGACACCACTTATCTAAAGAGTTAGAACATATATCTACATCAGGACACCACTTCAACTTAAGAGTTAGAACATGTATCTACACCAGGACACCACTTCAACTTAAGAGTTAGAACATATATCTACACCAGGACACCACTTCAACTTAAGAGTTAGAACATATATCTACACCAGGACACCACTTCAACTTAAGAGTTAGAACATATATCTACATCAGGACAACACTTATCTAAAGAGTTAGAACATTTATCTACATCAGGACACCACTTCAACTTAAGAGTTAGAACATATATCTACAACAGGACACCACTTATCTAAAGAGTTAGAACATATATCTACAAAAGGACACCACTTCAACTTAAGAGTTAGAACATATATCTACACCAGGACACCACTTCAACTTAAGAGTTAGAACATATATTTACATCAGGACACCACTTCAACTTAAGAGTTAGAACATATATCTACACCAGGACACCACTTCAACTTAAGAGTTAGAACATATATCTACCTCAGGACACCACTTCAACTTAAGAGTTAGAAAATATATCTACACCAGGATACCACTTCAACTTAAGAGTTAGAACATATATCTACAAAAGGACACCACTTCAACTTAAGAGTTAGAACATATATCTGCACCAGGACACCACTTCAACTTAAGAGTTAGAAAATATATCTACACCAGGACACCACTTCAACTTAAGAGTTAGAACATATATCTACACCAGGACACCACTTCAACTTAAGAGTTAGAACATATATCTACAAAAGGACAACACTTCAACTTAAGAGTTAGAACATATATCTACACCAGGACACCACTTCAACTTAAGATTTAGAACACATATCTACACCAGGACACCACTTCAACTTAAGAGTTAGAACATATATCTACAAAAGGACAACACTTCAACTTGAGAGTTAGAACATCTATCTACACCAGGACACCACTTCAACTTAAGAGTTAGAACATATATCTACACCAGGACACAATTTCAACTTAAGAGTTAGAACATATATCTACACCAGAACACCACTTCAACTTAAGAGTTAGAACATCTATCTACACCAGGACACCACTTCAACTTAAGAGTTAGAACATATATCTACACCAGGACACCACTTCAACTTAAGAGTTAGAACATATATCTACACCAGGACACCACTTCAACTTAAGAGTTAGAACATATATCTACACCAGGACACCACTTCAACTTAAGAGTTAGAACATATATCTACACCAGGACACCACTTCAACTTACGAGTTAGAACATATATCTACACCAGGACACCACTTCAACTTAAGAGTTAGAACATATATCTACACCAGGACACCACTTCAACTTAAGAGTTAGAACATATATCTACACCAGGACACCACTTCAATTTAAGAGTTAGAACATATATCTACAAAAGGACACCACTTCAACTTAAGAGTTAGAACATATATCTACACCAGGACACCACTTCAACTTAAGAGTTAGAACATATATCTATACCAGGACACCACTTCAACTTAAGAGTTAGAACATATATCTACAAAAGGACACCACTTCAACTTAAGAGTTAGAACATATATCTACACCAGGACACCACTTCAACTTAAGAGTTAGAATATATATCTATACCAGGACACCACTTCAACTTAAGAGTTAGAACATATATCTACAAAAGGACACCACTTCAACTTAAGAGTTAGAACATATATCTGCACCAGGACACCACTTCAACTTAAGATTTAGAAAATATATCTACACCAGGACACCACTTCAACTTTAGAGTTAGAACATATATCTACACCAGGACACCACTTCAATTTACGAGTTAGAGCATATATCTACACCAGGACACCACTTCAACTTTAGAGTTAGAGCATATATCTACAGGAGGACACCACTTCAACTTAAGAGTTAGAACATATATCTACACCAGGACACCACTTCAACTTACGAGTTAGAACATATATCTACACCAGGATACCACTTCAACTTAAGAGTTAGAACATATATCTACACCAGGACACCACTTCAACTTAAGAGTTAGAAAATATATCTACACCAGGACACCACTTCAACTTAAGAGTTAGAACATATATCTACAAAAGGACACCACTTCAACTTAAGAGTTAGAACATATATCTACACCAGGACACCACTTCAACTTAAGAGTTAGAACATATATCTATACCAGGACACCACTTCAACTTAAGAGTTAGAACATATATCTACAAAAGGACACCACTTCAACTTAAGAGTTAGAACATATATCTACACCAGGACACCACTTATCTAAAGAGTTAGAACATATATCTACCTCAGGACACCACTTCAACTTAAGAGTTAGAACATATTTCTACACCAGGATACCACTTCAACTTAAGAGTTAGAACATATATCTACACCAGGACACCACTTCAACTTAAGAGTTAGAACATATATCTACCTCAGGACACCACTTCAACTTAAGAGTTAGAAAATATATCTACACCAGGATACCACTTCAACTTAAGAGTTAGAACATATATCTACAAAAGGACACCACTTCAACTTAAGAGTTAGAACATATATCTGCACCAGGACACCACTTCAACTTAAGAGTTAGAAAATATATCTACACCAGGACACCACTTCAACTTAAGAGTTAGAACATATATCTACACCAGGACACCACTTCAACTTAAGAGTTAGAACATATATCTACAAAAGGACAACACTTCAACTTAAGAGTTAGAACATATATCTACACCAGGACACCACTTCAACTTAAGATTTAGAACACATATCTACACCAGGACACCACTTCAACTTAAGAGTTAGAACATATATCTACAAAAGGACAACACTTCAACTTAAGAGTTAGAACATCTATCTACACCAGGACACCACTTCAACTTAAGAGTTAGAACATATATCTACACCAGGACACCACTTCAACTTAAGAGTTAGAACATATATCTACACCAGGACACCACTTCAACTTAAGAGTTAGAACATCTATCTACACCAGGACACCACTTCAACTTAAGAGTTAGAACATATATCTACACCAGGACACCACTTCAACTTAAGAGTTAGAACATATATCTACACCAGGACACCACTTCAACTTAAGAGTTAGAACATATATCTACACCAGGACACCACTTCAACTTAAGAGTTAGAACATATATCTACACCAGGACACCACTTCAACTTACGAGTTAGAACATATATCTACACCAGGACACCACTTCAACTTAAGAGTTAGAACATATATCTACACCAGGACACCACTTCAACTTAAGAGTTAGAACATATATCTACACCAGGACACCACTTCAATTTAAGAGTTAGAACATATATCTACACGCGCACACCACTTCAACTTAAGAGTTAGAACATATATCTACACCAGGACACCACTTCAACTTAAGAGTTAGAACATATATCTACACCAGGACACCACTTCAACTTAAGAGTTAGAACATATATCTACACCAGGACACCACTTATCTACAGAGTTAGAACATTTATCTACATCAGGACACCACTTCAACTTAAGAGTTAGAACATATATCTACAACAGGACACCACTTATCTAAAGAGTTAGAACATATATCTACATCAGGACACCACTTCAACTTAAGAGTTAGAACATATATCTACACCAGGACACCACTTATCTACAGAGTTAGAACATTTATCTACATCAGGACACCACTTCAACTTAAGAGTTAGAACATATATCTACAACAGGACACCACTTATCTAAAGAGTTAGAACATATATCTACATCAGGACACCACTTCAACTTAAGAGTTAGAACATATATCTACAACAGGACACCACTTATCTAAAGAGTTAGAACATATATCTACATCAGGACACCACTTCAACTTAAGAGTTAGAACATGTATCTACACCAGGACACCACTTCAACTTAAGAGTTAGAACATATATCTACACCAGGACACCACTTCAACTTAAGAGTTAGAACATATATCTACACCAGGACACCACTTCAACTTAAGAGTTAGAACATATATCTACATCAGGACAACACTTATCTAAAGAGTTAGAACATTTATCTACATCAGGACACCACTTCAACTTAAGAGTTAGAACATATATCTACAACAGGACACCACTTATCTAAAGAGTTAGAACATATATCTACAAAAGGACACCACTTCAACTTAAGAGTTAGAACATATATCTACACCAGGACACCACTTCAACTTAAGAGTTAGAACATATATTTACATCAGGACACCACTTCAACTTAAGAGTTAGAACATATATCTACACCAGGACACCACTTCAACTTAAGAGTTAGAACATATATCTACCTCAGGACACCACTTCAACTTAAGAGTTAGAAAATATATCTACACCAGGATACCACTTCAACTTAAGAGTTAGAACATATATCTACAAAAGGACACCACTTCAACTTAAGAGTTAGAACATATATCTGCACCAGGACACCACTTCAACTTAAGAGTTAGAAAATATATCTACACCAGGACACCACTTCAACTTAAGAGTTAGAACATATATCTACACCAGGACACCACTTCAACTTAAGAGTTAGAACATATATCTACAAAAGGACAACACTTCAACTTAAGAGTTAGAACATATATCTACACCAGGACACCACTTCAACTTAAGATTTAGAACACATATCTACACCAGGACACCACTTCAACTTAAGAGTTAGAACATATATCTACAAAAGGACAACACTTCAACTTGAGAGTTAGAACATCTATCTACACCAGGACACCACTTCAACTTAAGAGTTAGAACATATATCTACACCAGGACACAATTTCAACTTAAGAGTTAGAACATATATCTACACCAGAACACCACTTCAACTTAAGAGTTAGAACATCTATCTACACCAGGACACCACTTCAACTTAAGAGTTAGAACATATATCTACACCAGGACACCACTTCAACTTAAGAGTTAGAACATATATCTACACCAGGACACCACTTCAACTTAAGAGTTAGAACATATATCTACACCAGGACACCACTTCAACTTAAGAGTTAGAACATATATCTACACCAGGACACCACTTCAACTTACGAGTTAGAACATATATCTACACCAGGACACCACTTCAACTTAAGAGTTAGAACATATATCTACACCAGGACACCACTTCAACTTAAGAGTTAGAACATATATCTACACCAGGACACCACTTCAATTTAAGAGTTAGAACATATATCTACAAAAGGACACCACTTCAACTTAAGAGTTAGAACATATATCTACACCAGGACACCACTTCAACTTAAGAGTTAGAACATATATCTATACCAGGACACCACTTCAACTTAAGAGTTAGAACATATATCTACAAAAGGACACCACTTCAACTTAAGAGTTAGAACATATATCTACACCAGGACACCACTTCAACTTAAGAGTTAGAATATATATCTATACCAGGACACCACTTCAACTTAAGAGTTAGAACATATATCTACAAAAGGACACCACTTCAACTTAAGAGTTAGAACATATATCTGCACCAGGACACCACTTCAACTTAAGATTTAGAAAATATATCTACACCAGGACACCACTTCAACTTTAGAGTTAGAACATATATCTACACCAGGACACCACTTCAATTTACGAGTTAGAGCATATATCTACACCAGGACACCACTTCAACTTTAGAGTTAGAGCATATATCTACAGGAGGACACCACTTCAACTTAAGAGTTAGAACATATATCTACACCAGGACACCACTTCAACTTACGAGTTAGAACATATATCTACACCAGGATACCACTTCAACTTAAGAGTTAGAACATATATCTACACCAGGACACCACTTCAACTTAAGAGTTAGAAAATATATCTACACCAGGACACCACTTCAACTTAAGAGTTAGAACATATATCTACAAAAGGACACCACTTCAACTTAAGAGTTAGAACATATATCTACACCAGGACACCACTTCAACTTAAGAGTTAGAACATATATCTATACCAGGACACCACTTCAACTTAAGAGTTAGAACATATATCTACAAAAGGACACCACTTCAACTTAAGAGTTAGAACATATATCTACACCAGGACACCACTTATCTAAAGAGTTAGAACATATATCTACCTCAGGACACCACTTCAACTTAAGAGTTAGAACATATTTCTACACCAGGATACCACTTCAACTTAAGAGTTAGAACATATATCTACACCAGGACACCACTTCAACTTAAGAGTTAGAACATATATCTACCTCAGGACACCACTTCAACTTAAGAGTTAGAAAATATATCTACACCAGGATACCACTTCAACTTAAGAGTTAGAACATATATCTACAAAAGGACACCACTTCAACTTAAGAGTTAGAACATATATCTGCACCAGGACACCACTTCAACTTAAGAGTTAGAAAATATATCTACACCAGGACACCACTTCAACTTAAGAGTTAGAACATATATCTACACCAGGACACCACTTCAACTTAAGAGTTAGAACATATATCTACAAAAGGACAACACTTCAACTTAAGAGTTAGAACATATATCTACACCAGGACACCACTTCAACTTAAGATTTAGAACACATATCTACACCAGGACACCACTTCAACTTAAGAGTTAGAACATATATCTACAAAAGGACAACACTTCAACTTAAGAGTTAGAACATCTATCTACACCAGGACACCACTTCAACTTAAGAGTTAGAACATATATCTACACCAGGACACCACTTCAACTTAAGAGTTAGAACATATATCTACACCAGGACACCACTTCAACTTAAGAGTTAGAACATCTATCTACACCAGGACACCACTTCAACTTAAGAGTTAGAACATATATCTACACCAGGACACCACTTCAACTTAAGAGTTAGAACATATATCTACACCAGGACACCACTTCAACTTAAGAGTTAGAACATATATCTACACCAGGACACCACTTCAACTTAAGAGTTAGAACATATATCTACACCAGGACACCACTTCAACTTACGAGTTAGAACATATATCTACACCAGGACACCACTTCAACTTAAGAGTTAGAACATATATCTACACCAGGACACCACTTCAACTTAAGAGTTAGAACATATATCTACACCAGGACACCACTTCAATTTAAGAGTTAGAACATATATCTACACGCGCACACCACTTCAACTTAAGAGTTAGAACATATATCTACACCAGGACACCACTTCAACTTAAGAGTTAGAACATATATCTACACCAGGACACCACTTCAACTTAAGAGTTAGAACATATATCTACACCAGGACACCACTTATCTACAGAGTTAGAACATTTATCTACATCAGGACACCACTTCAACTTAAGAGTTAGAACATATATCTACAACAGGACACCACTTATCTAAAGAGTTAGAACATATATCTACATCAGGACACCACTTCAACTTAAGAGTTAGAACATATATCTACACCAGGACATAACTTCAACTTAAGAGTTAGAACATATATCTACACCAGGACACCACTTCAACTTAAGAGTTAGAACATGTATCTACACCAGGACACCACTTCAACTTAAGAGTTAGAACATATATCTACACCAGGACACCACTTACACTTAAGAGTTAGAACATATATCTACACCAGGACACCACTTCAACTTAAGAGTTAGAACATATATCTACATCAGGACAACACTTATCTAAAGAGTTAGAACATATATCGACACCAGGACACCACTTCAACTTAAGAGTTAGAACATATATCTACAACAGGACACCACTTCAACTTAAGAGTTAGAACATATATCTACACCATTACACCAGTTCAACTTACGAGTTAGAAGATATATCTACACCAGGACACCACTTCAACTTTAGAGTTAGAACATATATCTACACCAGGACACCACTTCAATTTACGAGTTAGAGCATATATCTACACCAGGACACCACTTCAACTTTAGAGTTAGAGCATATATCTACAGGAGGACACCACTTCAACTTAAAAGTTAGAACATATATCTACACCAGGACAACACTTCAACTTAAGAGTTAGAACATATATCTACACCAGGATACCACTTCAACTTAAGAGTTAGAACATATATCTACACCAGGACACCACTTCAACTTAAGAGTTAGAACATATATCTACACCAGGACACCACTTCAACTTAAGAGTTAGAACATATATCTACACTAGAACACCACTTCAACTTAAGAGTTAGAACATATATCTACACCAGGACACCACTTCAACTTAAGAGTTAGAATATATATCTATACCAGGACACCACTTCAACTTAAGAGTTAGAACATATATCTACAAAAGGACACCACTTCAACTTAAGAGTTAGAACATATATCTGCACCAGGACACCACTTATCTAAAGAGTTAGAACATATATCTACCTCAGGACACCACTTCAACTTAAGAGTTAGAACATATTTCTACACCAGGATACCACTTCAACTTAAGAGTTAGAACATATATCTACACCAGGACACCACTTATCTAAAGAGTTAGAACATATATCTACATCAGGACACCACTTCAACTTAAGAGTTAGAACATATATCTACACCAGGACACCACTTCAACTTAAGAGTTAGAACATATATCTACACCAGGACACCACTTCAACGTAAGAGTTAGAACATATATCTACACCAGGACACCACTTCAACTTAAGAGTTAGAACATATATCTACACCAGGACACCACTTCAACTTTAGAGTTAGAACATACATCTACACCAGGACACCACTTCAACTTAAGAGTTAGAACATATATCTACACCAGGACACCACTTCAACTTAAGAGTTAGAACATATATCTACACCAGGACACCACTTCAACTTTAGAGTTAGAACATCTATCTACACCAGGACACCACTTCAACACAGTTAACACTATCGCTGACATTAGCACAATATAATATCATTTATTAACAATAATCATTGTTGGACAATATCAACAAAAGGAAAGAACTTATAAACTAAATAATCATAATATGTATATTTAACTACCAAACAAAATATAAGCAATTACTATTGTATCACTTCTTTAACTACCCATAGACCCAGGTTCTAAGTCTTTACCTGCAACAATAAAACTTGACAACCTCAAGAATTATTCTAGCCAAAATGGCCTCAGATAGCTTTCCGTCCTCTATCTGCACACTCAATACACAATCACAAACCCGACTTTACGATCAGATCACCTACTCAGTCAACCTGTGCACTCACATATAATTAGATCGCTTACTCAGTCGATCTTGGCATTTACACCCAATCAATTCTCGTACTCAGGCGAATTGTACAATTGTACGTTCACACACAATGAGATCTCGTACTGTTCACAGAGTGTCCATCATAAGCACCCATTGAGCACGACTGGCAAAACTCGAAGTGTATGATGGGAAAACCATCCTGCAAACTCTCACTTCCAGACTCACTTCCGGTCTTCCTGCCAGTCTCCCGAATGTATCTCTGCAGTGTATTTTATAGTGTCTAGCAACAACATGGCTGTCCACTGGTCTTCTGTGGGTTGGCTGGTTTAGCCATCACTCCAATTATAACTATCCCGTTTAAAATGTTATTGGCTGTCTGTCCACGAGTCACTGTCATTCTAAATGTGGTAGACCGCCGTGTTTAGTTTCAGATTGGCAACAATCCCCATCTTTGTCAAATCTGCCGCCAGAGTTCTCAGTTCTGACACCCACCCCCATCCTTGTCAAGGGAGGCAGCTAATCTGCTCAATCAGTACTTTGGCACAGTCTTCACAAAAGAGGACTGCTCCAAGATCCCAGAGCCTATAGATATTTTCAAAGAGACATGGATACAGCGGGATTAAGATCAATCTGTATTACAGAGGAAATGGTTTTTAAAAAATTGGAGGGATTGAAAGTGAATAAATGTCCAGGTCAAGATGGTATTCATCCAAAATTGCTGTATGAAATTAGAGACCAACTAGCAAAACCATTGGCTATTTTATGTTCTCAATCACTTACAAAAGGGATTGTTCCACGGGATTGGAAAGATGCAGGAGTGATCCCCTTATTCAAAAAAGGCAAAAAATCAGATCCAGCGAATTATAGACCGGTGAGTTTAACGAGCATAGTCTGTAAATTGTTAGAGTCAATAATCAAAGAAAACATTGTAATGCATTTAGACAAATTTAATCTAATTAGAAATAGTCAGCATGGGTTTACTAGAGGGAGATCATGCTTAACACATCTATTAGAATTCATGGAGGAGGTTACTAAAATCATAGATAAAGGGGAGCCAGTGGATGTTATTTATCTAGACTTTGCAAAGGCCTTTGATAGAGTACCTCATCAAAGATTATTTCGAAAGTTAAAATCACATGGAATTGATGGGGAAGTCGCCAAATGGATTGAACATTGGTTAACGGGAAGAAGGCAGAGGGTGGGCATAAATAAGGAGTACTCTGAGTCGTGTGAAGTGAAAAGTGGTGTGCCATAGGGCTCGGTTTTGGGACCAATTTTGTTCTTGATATATATAAATGATTTGGACATTGATATGAGATCCATGATTGCAAAATTTGCTGATGACACAAAACTATGCAGTAGTGTCTCATCTAAAGCGGAAGTGGATATATTGATGTCAGATTTAGATAAAATTCGAGAATGGTCTGTAAGCTGGCAAATGGAGTTTAATGTAGATAAATGTACAGTTATCCACATGGGTAGATCCAATATGGAACATAATTACAGAATGGGAGAAAACAATATTGGAAAGATAGATAAGGAAAGGGACCTAGGGGTTTTAATAGATCATACAGGAAAAGTGAGTGAGCAAGTTAAGGTAGCAGTGAAAAAGGCAAATGCAATGTTAGGTATGATAAAAAGAAATATTAAACATAGGAGCGAGGAAGTGATAGTCAAACTGTATAAAGCTTTAGTTAGACTTAGATTGGAGTAATGTGTACAGGTGTGGAGTCCTTATCATAGAGGGGACATAAACATACTAGAAGAAATACAAAAAAGAGCGATAAAGATGATAGTGGGATTCCAGAATTACAGTTATGAGGAACGACTCAGAAAAAAACCGGCCTACAGTGTCTCGAAGAGAGAAGAATTCGTGGTGACTTAATACAGGTTTATAAGATGACCAGAGGAATCGATAAATTAGACTATAACAAGTTTTTTAAAATACAGCCACCTACAATAACACAAGGGCATAGCTACAAGCTGACTAAAGAGAGGTCCAGGTTAGATATTAGGAAATATTTTTTTAGTCAGAGAGTGGTGTCTGCTTGGAATGCATTGCCAGAGGAGGTAGTGGAGGCAGGGACAGTTAATGCATTTAAGAATAAACTGGATGCGCCTAGCTTTTAGATCAAGGTGATGTAAATGTAACTGGTTGTATACAGACTCTGCAGGGTCTTCTAAACCAGTATAAAAACGTTAAGTTAAGTCTGCCGCCAGAGTTGTCAGTTCTGACACCCACCCCCATCCTTGTCAAGTCTGCTGCCAGAGTTGTCAGTTCTGACACCCACCCCTTGTACCAGACAAAGTCTTCTACCGAACGGGTTCCTAACCCCTCGTGTCCTTGCCGACCTGGTGTCCAAATGGTGTTTGACCCTACGCACTCATGTAACATGTAATTCTTAGCGAACACAGTCGCCAGCCCAAACTCCCCTACCCTAAACGTTCATGCTCCAGCTGGAACTCTCACACCTTCTAATTGATACACCAACATTAGTCCTTTCTATTTAATATACTAACATTATTCCCTTCTAATTGATGCACGAACATTATTCCCTTCGAATTGATGCACCCTTATTCCCTTAAAATTGATGCACCAACATTATTCCCTTCGAATTGGTGTACCAACATTATTTCCTTCTAATTTATGCACCAAAATTATTCCCTTCTAATTGATGTATCAACCTTTTCCTCTTCTAATTGATGTACCAACAATATTTCTCTCAAGAGTGGGCCAGTTCGGGTGAGAGTTTTACGGTTGTAGATGAGTAAGGTCAAGGCAATCACGTCTGACGTCACATTTCACGTTATCCTGGGTGTCAGACCGACAGATGTGCCGTATGGAAGCAAGCCAACACTGACCTGGGTGTCAGACCGACAGATGTGCCGTATGGAAGCAAGACAACAGTGACCTGGGTGTCAGACCGACAGATGTGCCGTATAGAAGCAAGCCAACACTGACCTGGGTGTCAGATCGGCAGATGTGCCGTATGGAAGCAAGCCAACACTGACTTGGGTGTCAGACCGATAGATGTGCTTTATGGAAGCAAGCCAACACTGACCTGGGTGTCAGACCGAAAAGATATGGCGTATGGAAGTAAGCTAACACTGACCTGGGTGTCATACCGACAGATGTGGCGTATGGAAGTAAACCAAAACTTTCCTGTATACGTCCCGAGCTCTTGCAGCGCTGTACCAAAGCGGGACTAGGTTTTTGGTCAGTGCATCTCCCCATCGCACAGGTGGGCGACCGTGTTTACGTGTACAGGCATAGTCCCACCAAAACGTGTTCAACATGTCCACCTGTTGCCAGGCATGGGGGCCACATGTCACGTGCCCACCTGTTCCCATGCATGCGGGCCACATGTCATATGTCTACCTGTTCCCATGCATGCGGGCCACATGTCATGTGTCTATCTGTTCCCATGCATGTGGGCCACATGTTACGTGTCCATCTGTTGTCAGGCATGCGGGACACATGCCCCGCCCAACAATGTCTGCCTGATTTCTCTCCTTCTACATCGTCCCGACACCAAGTTTTGATGTGGAATTTCTTCGTTCCGGATCTTAACCCGAAGCGTCATTTTTAGAACCCGCGGTTCCGCTGCTCTCTGGGTGTCTCTGAGCTCCTCTGCATCTGGGCAAGCTCCAGACGTCACATCCGGCAACCATTGCTGGAACAATCATGGAATTGAAAGTATGCTCTTGCCCTAGTGTCTTTCATCTCTTGGAGTATTGGTTTAATGGAGGTGGTGGAATACCAAACTGCTTTCTGTCAACAGATTTCGTGGTCCATTTTATGGCTAGCATTGATCTCTTGGTCTAGGTAGATATAGGAGTTGACATCCTCCATGGTTCCCTCTCTCTTGGTCTAGGTAGAAGTTGACATCCTCCATGGTTCCCTCTCCTAGCTTGATGTCCTGCTATGGGCAGTAAGGTTTCTGAGACGTGTTTGACTGTTATTTATTTCGGACTAGCAGTTCTGCTGACCACATTTAAGTCGATCCAAGGAATGTTGGGCTTCCTCACTTGTATGACTGACGAGCACGATGTCATCTGTAAATCGTAAATGGATGAGCCACTCGCCAGCAGTTGAGTTGGGAAAGGCTAAATTGTAACTACATTCTTCTTATGGAGCCGACATACTTGGAGAATGTGTTATATTGTGTGTGTGACCTCCCCACTGATGGGCCAACCTGCAGATCGACCTGTTGGCTATTGGAACATTGTTGGATGTTGGAACATTGTTGGATGTTGGAACATTGTTGGATGTTGGAACATTGTTGGATGTTGGAACATTGTTGGATGTTGGAACATTGTTGGATGTTGGAACATTGTTGGATGTTGGAACATTGTTGGCTGTTGGAACATTGTTGTCTGTTGGATTATTGTTGGTTATTGGAACATTGTTGGCTGTTGGAACATTTTTGGCAATTAGAACATTGTTGGCTGTTGAGAAACATTGTTGGCTGTTGGAACATTGTTGGATGTTGGAACATTGTTCGCTGTTGGAACATTATTGGCAATTAGAACATTGTTGGCTGTTGGAACATTTTTTGGCAATTAGAACATTGTTGGCTGTTGGAACATTGTTGGATGTTGGAACATTGTTCGCTGTTGGAACATTATTGGCAATTAGAACATTGTCATTTGGCTGTCACTCCTGAGAAAGAGTTCTGTGTTTTAGTTATATCTGTCCAGGTGTGCTCTGTGTGATTTGGGGGCTCCACACACCTGCAGGACTCATGTAGGGAAAGGGGGGGGGGGGGGGTTGGGATGGGGATACGTGTCTATCTGTTTTATTTGTGTCTGTGCATGTGTGTCTGTGCATGTGTGTCTGTGTATGTGTGTCTGTGCATGTGTGTCTGTGCATGTGTGTCTGTGCATGTGTGTCTGTGTATGTGTGTCTGTATGGTTTCACATGTATTGTTTCAATTTGTCCTGTTTGCTGAGGACGACCTTTAAGTTAGTAACCCAGTTTCCGTGAAGTAGCCCTTCACTGACCTGAATCTCCCACTCATCAAATCTCATCAAATCTCATCAAATCTCATCAAATCTCATCAAATCTCATCAAATCTCATCATACCTGCACATGTTTGTTTGTTTGTTTACTTAACCAGCACTTGTTGATCCACTTGTGGTCCGCCGAACTCTTTGTGTTTGGCCAAGACAAGAGTAACACCGCTGGCCCACAGAGAGTATGTGACGAAGACAAAAGTAACACCGCTGGCCCACAGAGAGTATGTGACGAAGACAAAAGTAACACCGCTGGCCCACAGAGAGTATGTGACGAAGACAAAAGTAACACCGCTGGCCCACAGAGAGTATGTGACGAAGACAAAAAGTAACACCGCTGGCCCACAGAAAGTATGTGGCGAAGACAAGAGTAACACCACTGGCCCACAGAGAGTATGTGGTGAAGACAAAAGTAACACCGCTGGCCCACAGAGAGTATGTGAAGAAGACAAAAGCAACACCGCTGGCCCACAGAGAGTATGTGACGAAGACAAAAGTAACACCGCTGGCCCACAGAAAGTATGTGGCGAAGACAAGAGTAACACCGCTGGCCCACAGAGAGTATGTGGCGAAAAACCCGACTAACTGTGAGACAGGACAAAACACCGGACATGGTTTGGTGGTTTATTTAGAGCAGCACATATGGCACCTAACAGGCTAAGTGGTCTATTTTGCTCTATTGTTTGAGTCTATTGGTATGGGCTCGCACGTCGTTTAATCGCCCCCAAGGAACTGGTTGTATACAGACTCAGCAGAATCTTCTAGACCAGTATAAAGACGTTAAGTTGTTCCCGTCAAGCCCAGTGGGAGACCAAGTGTTTTGTGTTGGTTGCTATAATCTCATGTTGTAGGACTTCTCTTACGTCTATCTACACATCTGTCACGTGGTCTTCCACGTGTATTTGACCAGATCTTCTTGTGTTGTATGCTAGTTAACAAGGAGAGATGACCGGAACAATCATATTGGCTGTTTTGTAATGTATTTAGCACGAGGGCTTGTTCCCACCATTCTTCGTATGCCATCATTTCCTATTTGATATCTCCTGGTAACTTCTCTTAGGCCTTCCATTTCACACAATCAAGTATTCATATCCTGTGCCTTTGACAAAAACCACCTTCAGCATCGGCAGCACAGAGTTGTTTGGGTGTTAAGCACTGGGGACAGTTAATAAGTCACATCAGATGATTTCTGGCATCTAGTTTCATGTTCACTATCAAGTTATATATCTTTTGTCAAAACACTACCCAGCTCAGGGGGACACAATTCCATTGAAGTATCGATCGTTCTGTAGCCGCCCCAGCTGGGTGACCACCCGTTGCAGAAGGTGCAAGGGGTCTGCACTAACTATATCTCACTTCCAACAAATTAACAAAGAAATTAAAAACACAACAATGAAGACTTAATTTCTACACGTTCACAACTGACTCTCCAATCTTCACTCAAAACAAAACCAGTCTGGCTGTAAGGAATATGAACTGAACTAAACTAAAAGAAATTTGATTACGAACAGTTACTTGATAGTTGAACTGTAACGATAGTGGAACTGTTACTTGATAGACGAACTGTGACTTGATAGACGAACTGTAACTTGATAGTTGAACTGTAACTTGATAGACGAACTGTAACTTGATAGACGAACTGTAACTTGATAGACGAACTGTAACTTGATAGACCAACTGTAACTTGATAGTTGAACTGTAACTTGATAGACGAACTGTAACTTGATAGACGAACTGTGACTTGATAGACGAACTGTAACTTGATAGTTGAACTGTAACTTGATAGACGAACTGTAACTTGATAGACGAACTGTGACTTGATAGACGAACTGTCACTTGATAGACGAACTGTAACTTGATAGACGAACTATAACTTGATAGACGAACTGTAACGATAGACGAACTGTAACTTGATAGACGAACTGTAACTTGATAGACGAACTGTAACTTGATAGTTGAACTGTAACGATAGTGGAACTGTCACTTGATAGACGAACTGTAACTTGATAGACGAACTGTAACTTGATAGACGAACTGTAACTTGATAGATGAACTGTAACTTGATAGTTGAACTGTAACGGTAGTGGAACTGTAACTTGATAGACGAACTGTAACTTGATAGACGAACTGTAACTTGATAGACAAACTGTAACTTGATAGATGAACTGTAACTTGATAGATGAACTGTAACTTGATAGACGAACTCTAACTTGATAGACAAACTAACTGTAACTTGATAGATGAACTGTAACTTGATAGACCAACTGTCACTTGATAGACGAACTGTAACTTGATAGATGAACAGTAACTTGATAGATGAACTGTAACTTGATAGATGAACTGTAACTTGATAGACGAACTGTAACTTGACAGATGAACTGTAACTTGATAGATAAACTGTAACTTGATAGAAAAACTATCTGTAACTTGATAGATGAACTGTAACTTGATAGACGAACTGTAACTTGATAGACGAACTGTAACTTGATAGACGAACTGTAACTTGATAGACGAACTGTAACTTGATAGAAGAACTGTAACTTGATAGACGAATTGTAATTTGATAGATGAACTGTAACTTTATAGATGAACTGTAACTTGATAGACGAACTATAACTTGATAGACGAACTGTAACCTGATAGATGAACAGTAACTTGATAGATGAACTGTAACTTGATAGACGAACTGTAACTTGACAGATGAACTGTAACTTGATAGATGAACTGTAACTTGATAGGAAAACTAACTGTAACTTGATAGATGAACTGTAACTTGACAGACGAACTGTAACTTGATAGACGAACTGTAACTTGATAGACGAACTGTAACTTGATAGAAGAACTGTAACTTGATAGACGAATTGTAATTTGATAGATGAACTGTAACTTTATAGATGAACTGTAACTTGATAGACGAACTATAACTTGATAGACGAACTGTAACCTGATAGATGAACAGTAACTTGATAGATGAACTGTAACTTGATAGACGAACTGTAACTTGACAGATGAACTGTAACTTGATAGATGAACTGTAACTTGATAGGAAAACTAACTGTAACTTGATAGATGAACTGTAACTTGACAGACGAACTGTAACTTGATAGACGAACTATAACTTGATAGATGAACTGTAACTTGATAGATGAACTGTAACTTGATAGATGAACTATAACTTGATAGACGAACAGTAACTTGATAGACGAACTGTAACTTGATAGAAGAACTGTAACTTGATAGACGAACTGTAACTTGATAGACGAACTGTAACTTGATAGTTGAAGTGTAACGATAGTGGAACTGTCACTTGATAGACGAACTGTAACTTGATAGACGAACTGTAACTTGATAGACGAACTGTAACTTGATAGATGAACTGTAACTTGATAGTTGAACTGTAACGGTAGTGGAACTGTAACTTGATAGACGAACTGTAACTTGATAGACGAACTGTAACTTGATAGATGAACTGTAACTTGATAGACGAACTGTAACTTGACAGATGAACTGTAACTTGATAGATGAACTGTAACTTGATAGGAAAACTAACTGTAACTTGATAGATGAACTGTAACTTGACAGACGAACTGTAACTTGATAGACGAACTATAACTTGATAGATGAACTGTAACTTGATAGATGAACTGTAACTTGATAGATGAACTATAACTTGATAGACGAACAGTAACTTGATAGACGAACTGTAACTTGATAGAAGAACTGTAACTTGATAGACGAACTGTAACTTGATAGACGAACTGTAACTTGATAGTTGAAGTGTAACGATAGTGGAACTGTCACTTGATAGACGAACTGTAACTTGATAGACGAACTGTAACTTGATAGACGAACTGTAACTTGATAGATGAACTGTAACTTGATAGTTGAACTGTAACGGTAGTGGAACTGTAACTTGATAGACGAACTGTAACTTGATAGACGAACTGTAACTTGATAGACGAACTGTAACTTGATAGATGAACTGTAACTTGATAGATGAACTGTAACTTGATAGACGAACCGTAACTTGATAGACAAACAAACTGTAACTTGATAGATGAACTGTAACTTGATAGACGAACTGTAACTTAATAGACGAACTGTAAAATGATAGACAAACTGTAACTTGATAGACGAACTGTAACTTGATAGATGAACTGTAACTTGATAGACGAACTGTAACTTGATAGACGAACTGTAACTTGATAGACGAACTGTAACTTGATAGACGAACTGTAACTTGATAGATGAACTGTAACTTGATAGATGAACTGTAACTTGATAGATGGACTGTAACTTGATAGATGAACTGTAACTTGATAGACGAACTGTAACTTGATAGACAAACTAACTGTAACTTGAAAGACAAACTGTAACTTGATAGACAAACCGTTAGACTACTTGATAGTTGAACTGTAAATTGATAAACGACCAGTTAGTTACTTGATAGTCAAACTCTAACTTGATAAACGAACTGTAACTTGATAAACGAACTGTATTCTGATAGACAAACCGTTGTGTGGATTGCCACAGGATGGAAATTTGGTGTCTGTTCTACAGCCCACGTGATTCCGTGGTCTGTACTCCTCGTCGACGGTGACTTCTAGTATCGTTGAAGCGCTGGATCTTTGTGCTAGGCGAATATATCTCTAGTTAGACGCTATACTTTTTAGATACTTTTGTTAGACGCTAGATTCTCATCAGCCAGCAAATAAATAGTATCTAAGATGACCAACTGCTGCGTGTTCCTCGTGACGCACTACTATAGCTGTATCTACCACTTACTATTGCGAAACATCAATTTCATTACTATTTACCTCTCCCTGATATGCTGCTGAATATCTGGACTCAAGTGATGAAAGAATGTCTGTTGAAACCTCTCTCTCTCTCTGTGTCTCTATCTCCGTCTCTCTCTCTCTCTCTCTCTCTTTCTCTCTCTCTGGACTTCAAAAATCTATCTGACTCCTCTTCACCGTTTTCAAGACGGTCATGTTCTCATAGTTGCTCGCTGCCGACTAATTTCGACTTGTTTCTCCGATCTTCACTCTCCAATCTCTTAAATGATTTGCGCTTCCCCAGCTAGCTATATCCGTCCCTTTTTCCAGATCTCGAACCTAGGTTTCCTCCTTGAGATTTCATTAAAAAAACTAGTTAATACCATTTAAAACATGTCTAAAATAAAATGACTAACACATGTACACAGCTAATATCTGTTTCAGTTCTGTCGTCTTCCCTCACTAACTAACGTATCGCAACAAAGACATAACAGGCAGCCATTTTTGGTTCATTTTGTGAACGTCGATATCTGGTGAACATTAACATTGAATACATATTAACCGGGTGGTCTGCCGGGGTCTTTGTGTATGACAAGGACAAGAATAGCATCACTGCCTCACTGAGAGCATGTCGAAAGAGGCGACTAACTGTGTGACGTGGCATACCACCGGCCATGGTTAGAGGGTTTGTAAGAACAGCATAGATGGCTCCGAACAGGCTGCGGTTCTACTTTACTCTAGTGTTTGAGTCTATTAAGATGGACTCGCACATCGGTTAACCACCCTCCGTAAGCGCGTGTCCCAACACAGTAAAGTATTTAGCTGCTCGAGCCTAGCCCGCTAAGCAGAAAAACATCTTTCCCCGGATATATCCCCCTGATACCAGAGTTATGATCTGCACATGAGCGACTGCCCCTGTAGAAGTACAGGTCGACTAAGTGTAGGAGCGACTGCCCCTGTAGAAGTACAGGTCGACTAAGTGTAGGAGCGACTGCCCCTGTAGAAGTACAGGTCGACTAAGTGTAGGAGCGACTGCCTCTGTAGAAGTACAGGTCGACTAAGTGTAGGAGCGACTGCCCCTGTAGAAGTACAGGTCGACTAAGTGTAGGAGCGACTGCCCCTGTAGAAGTACAGGTCGACTAAGTGTAGGAGCGACTGCCCCTGTAGAAGTACAGGTCGACTAAGTGTAGGAGCGACTGCCCCTGTAGAAGTACAGGTCGATTAAGTGTAGGAGCGACTGCCCCTGTAGAAGTACAGGTCGACTAAGTGTAGGAGCGACTGCCCCTGTAGAAGTACAGGTCGATTAAGTGTAGGAGCGACTGCCTCTGTAGAAGTACAGGTCGACTAAGTGTAGGAGCGACTGCCCCTGTAGAAGTACAGGTCGACTAAGTGTAGGAGCGACTGCCCCTGTAGAAGTACAGGTCGACTAAGTGTAGGAGCGACTGCCCCTGTAGAAGTACAGGTCGACTAAGTGTAGGAGCGACTGCCCCTGTAGAAGTACAGGTCGATTAAGTGTAGGAGCGACTGCCCCTGTAGAAGTACAGGTCGACTAAGTGTAGGAGCGACTGCCCCTGTAGAAGTACAGGTCGATTAAGTGTAGGAGCGACTGCCCCTGTAGAAGTACAGGTCGATTAAGTGTAGGAGCGACTGCCTCTGTAGAAGTACAGGTGGACTAAGCACATGAGCGACTGCCCCTGTAGAAGTACAGGTCGACTAAGTGTAGGAGCGACTGCCTCTGTAGAAGTACAGGTCGACTAAGTGTAGGAGCGACTGCCCCTGTAGAAGTACAGGTCGACTAAGTGTAGGAGCGACTGCCCCTGTAGAAGTACAGGTCGACTAAGTGTAGGAGCGACTGCCCCTGTAGAAGTACAGGTCGACTAAGTGTAGGAGCGACTGCCCCTGTAGAAGTATAGGTCGACTAAGTGTAGGAGCGACTGCCTCTGTAGAAGTACAGGTGGACTAAGCACATGAGCGACTGCCCCTGTAGAAGTACAGGTCGACTAAGTGTAGGAGCGACTGCCCCTGTAGAAGTACAGGTCGACTAAGTGTAGGAGCGACTGCCCCTGTAGAAGTACAGGTCGACTAAGCACATGAGCGACTGCCCCTGTAGAAGTACAGGTCGACTAAGTGTAGGAGCGACTGCCTCTGTAGAAGTACAGGTCGACTAAGTGTAGGAGCGACTGCCTCTGTAGAAGTACAGGTCGACTAAGAACCAAGAAAATATTAACTTCGGCTTTTTGTTTTGGAAAAAGCGTTTCGCGGAAGTATCCCATAATGAACGGTACAAATAAGTTACCACTATCTTGTTGTGAGTGATCCATACATTTATTTTGCTATGTTTAAAATGTGTCCACTGTTGTTCTTTTGCACCTAATGTTGCACAAGTTCTGCAGACTGAAAGTGCGTTTAAAGAAAAGTGCTACACACAACCCTCATCATAAACATATTTTCATGAATGACGATGGTGAGAGAAAGTTCAATGAATGTAATTATCCGCTCGGTCCATGCACGGACATTTCCTTGTTTACGCGTGATTACACTAGCGAAGTACTCTACACTTGGTCCAGTCATAGTGACCCATGATTACACTAGCGAAGTACTCTACACTTGGTCCAGTCACAGTGACCCATGATTACACTAGCGATAGTACTCTACACTTGGTCCAGTCACAGTGACCCATGATTACACTAGCGAAGTACTCTACACTTGGTCAAGTCACAGTGACCCATGATTACACAAGCGAAGTACTCTACACTTGGTCCAGTCACAGTGACCCATGATTACACTAGCGACAGTGCTCTACACTTGGTCAAGTCACAGTCACCCATGATTACACTAGCGACGTACTCTACACTTGGTCCAGTCACAGTGACCCATGATTACACTAGCGATAGTACTCTACACTTGGTCAAGTCACAATGACCCATGATCACACTAGCGAAGTACTCTACACATGGTCAAGTCACAGTGACCCATGATTACACTAGCGAAGTACTCTACACTTGGTCCAGTCACAGTGACCCATGATTACACTAGCGATAGTACTCTACACTTGGTCAAGTCACAATGACCCATGATCACACTAGCGAAGTACTCTACACATGGTCAAGTCACAGTGACCCATGATTACACTAGCGAAGTACTCTACACTTGGTCCAGTCACAGTGACCCATGATTACACTAGCGAAGTACTCTACACATGGTCAAGTCACAGTGACCCATGATTACACTAGCGACAGTACTCTACACTTGGTCAAGTCACAATGACCCATGATCCTTCGCTGAACGTTTGTGATGTATTCTAGCAAAGACGTCTCATATTATTTCGGCACACTATTTATAAATACGGAGACTGAAATAAATCCGTGACGAAATGTATCTCATTTTACAAGATGGTTATTTCTTCCGTTTCTGTGGTTTCATTTTAGTTTCACGTAGCTCGTCCATGGCTTCCAGATCAGCTGATCAGGCATGTATAGATTTTGTCAGCGTGTATTCTGTCAGCTTGTATTCTGTCAGCTTGTACTCTGTCAGCTTGAACTCTGTCAGCTTGAATTCTGTCAGCGTGTACTCTGTCAGTTTGTACTCTGTCAGCTTGAACTCTGTTAGCTTGAATTCTGTCAGCTTGTACTCTGTCAGCTTGTACTCTGTCAGCTTGAACTCTGTCAGCTTGTATTCTGTCAGCTTGTACTCTGTCAGCTTGTACTCTGTCAGCTTGAACTCTGTCAGCTTGAATTCTGTCAGCGTGTACTCTATCTTGTACTCTGTCAGCTTGTACGCTGTCAGCTTGTATTCTGTCAGCTTGTATTCTGCCAGCTTGAACTCTGTCAGCTTGTATTCTGTCAGCTTGTACTCTGTCAGCTTGTATTCTGTCTTTTGTCAGCTTGTACCCTGTCAGCGTGTATTCTGTCATCGTGTACTCTGTCAGCTTGTATGCTGTCAGCTTGTACTCTGTCAGCTTGTATTCTGTCGGCTCGTATTCTGTCAGCGTGTACTCTGTCAGCGTGTATTCTGTTAGCGTGTACTCTGTCAGCTTGTATTCTGTCAGCTTGTACTCTGTCAGCTTGCATTCTGTCAGCTTGTATTCTGTGTTTATTTAATTAATTCAGATTCTGGGCTGTCATGTGAAACATTTAGCAATCTAAGATACGCGGATGATCCAGTTTTGATGGCAACAAGTGAGCAAAAAATTACAAGAGCTTGTGACAACAATACACAAAATAAGTCCAGAGTTTGGATTAGACATAAACATAAAGACTATGATACGTGGGTAAAGTGACAAGAAACCATATGTGCAGATAGCAATAAAAGATCAACTACTTGAACAGGTACAGAGTTTCTCCTATCTAGTTCATAAAATAACGGACGATGGCAGCTGTGAAAAAGAAATGAGAAAGAGACTAGGTATGGTCAAGATGGTATTCGACAACATGCGACACATACTGACATCCAAAGAGATGAATCAGAATTTGAAAATGAGATTTGTCAGGTGTTATGTATACTCGTCACTACTTTATGGCGCAGAAACATGGACACTGAATAACAAGTTGGAAAAGAGTATTGAAGCCTTCGCAATGTGGGTATATAGAAGATTGGGTCGCGTTTCTTGGAAAGAGAAGAAAACAAATTTGGAGGTATTGGAAACGTTGGGGGTGAAAAGAGAATTAATGACCGAAATTAGGGTTAGACAGTTGCGTTATTTTGGACAATTTATAATTGATATACGAGAGTATTTTATTCTCCATTTTGGAACATGTCACTTGAATGTACTGGTCAAATTTAATACTACTTTTCTATGGCATAATGGAAATAAATTATTCAGAAAAAAGTATATTAATACGTGTGTTAATTGTTCTTTGATGTATTCCATTATGTAACAGTTGGAGCTAGAGCATGGGCGTTAAGGGCAGGTGTGATGGGACCAGCGACTCTGGGAACAAAGGTTACCTGAATGTGTGCCAAGATCAACCACCGTCTCGACACAAAATCCACAAAGGAAACGAGGGGTTAGGGGAAGAATGTGTCTGGTACAGGTGGGGGTTAGGAGCTGACCACTCTGGTGTTCCGATTTGGGTAGTTGGGGGTGGGGGTGGGTGTGGCAATCAGAGGTTGTCACGTTCTGCTGCTGCGACATTTAGAGTGACAAGAATTCTGAGTGATTCGTCCAATAACAACTAGTTGGAGGTAGATCCAAACTAGGATGTTGGCTAAGTCAGACAACCAACAAAAGACTATTGGACAGTCATGAAGTTGTTTGAGACTATATAATACATACTGGACAATGAGGAACTCGAGAGACTGGCCGGGAGGGAGAGAGAAACTGGAAACGAGTTGCATGGACTGACTAGCAGAGCTATTGTGTGGGTTGGACACCCTGTGACTATAAGAGATCTGAATATATGTGGTGTGTGGAGGACACCGAGTGAACGATGTGTATCCTGTGTATACACAGATCTACTGAGTGTGTGACCACATGTGAGTTCGCGATTCCGACTATTAGGTGACGTGTTCTAGTTTCGGATGAGCACACAGATCACCTGAGTATACGTGAATAGATCATATGTGGATGTATAGATGACCTGCCTGAAGGGATCTGGGTGTGGGGGAATGCACAGAACGACAGAGTACATATAAGAGGCGTGTCATAAGTCTTTACCCTGACCATGAAGGAGTAGGAGAAGAAAGTTGAAATTTGGCACAGTGCTTATTCCTTCACAATGTAGCCAGCACCTGAATTTATACATTTCTACAATCTCTGCGTGACCTTGAAAAGACCTTCAGAATAAAATAACCTATTTTTCGAACTAAACCAGCTATGACAAGCCTGGGTGACATCTTCGTCACTATCAAATTAATTTCCTTTCAGCTGTGTTTTATGTTTTGGGAAAATAAAAAAGTCTGATGGAGCTAAATCCGGAGAATATGGTGGGTGTGGAAGAATTTCAATATTCAAATTGTTGGTTGTTTGCAGCACAAGCCTTGCTTTATGGGAGGGCGCATTGTCTTGAAGCAAATGCAGAATTTGAGTGCGCGCTATCCATCATTTTCTGGTTACAGTCTTTCTTAAACTGTCTTCGTAAACCAGAATGTTGTCTTCTTCAAAGAGTGGTTCATGCCAGTTCTTGGCTCCGTTGCTTCCTATGTTAAATTCCACTTCTTCTGCTGCTGCAGTTTTGCTGGCTTCCGTTGTTCTTTTATCCCTGTAAATGTTTGACAGAAACGAGGACAACGCATATCCTTGTCGCACTCCTGCATTATTATCAGAAACATCTGTGACTGATCAGTTTTTATAACATTTGCATTGAAATGGTAGAATGCTCTCCCATCAAGTAATAATCGCCCTTGCATTTCACAATGTTCTAATATTGCCCAGAGCATCTTCCGGTCAACTTCGAAAAACTTACTAATGATCTATACATCTTGTTGTCATGTTCTATTGATTTTTCCTTTAATTCTCTTACTGTTTATTTAAATAAAATGAGTGTGGTTATTAGTTTTCATGTCTATTTTTGATATGTAAACGCTATCCCAGCTAAAATACACACAATGTAGGTCTTGCAACACGAGACATCTGTCTATAGAACGGATATCGTTGATAATGTCGGAACCAGGAATGAGCGATAAACTTGTGTCATGTAATGTGATACGATCCAATGTTGTCTTTTCTCTATGTAATGGGATGTTGTTGACTTATATGTCATTTATTCATAATCTTTTTACATAGATTATAGGTAGTATAACCCGAGTGGTGCGCGAGCTGGAAAAGGTAGCTCCACTGCAACCTTCCCAGCATAGCCTCAACGGCAACTACATAAAGTTCTTGTGTAGGGTGAGCGGCCTCTTCATCTACAAAACATTTGTACAGTGTCAGTCACTGAGACAGCTCTATGATGATAGAAAGCGTCCTTCCTTCCTTCCTTCCTTCCTTCCTTCCTTCCTTCCTTCCTTCCTTCCTTCCTTCCTTCCTTCCTTCCTTCCTTCCTTCCTTCCTTCCTTCCTTCCTTCCTTCCTTCCTTCCTTCCTTCCTTCCTTCCTTCCTTCCTTCCTTCCTTCCTTCCTTCCTTCCTTCTCTCCTTCCTTCCTTCCTTCCTTCCTTCCTTCCCTCCCTCCCTCCCACCTTCCCTCCTTCCTTCCTTCCCTCCCTCCCTCCCACCTTCCCTCCTTCCTTCCTTCCCTCCCACCTTCCCTCCTTCCTTCCTTCCTTCCCTCCCTCCCTCCCACCTTCCCTCCTTCCTTCCTTCCTTTCTTATTTCTCTTTCCTTCCTTTCTTCTCCTGCTTTCCTTCCTTCCTTCCTTCCTTCCCTCCCTCCCACCTTCCCTCCTTCCTTCCTTCCTTTCTTATTTCTCTTTCCTGCCTTCCCTCCTTCCTTCCTTCCTCCCACCTTCCCTCCTTCCTTCCTTCCTTCCCTCCCTCCCTCCCACCTTCCCTCCTTCCTTCCTTCCTTTCTTATTTATCTTTCCTTCCTTTCTTCTCCTGCTTTCCTTCCTTCCTTCCTTCCTTCCTTCCCTCCCTCCCACCTTCCCTCCTTCCTTCCTTCCTTTCTTATTTCTCTTTCCTGCCTTTCTTCTCCTGCTTTCCTTCCTTCCTTCCTTCCTTCTTTCCTTCCTTCCTTCCTTCCTTCCTTCCTTCCTTCCTTCCCTCCCTCCCTCCCACCTTCCCTCCTTCCTTCCTTCCTTTCTTATTTCTCTTTCCTGCCTTTCTTCTCCTGCTTTCCTTCCTTCCTCCCTTCCTTCCTTCTCCTTAATTTCTTCCTTCTTCCCTCCCTCTCTTCCTTCCTCCCTCCCTTCCCTCTCTCCATCCCTCCCTCCCTCCCTCCTTCCTTCCTTCCTTCCTTCTAAAAAAGAACTGGTTCACTTAGACCATAAATAACCACATGAAGTCAGTCTCCCTTCTTGTCTACTGCAATTGCACAGACCTACTGCGATTGTCAGGACAATACTAAGACTAAAATGAAATAGCCTTTACAATTTATTAATTATTTTCCTATTGATCCTAACACTAATGATGGCTAAGATAACTCTTTCATATGGGCTGACATCTGTTACACCTAATTACTGACCTACTGACCTTCTTACTTACCGATTAGGGTCCTCATTTACTTACCTATTGGCGTACCTACATATTACCTACTTACTTACTTACAAACTTATTGTTCACTAACTTACCTACTTGCTTTTGTGCCTTGTGACTTACTTGCTGACTCACCTACAGACATATTCACTTACTTGTCCACTAAAAAACATGACCAATGGAGCACACTTTACGATCTATGTGTTTAACAGTAAGAACTGTTTATTGACAAGGAAATCTGCGAGCGCTCATTGCCAAGCATTCCGATAGTTTGATGTCTGTTGCAGTGTATCTCACGACTGACGGTCTGCACGGATTGGACAATTCTTGGTAACCTAACAACATGCACACCTGATTCTAAGATTGCTGTGACCCGTAGAAAAGAGTGGTATATCTTCTTTTGGCTACTGCTCTTGCCATGGGGCGTCTCGGAGAGGCGGGATGTCCTACTGTCCTTGCCATGAGGCGTCGCAGACAGGCAGGATGTCCTACTGTCCTTGCCATGAGGCGTCGCAGACAGGCAGGATGTCCTACTGTCCTTGCCATGAGGCGTCGCAGACAGGCAGGATGTCCTACTGTCCTTGCCATGAGGCGTCGCAGACAGGCAGGATGTCCTACTGTCCTTGCCATGAGGCGTCGCAGACAGGCAGGATGTCCTACTGTCCTTGCCATGAGGCGTCGCAGACAGGCAGGATGTCCTACTGTCCTTGCCATGAGTCGACCCAGAGAGGAAATTTGCGTAGATTTCTTGTTTTCGCCAGGTGGGAGGCTTGTGTTGTCGTTAGGTGAAACATCCTGAGAGTGTCAGATACAGCCTTGGTCTACCTACGTGGAAGTCATCTTCTTGTTCGTTGGCTGAGACGCATTTGAAATGTTCACGCTGGAGGTTAACTTAACTTAACTTAACGTCTTTATACTGGTTTAGAAGACCCTGCAGAGTCTGTATACAACCAGTTACATTTACATCACCTTGCTCTAAAAGCTATGCGCATCCAGTTTATCTTAAATGCATTAACTGTCCCTGCCTCCACTACCTCCACTGGCAATGCATTCCAAGCAGACACCACTCTCTGACTAAAAAAATATTTCCTAATATCTAACCTGGACCTCTCTTTAGTCAGCTTGTAGCTATGCCCTCGTGTTATTGTGGGTGGTTGTATTTAAAAAAAACTTATTATAGTCTAATTTATCGATTCCTCTGATCATCTTATAAACCTGTATTAAGTCATCAAGAATTCTTCTCTCTTCGAGACACTGTAGGCCGGTTTTTCTGAGTCGTTCCTCATAACTGTAATTCTGGAATCCCACTATTATCTTTGTCGCTCTTTTTTGTATTCTTTCTAGCATGTTTATATCCCCTCTATGATAAGGACTCCACACCTGTACACAGTACTCCAATCTAGGTCTAACTAAAGCTTTATACAGTTTGACGATCACTCTTACTTGCTCCTATGTTTAATATTTCTTTTTATCATACCTAACATTACATTTGCCTTTTCCACTGCTACCTGAACTTGCTCACTCACCTACGTGTATGATCTATTATAACCCTTTCCTTATCTATCTTTCTAATATTGTTCTTTCCCATTCTGTAATTATGTTCCATATTGGATCTACCCATGTGGATGACTGTACATTTATCTACATTAAACTCCATTTGCCAGCTTACAGACCATTCTCGAATTTTATCTAAATCCGACATCAATATATTCACTTCCGCTTTAGATGAGACACTACTGCATAGTTTTGTGTCATCAGCAAATTTTGCAATCATGGATCCCATATCAATGTCCAAATCATTTATATATATATCAAAAACAAAATTGGTCCCAAAACCGAGCCCTGTGGCACACCACTTTTCACTTCATACGACTCAGAGTACTCCTTATTTATGCCCACCCTCTGCCTTCTTCCCGTTAACCAATTTTCAATCCATTTGGCAACTTACCCACCTATTCCATGTGATTTTAACTTTCGAAATAATCTTTGATGAGGTACTCTATCAAAGGCCTTTGCAAAGTCTAGATAAATAACGTTCACTGGCTCCTCTTTATCTATCATTTTAGTAACCTCCTCCATGATTTCTAATAGATTTGTTATGCATGATCTCCATCTAGTAAGCCCATGCTGACTATTTCTAATTAGATTAAATTTGTCTAAATGCATTACAATGTTTTCTTTGATTATTGACTCAAACAATTTACAGACTATGCTAGTCAAACTCACCGGTCTATAATTCGCTGGATCTGATTTTTTTGCCTTTTTTGAATAAGGGGATAATACATTCTGACTTAATGACCAAATCATTTTTAGGTGTCAATTTAGGCCCTAACTGCGTTTGTCCTCACAATCTGGTGTTGAGGATTCGGTCACGGATTGTCTTTCAGGCTGCACTTCTCACACATCGCATCTCACAGCTCTGGATGTTACTCTAGCTAGGACCAAGATTGACATTGGTAACACAATGTAGAAATAAATAGTGCATTTATCAGCTTCCTCTTGGTTGGAAGAGGCACTCTAGGGTCTTTAAATTGGTGTCATTTGGTAGAGGACAGTTCACCGCCTGAATTCTGTGTGCAATCTCTCTATCCACTCTGCCGTGATCAGTGAACACTCTACCTCGGTATTTGAACTCTCATACTTCATTGATACCAATGTCACTGATGTGGGAACTTCTCTGCGCTTGTTCAAGCGATATAAATATAGTCTCTGTCTTGTCTGTGTTGGTCTTCATGTCATATTCGTGTCTTGTCTGTGTTGATCTCCGTGCCATATTCGTGTCTTGTCTGTGTTGATCTTCATGATCCTGGAGGTAGTAAAGAAGCGGAAAGCTTCGAATGCAGAACATGAACACACATTAGCATTCGCTAGTTGACCTTACAAACTACATCTCGTGGCATAACACATTAGTGGATAAAAACTGCATGATTGACGGAGAAGAGAAGAGGGCTGGAAAAAAACTGTGTACCTCGATAAGATATCTGTCTCCGAGGCCCTGGATAAAACCGCTGAGGCGCTGGTCCGGTAAGACGTTTCTGACGAAGACAGACACAGCTAGGCAGGGAAGTCTAGACCAGGGGCTGGCATATCAGAGCACGTCAGGCAGAAGAATTGTGGACATTGCGTAGAGTTGGATGAGACAATGATTGACCCTGAAAGGATTACGTCTGAGTAACCGTTGGACTGCCGAGAGCGTCTTACCTAGGGATGTTTATGGTGTCCCTGGCGGTCCACTTGAAGTGTAAGACCACCGGTGACATAAGATTGTATGGTGTCCCTGTCAGTCCACCAGAAGTGTAAGGTCACCGGTGACATCAGGTCTTGTGGTGTCCCTGTCAGTCCACTAGAGGTGTAAGGCCACCGGTGACATCAGGTCTTGTGGTGTCCCTGTGGTGTCCCTCTTAATGCTGAATTCTACAGCAACCTTCCTCAACCTTTTTACCACGTGACATCAAGACACCTTAAACAAATTGACAGCTCTCAGAGAACCTGCTGACTCCACAACACCTCACTGCCTCACTGACATGCAGGCTGTTCGACATCTGACCTTCAACACCTCACTGACATGCAGGCTGTTCGACCTCTGACCTTCAACACCTCACTGACATGCAGGCTGTTTGGCCTCTGACCTTCAACACCTCACTGACATGCAGGCTGTTTGGCCTCTGACCTTCAACACCTGACTGACATGCAGGCTGTTCGGCCTCTGACCTTCCACACCTCACTGACATGCAACTATTCAACCATGATCTTTCGAGAAGCCTTAATGTTCCCTACAACTAATGTTCCCAGCAACTCTAATGTTCCCTGCAACTAATGTTCCCAGCAACTCTAATATTCCCTGCAACTATAATGTTCCCAACAGCTCGAATGTTCCACGCAGCCCGAATACTCGTTGCATCCATAATGTTCAACGCAAGTCTAATGTGCCGTACAACACGAGGTGAGAGAATTGAGAGAGAGAGGTGAGAGAGGTGAGAGAGGTGAGAGAGGTGAGAGAGACAGAGGGAAGAGAGAGGTGAGACAGAGGTGAGAAAGAAGTGAGAGGTGCCAGAGAGTGGTGAGAGAGGTGAGAGAGGTGAGAGAGGTGAGAGAGACAGAGGGAAGAGAGAGGTGAGAGAGGTGAGAGAGACAGAGGGAAGAGAGAGGTGAGAAAGAAGTGAGAGGTGCCAGAAAGTGGTGAGAGAGGTGAGAGAGCTGAGAGAGGTGAGAGAGACAGAGGGAAGAGAGAGGTGAGAGAGGTGAGAGAGGTGAGAGAGACAGAGGGAAGAGAGAGGTGAGAGAGGTGAGAAAGAAGTGAGAGGTGCCAGAGAGTGGTGAGAGAGGTGAGAGAGAGGTGAGAGAGACAGAGTGAAGAGAGAGGTGAGAGAGGTGAGAGAGGTGAGAGAGAGGTGAGAGAGACAGAGGGAAGAGAGAGGTGAGACAGAGGTGAGGGAGAGGTGAGAGAGAGAGAGGTGAGAAAGAGAGGAGAAAAAGAGGTGAGAAAGAGGTGAGCGAGAGAGGAGAGGTGAGAGAGGTGACAGAGGTGAGAGAGAGGTGAGAGAGAGGTAAGAGAGAGGTGAGAGAGGTGAGAGAAAGGTGAGAGAGAGGTGAGAGAAAGGTGAGAAAGAGAGAGAGACAAAGGGAATAGAAAGGTGAGAGAGAGGTGAGAGATCGGTAAGAGAGAGGTGAGAGGTGAGAGAGGTGAGAGAGAGAGGTGACAGAGAGGAGAGAGAGGTGAGAGAGAGGTGAGAGAGGTGAGAGAAAGAGGGAAAAGAGAGGTGAAAGGTGAGAGAGAGCTGAGAGGTGAGAGAGAGTGTGAGAGACGAGAGAGAGGTGAGAGAGAGGTGAGAGAGCTGAGAGGAGAGAGAGAGGTGAGAGAAAGGTGAGAGAGAGGTGAGAGAGAGAGGTTAGAGAGAGAGGTGAGAGAGTGTGAGATGAGAGAGAGGTGAGAGAGGTGATAGAGGTGAGAGAGAGGTTGAGAGAGGTGAGAGAGAGAGGTGAGAGATGTGAGAGGTGAGATAGAGGTGAGAGAGAGGTGAGAGAGAGGGGAGAGGTGAGAGAGATGAGAGACAGAGAGAGGTAAGAGACAGGTAAGAGAGGTGGGAGAGAGATGAGAGAGGTTAGAGAAAGGTGAGAGAGATGAGAGAGAGACTTGAGAGAGAGGTTTGAAAGGTGAGAGATAGGTGAGAGGTGAGAGAGGTTAGAGACAGAGGAGAGAGAGAGATGTTAGAGAGAGGTTAGAGAGAGAGACGTGAGAAAGAGGAGAGACAGAAAGAGACGAGAGAGGTGAGAGAGGAGAAAGAGGTAGAGAGAGATGAGAGAGATAAGAGAAACAAGAGAGGGGTGAGAGAGGTGTGAGAGAGATGTGAGAGAGAGGATAGAGAGAGATAAGAGAGAGAGAGAGGTGAAAGAGAGGTGAGAGCGAGAGGTGAGAGAGAGGTAAGAGAGAGAGGTTAGAGAGAGGTAAGAGAGAGAGTGGTAGAGAGAGAGAGGTGAGAGAGGTTAGAGAGAGAGATAGAGGTGAAAGAGGTGACAGAGATAGAGGTAAGAGAGAGAGGTGAGATAGAGGTGAGAGAGAGATGAGAGCGGTGACAGAGAGTGGTGAGAGAGGTAAGAGGTGAGAAAGAGGTGAGAGAGAGAGGTGAGAGATAGAGGTGAGAGAGAGGTGAGAGAGAGGTGAGAGGTAAGAGAAGGAGATAGGTGAGATAGATGATAGAGACAGGTGAGAGAGGTGAAAGGAAGAGGTGAGAGAGGTGAGAGAGAGAGAGGTGAGAGGTGACAGAGAGGTGCGGGAGAGGTGAGAGAGAGGTGAGAGAGAGGTGTGAGAGAGAGGTGAGAGAGGCGAGAGAGAGGTGAGTGAGAGGTTAGAGAGAGGTAATAGAGAGAGAGAGGTGAGAGAGAATTGAGAGAGAGAGATGAGAGAGAGGTGAGAGAGAGAGATGAGAGAGAGGTTAGAGAGAGGTAATAGAGAGAGAGGTGAGAGGGAATTGAGAGAGAGATGAGAGAGAGGTGAGAGGTAAGAGAGAGGTAAAAGAGAGATGAGAGAGGTGAGAGAGAGGTGAGACAAAGAGAGGTGAGAGAGGTTAGAGAGAGATGAGAGAGAGAGAGGGAAAAGAGAGGTGAGAGGGGTGAGAGAGAGTTGAGAAAGAGGTGAGAGAGGTGAGCGAGAGGTGAGGGAGAGGTGAGAGGTAAGAGAGAGAGAGGAGAGAGAGTGGTGAGAGAGGGTGTTAGAGAGATGAGAGAGAGGTGAGAGAGAGGCGAGAGAGAGAGAGGTGAGAGTGGTGAAAAGTGAGAGAGAGAGGTGAGAAAGATGTGAGACAGAGAGAGGTTAGAGAAAGGTGAGAGACGTGAGACAGAGGAGAGAGACTGAAAGATGAGAGAGGTGAGAGGGAGGTGAGAGAGAGGTGAGAGAGAAGTGAAAGAAAAGGCAGAGAGGTGAGAGAGATAGGAGAGACAGAGGAGAGAGAGAGAGGACAGAAAGGTGAGAGAGAGTGGTGAGAGAGAGGTGAGAGAGAGGTGACAGACTTGAGAGAGGTGTGAGAGAGAGGTTAGACAGAGAAGTGAGAAAGAGGTTAGCGAGAGAGGAAGATATGTGAGAGAGAGGTTACAGAGGTGAGGGAGAGGTGAGAAAGGTGACAGAGGTGAGAGAGAGAGGTGAGCGAGAGGTTTGAGAGAGAGGTGAGAGAGAGAAAAAGAGGTGAGAGAAAGAGGTGAGCGAGAGAGGAGAGAGGTGAGAGAGGTGAGATACAGAGAGAGGTGAGAGAGAGGTGAGAGATGGGTAAGAGAGAGGTGACAGAGGTGAGAGACAGAGAGAGAGGTGAGAGAGAGGTGAGAGGTGAGAGAGAGATGAGAGAGAGAGAGGGAGAAGAGAGGTGAGACAGAGGTGAGAAAGAGAAGTGAGAAAGAGGTTAGCCAGAGAGTAAGAGAGGTGAGAGAGAGGTGACAGAGGTGAGGGAGAGGTGAGAAAGGTGACAGAGGTGAGTGAGAGAGGTGAGCGAGAGGTTTGAGAGAGAGAGGTGAGAGAGAGAGAAAAAGAGGTGAGAAAGAGGTGAGCGAGAGAGGAGAGAGGTGAGAGAGGTGAGAGACAGAGAGAGGTGAGAGAGAGGTGAGAGATGGGTAAGAGAGAGGTGCGAGAGGTGAGAGACAGAGAGAGGTGAGAGAGGTGAGAGGTGAGAGAGAGGAGAGAGAGAGGAGAGAGAGGTGAGAGACAGAGACAGGTGAGAGAGAGGTGAAAGAAGGGTGAGAGAGACAGAGGGAAAAGAGAGGAGAGAGAGGTGAGAGAGGTGAGAAAGGTGAGAGGTGAGAGAGAGGTGGGAGATTCAAGGGAGAAAGGTGAGAGAAAGGTGAGAGAAAAGTGATAGAGAGAGGTGAGAGAGAGAGGTGAGTGTGAGAGAGAGATGAGCGAGAGGTGAGAGAAGGGAGAGAGAGAGGTGAGAGAGAGGTGAGAGAAGGGAGAGAGAGGTGAGAGAGAGGTGAGAGAGAAAGGTGAGCGAGAGAGAGGAGAGAGGTGAGAGAGAGATGAGAGACAGAGAGGTGAGTGAGAGATGAGATAGAGGTGAGAGAGGTGAGAGAGAGGTGAGAGAGAGACAAAGAGAGACAAAGGGAAGAGAGAGGTGAGAGAAGTGAGAGACGGAGAAAGTAAGAGAGAGGTGAGAGAGAGGTGAGAGAGACAGAGAGAGAGAATCTAGAGGTGAGAGAGGTGAGAAAGTGGTGAGAGACAGGTGAGAGAGAGGTGAGAGAGAGGTGAGAGAGGTGAGAGAGGTGAGAGAGAAACAGAGAAGAGAGAGGTGAGAGAGAGGTGAGAGAAAGACGTAAGAAAGAGGTGAGAGAGGTGAGTGAAAGAGGTGAGAGAGAGAGGAGAGAGAGAGGTGAGAGAGAGGTCAGAGAGAAAGTGTGAAAGTTTAGAGAGGTGAGAGAGAGATCTTATACGACAGGAACACAACTGAAGACTGCATAGAAGGATAGGGCAAGTTGTCCAAGGATGCTAGACTTCACAACTAAACATGCACTGTCTTGAATCTCCCGGGAGAAAACCAGAAAAGGAAGGCGAGAACCACATGTAAATGAGCAGTGGAAATGGTATCCACACCGTCGCATGTTTTATAGGCTCTGCTCAAGATGACGGTTGTTGTAAATCAATTATCTCGTGTTTCTTTATGATCGTCAATCCATGTTTTTCTATGTTCTCTTCTTCATTTGAAGTCAATCCATGTTTTTCTATGTTTTCTTCTTCGTGTGAAGCCAATCCATGTTTTTCTATGTTCTCTTCTTCGCGTGAAGCCAATCCATGTTTTTCTATGTTTTCTTCTTCGTGTGAAGCCAATCCATGTTTTTCTATGTTCTCTTCTTCGTGTGAAGCCAATCCATGTTTTTCTATGCTTTCTTCTTCGTGTGAAGCCAATCGATGTTTTTCTATGTTCTCCTCTTCGTGTGAAGCCACGTTGTCTGGAGTTAAGGGCGGGTAGATTTGAAGATAGCTGTGTGCTATACATAAACCATTGTACATGTGTGAGTCAAGTAAAGTGGACAGCAGAAGTAACCCCTGGATGGAAATGGAATTTTTGAAGACTCCATTGTACTAAGCCTCAGCCTGTGAGAGGTGGGTTGGCCAGTGCCCTTCCTTGCGGTTTTTTACTTTTCCTAACTCATGCATCAGGTACCCATTTACAGCTGGGTTGATTGGAGATGCGGTCTCCGATTAAAATCACGACCCGGATTATTGTAGTCTCCAGACGTGATTCGAATCCAGGCCCGCTATTACCACAGGCAGTAGGAGATTCTTGGCTTTGAGCTGAGCTACATTTCTATACATGTGATCAGGGAGAGGAAGATGGATTGATGGCACAGAGGTGATCACGGCGAGGAAGATGGATTGATGGCACATATCTGATGAGGGAGAGGAAGATGGATTGATGGCACAGACGAAGACGACAGCGATGTTTTCATTTTCTGTGGTATTTCTTCATCTCTACCACTCTCCTTTCTCGTATGTAAAACATGATACCCCATTTTGTGTAATACCCTAGCACAATTATATCATATTTCCTCGCCGCTAGATTAGCCATATTTAAGCTAACAGCTCTTATATCGAGGACAATTGCCAGCAAAGATCGTCTGCTCCCTGTTATTTGCCAACACCCATGACGACAGCTGTGACACTAATAATCGTGCTCGGACCAAAAAAAACACAAGGTATCGAGCTGTTTGATTCCGCAATCTCGATACCGCAAATGACTACTATTAAGTAGACATAATATTTGTCCAAATGTCAGGGTAGGATCGATGCACGCCCCAGAGGTCATGGAAACAGTTTAGTTTGCTCTCAGATCAAGACTTTTGTCTTTTTTTAGGTGGTCCTTCTAAGTGTGAGGAATTAAAAGTCAAATTCTGAACATTGTGTGTGTAGGGTAATCTCTTTGAGGGAATCGATGCTCTAAGGACACTGCTGGTTGTTGGTTCGAGAATCTTGTCGGTTATGTGTGTGTGTGTGTGTATGTGTGTGTATGTGTGTGTGTGTGTGCACGCGCCGTGTGCTTATGCAGACAAGTTCTTGTGTGTGCACGCGCGTGTGTGTGTGTGTGAGAGAGAGAGAGAGAGAGAAAGAGAGAGAAAGAGAGAGAAAGAGAGAGAGAGAAAGAGAGAGAGAGAGAGCTATTGGGTTTGTATATACATGAGTTTGTGTATGTGTTTGTGTATGCTAGAGTTTTTGTGTATGAGTGCCTGTGAATGTTTTGGTATGAGTTCTTGTGTCCGTGTGTTTGTGTGTGCATGCGTTTGTGCGTGTGTAGTGTGTACGTATGTAAGTCCGTGCATGCGTGTGTTTATGTCATTGTACAGATAGTGTTCATGTATGTGTACGTGTGAGATGTGATCTTGTGCGACTACTTGTGCTTGATTGTGGGTATGCATGCGTGTCATGTATTTAGTGCAGCGATTTTTGTAGAAACGTTGCTATGGAACGTTGTAGTAACTCGCATGTTTCAAAGTGTTGTGGTTCGGGGTTGTGCGTGTGTGTATGTGTGTGTGTATGCGTGTGTGTATGTGTGTACCTATGCAGGAATATATGTGTTAAAACGTAACTTTTTGTAGCGGTGAGTTGTATAAATGTATGTGTGATCATGGGGTGGTAGGTGGGCTGCTTGTATGAAAGTTAATATATGTGAGTGTGTGTAGTTGATAGTGTGTATGTGTGTATGTATATATGATAACATGGTGGCATATTTGAGCTGTACTTGTGCCCATATCTCCATTTAGGCATTCCCTACTGAGCCAATCTCGATTTATCCTGGTTTCTTTCACTTCTCTTGCCCCCCCCTCGATGAAACCCGCGACCAGATTATATTTGCTGTCCAGCTAAGTACCTCGTTTAATCTGTTTATGTTCATACACTTTCTGTGATACACGGCTAGTATCCGCTCTGAGTGTGATACACGGCTAGTCCAGGCTCTCGCGGTGATACACAACGGCTACTCCACGCTCTCACAGTGATACACAACGGCTACTCCACACTATGATGGTTTACCATGAAAAACATTGGAAGATAAAGAGTTGATAAACAGCTTTGGGACCCAGATAGTTGAGGAGACCAACGGACGTCTACTCCAGTTGACGACTGGGTATACAAAGACGAGGAATAAGAAAACAAATAATAAAACAAAAAGACATGTGGCGATGAGTGAAAGTCAGATAAGACATGAACATCTCGGGTCAGTTAAACTCTCGTGAGACCAAAGGTAAACAGCTTGCGCAAGGCCAACTGCCAGATTTCACAAACTAAGAAACAAAAGTCATTAAAAAAACCCGCAGAAAACTAAATAAAAATACACCACAACAAACAGCTGACATAATGTGTCCACCTTGTGTGTGGAAGCTCCTTCACATATCGATGTTTGGACGTAAGCCCCGTCCTCAGCGCGTACAGATAACGGGACCTGACTAACATACTCTCACCCCCAGAACTTGTTTGTTTTGGGCTGACGAAAGCCTGATTGGCCAATTGTTGGAGATTTTGTTGGTACGATTTGGTCGAATTGATTTTTGTTATTTTTGTTTGGTTGTATTGTATTTCACAATTGTTGAAGTTTGAGTAGCCTGAGCTCAGACTAGTCTGGCTGTTTGTTTAATCTTTCATCTAGTTATTGTCATACTTGATTCTTCTAAACTATAGTAGACCTAATGACCTCGCTCTAGGTCAGTGAGATCTTCACATAACAACTCTAGTAGACCTAATGACCTCGCTCTAGGTCAGTGAGATCTTCACATAACAACTCTAGTAGACATACTCTCCTCTCTTTAGGTCAGTGAGATCTTCACATCACAACTCTAGTAGACCTAATGACCTCGCTCTAGGTCAGTGAGATCTTCACATAACAACTCTAGTAGACATACTCTCCTCTCTTTAGGTCAGTGAGATCTTCACATAACAACTCTAGTAGACATACTCTCCTCTCTTTAGGTCAGTGAGATCTTCACATAACAACTCTAGTAGACCTAATGACCTCGCCCTAGGTCAGTGAGATCTTCACATAACAACTCTAGTAGACATACTCTCCTCTCTTTAGGTCAGTGAGATCTTCACATAACAACTCTAGTAGACATACTCTCCTCTCTTTAGGTCAGTGAGATCTTCACATAACAACTCTAGTAGACATACTCTCCTCTCTTTAGGTCAGTGAGATCTTCACATAACAACTCTAGTAGACATACTCTCCTCTCTTTAGGTCAGTGAGATCTTCACATAACAACTCTAGTAGACCTAATGACCTCGCTCTATGTCAGTGAGATCTTCACATAACAACTCTAGTAGACATACTCTCCTCTCTTTAGGTCAGTGAGATCTTCACATAACAACTCTAGTAGACATACTCTCCTCTCTTTAGGTCAGTGAGATCTTCACATAACAACTCTAGTAGACCTAATGACCTCGCTCTAGGTCAGTGAGATCTTCACATAACAACTCTAGTAGACATACTCTCCTCTCTTTAGGTCAGTGAGATCTTCACATAACAACTCTAGTAGACATACTCTCCTCTCTTTAGGTCAGTGAGATCTTCACATAACAACTCTAGTAGACATACTCTCCTCTCTTTAGGTCAGTGAGATCTTCACATAACAACTCTAGTAGACCTAATGACCTCGCTCTAGGTCAGTGAGATCTTCACATAACAACTCTAGTAGACATACTCTCCTCTCTTTAGGTCAGTGAGATCTTCACATCACAACTCTAGTAGACCTAATGACCTCGCTCTAGGTCAGTGAGATCTTCACATCACAACTCTAGTAGACATACTCTCCCTTCTGTCTCTCTCTCTCTCTCTCTCTCTCTCTCTAGGTCTGTCAGATCTTCACACCAGAACTAATGTATACCTAATGTCTCTCTCTCTCTTTCACTCTCTCTCGCTTATTCTCTCACACAATACTCTGCCCCACTTACTCTCTCACACAATACACTCTCTCACGCATTCTCTCACACAGTTCTCTCTCACTTACTCTCTCACACAATCCCTCTCTCTCTCATTCTCTCTCACTTTCTCTCCCTGTCACTCACACTCTTACTCTTTCTCTTGCGTTAATCTCTCTCTCTCTCACTCCCTCTCTCTCACGCAACATCTCTCTCATCCTCCACACCACAATAAGACAACTCAAGTTTGTGTGTGCACGCCACGGACATGTTGAGGACCAGCAGGCAGGAGACACAATGTCTGGGACCTGGAATAAGCTCCAGCCTTTTGTAGATCGAATGTAGACCACGAATAAACATAACGTCACGCTAGCGTCGACAGCCGTACGGGAATAGGGCGGGAGGTTACTGGGGAGGGGATGGATGGTGAAGGGCGTCAGTGACTCTAACCAGTCTCCCTGCACATTACAAACATGCTCCCTCTCTCCCATGGGATGTAATCCTCTATAATCTAGTACATCCATCTCCCATGGGGTGTATGTAGTCTTCACACTTCGGGTGGGGAGGAAGACTAACGTCTGGTCAGGCAAAACATTTTGGCCAAGACCCTCACCTCGACTTCCTAGTCGCCCTCCCTGGAAACGGGCTGTTTACGTGGCAGCCTGACTAACGAGGTGAGGGATCGACGTGATCCCTGTAGCAGTGAGTGACACGCAGATGAAGCCAAGCATAGCACAACCACCTGGAGGACCCGGTCCACCTTCATCAGCACGGTCGGCATTGGAGGAAAGCTACTGCAACCCGCCACTTAACGTCCTTTTCAGGGCGCACAAAAGAGTAAATCTACTCATTGTGAGCATTCTCAAACAACAACAACAACAACAACAACAACGCTATTGGGGTGTAGAGCCTGAGCCTTTGTAGCAGATCCCACTGTTTGCACTAGGGTTATTCTAACTAAAACGTTACCACACTCACCCACAACATTCATGACCTCACACAGGAAATGACATAGCACACAGCAGGTGGCATATTTATTATATCATAATCTTACAACACTATTAAAGTTAGTGCAATGAAATCACAATACAATACAATACAATATATATCATCTTAACTAAATATTCATAAGTATATATTTGTTAACATAAATATTAACTAAAGCGGAAATTTTTAAGCAGAAGCTATTGATGGAATTCCCAACTATCAAAACCCAATTCTCTTGCGGTACACACATCATACACCCCTCCCCTTATCTGCATCATCAACCCACTCTCAAAAACTTCCTCACTCAAATCACCTCTTGCGGGCGATCTGGACATAATGCATTCAATATATTCTACGTATACTCACATATTATTTCTCAACTCAGTCGATCTGAGTATACACACGCTCTGAAATATACATCGTTCCCTCGGTGTCTACACACACCCCACACATATCTAGATCCCACCTAGTCGATCTACACACTCGCTTAACTCGTCAGGACATACCTCGTTCACGATGTGTCCTGCGTACAACAGCCAGTCAGAATACCTCTAGATACAAAATGCCCAACACACACCTATTTGAGCGACTGGCCCCGACGCAATGGCGTATGCTGTTTGAGCGATCATGTTCTATCTCTAACATTCGTATAACAGCCTAACAATCACTCCTCCATCAAATCGGTGAGCTAAACAGACTTCTATCTACATTCTCTCTCTCGCTCTCCTTCCCTCTCCATGGCCAGCCTGCTTGAGCTAAACTTTGTCTAGTATTTTATAGACTAAAGCAGTATCAGAGCTGACCAATGAAAATCGGCGGGACGGCCCCAATCAGTCGCTAATGCAACGAATTATTCTGAACACCTGTCACTCAAATATCGCAGCAAGTTCCGCTGCCCTCTTGTCTGTCACTCCTCCCCCACTACCAAAATCAGAACGCCAGTGGTCAGTTCTTACCTGTACACATTCTTTTCCCTACCCGGTTTTCCTTTGTTGAGACGATGAGTGACCTTGGCGTAGTGTCCAGACGGAGAGTGACATTGGCACGCATTCAGGTACCTTTGTTCTCAGAGTCGCCGACGACATCACCCGTGCCCTAAACGCTCACGCTCAGTCTGGAACTGTTACACCTTCTATCACGGGAATTTGAGGCCTGCTTCTCTATTTCCCTAGAGTAGTTTGCAACGTGTGTATACCAAACCATGCATTGTCTCGACTCTTGCGACACGATTGTCAGGTTACAGTGTTACTATTTTCTACACCACTTTCGAGCCCCGGTAACACCGACGGAAGTAGGAGGAGTCCAGCAAAGACAAGAATGAGAACGCGATTACATAATTGAAAAGAATATTATAAAATAATCAGGAAATGCAGTAATAATCAAGGGATTAAAGAGAGAGAGAGAGAGAGAGAGAGAGAGAGAGAGAGAGAGAGAGAGAGAGAAAGGCAAACGCTAAAGAGCATTTGAAGCATTCCCTAGTCAACAGGACCTCATGACGTCACTTGATGTAGGAGAGACCATAGAATGATGGAAGAGAAAGAGTCTTTACCGGAAACGCATGAAAACGTGTGAAAGAAATCCTATGACGTAGTGCGCATTGTCTTTTACAACTGGAGAAATCCTGATTTAAGTCTGACTTGGGGGAATTTTCAATTGATTTTCATAAAAATAAAGTTAAGAAACGAACAGCAACCAAAGATTAGGTCGGACAACGAATAATTTACGGATACAGTGTTTGTCATTACGCAACATGGAAGAACATGGGTCTGGGAGCGCTCGTTATTTCTACACACAAAAATATGGAGCAATAATTGCAGAGCCTGTAACACAGGGGATCTGGTTGGATCTGGGTTGACATGGACGAGGAAGGGGAAGGGACGGAAGAGGAAAGTACATAGCTGTGGTCAGGCAGACGTAAGAAAAGCTGATGTCACGTGAGCTTCCAGCTAATTGGTGGCTCGCGTTGACTAGACAGTGTTTGCGTCATCAGGAGACTTCCGCTTACAAGTCTGATTCTTGACGTAGGTGGCGCGTGCTGTAACCTGGTCTCGTCGCAGGTGGCATACTTCCGCTTTACCTCACCATCTAGAACATGTGCCTTCATCATCATCACGTGTCATACCTCGCGGCGTTTAACGCCAATTATTCTATCAACTAAATATATCTTTAGCACTCCAATACTTCCTCTACTGTCTGTTTTTTTTTAATCAGCCATTTGGTCGTGTCATCCCATATTTTCCTTCTCTGTTTTTCTTTTCTTCCTTTGTTCTTCGTAGTTTTTTGGGCACTTTAAAAGCACCGTGTAATAGAATACAGCGGCAAAATAACAATTCTTAATTTTTGCTTTCAGCATGTAAGATCTTCTTCATGTTCTCCCTTCACACCCTTCACACCCCTTCCTCTAAAACCTTGCGTCTTACATGACGACCTGAATGGTAGAGTAGTTAGAGAGTTTGTTTCACACGACAAAAGTACCAGTCTCAATCCCCTTCATCGATACGGCAATGTAGACCCATCTGTAAAAATATATCTGGCTTAATATAAGAATACGAAAAGGTGTGATTAAGATAACTGGGCTACAACCTGCTAGAAAGTGAGACGACACTGGGCTACAACCCGGTAGAAAGTGAGACGACACGGGGCTACAACCCGATAGAAAGTGAGACGAAACTGGGCTACAACCTGGTAGAAAGTGAGACGACACTGGGCTACAACCCGGTAGAAAGTGAGACGACACTGGGCTACAACCCGGTAGAAAGTGAGACGACACTGGGCTACAACCCGGTAGAAAGTGAGACGACACGGGGCTACAACCCGATAGAAAGTGAGACGAAACTGGGCTACAACCTGGTAGAAAGTGAGACGACACTGGGCTACAACCTGGTAGAAAGTGAGACGACACGGGGCTACAACCCGATAGAAAGTGAGACGACACTGGGCTACAACCCGGTAGAAAGTGAGACGACACTGGGCTACAACCTGGTAGAAAGTGAGACAACACTGGGCTACAACCCGGTAGACAGTGAGTCACCACTGGGCTACAACCTGGTAGAAAGTGAGACGACACTGGGCTACAACCCGGTAGAAAGTGAGATGACACTGGGTACAGCTCAACAGAAAGTGAGACAAAACTGGGCTACAACCAGGCAGAGAGTTAGCCAATACTGGGCTACAACCCGGTAGAGAGTGAGCCGACACTGGGCTTCAACCCGGTAGAAAGTGAGACGACACTGGACTACAACCCGGTAGAAAGTGAGATGACACTGGGCTACAACCCGGCAGAAAGTGAGACGACACTGGGCTACAACCTGGTAGAAAGTGAGACAACACTGGGCTACAACCCGGTAGACAGTGAGACACCACTGGGCTACAACCTGGTAGAAAGTGAGACGACACTGGGCTACAACCCGGTAGAAAGTGAGACGACACGGGGCTACAACCCGATAGAAAGTGAGACGACACTGGGCTACAACCCGGTAGAAAGTGAGACGACACTGGGCTACAACCTGGTAGAAAGTGAGACAACACTGGGCTACAACCCGGTAGACAGTGAGTCACCACTGGGCTACAACCTGGTAGAAAGTGAGACGACACTGGGCTACAACCCGGTAGAAAGTGAGATGACACTGGGTACAGCTCAACAGAAAGTGAGACAAAACTGGGCTACAACCAGGCAGAGAGTGAGCCAATACTGGGCTACAACCCGGTAGAGAGTGAGCCGACACTGGGCTTCAACCCGGTAGAAAGTGAGACGACACTGGACTACAACCCGGTAGAAAGTGAGATGACACTGGGCTACAACCCGGTAGAAAGTGAGACGACACTGGGCTATAACCTGGTAGAAAGTGAGACGACACTGGGCTACAACCTGGTAGAAAGTGAGACGACACTGGGCTACAACCTGGTAGAAAGTGAGACAACATTGGGCTACAACCCGGTAGAAAGTGAGACGACACTGGGCTACAACCAGGTAGAAGGTGAGACGACACTGGGCTACAACCTGGTAGAAAGTGAGACGGCACTGAACCGGTTCTTTCTCCTCTCCTAATCTAGTCTGCTGCGATCGAACGTTTTTTGCGGATTGCCGATGATGGTGAAATTCATAGGTTCTAAACCCAGGTATGACGTTTGTGGTCTTGTTCCTTTTGTTGGCGGTAGATCAACGTGGTGTGGATGAGATCAGGATAGACTGCAGCAAATATGTTCCATGGGATCACTTGAAAACTGCCTCTAGCTGCGACTGACGACTTACATGCACGTGATCAAGGTGATGTCGACGTGATCGGTGGGACTGCGTCAATATGATGAATGGGGTGACTGACAGACTGCCATTATAAGCTACTGACGACATGTAATTACGACCAATACATAATATGAGGGTAGTTACCTTGCTTGCTGCGTGTCTATCTTAACTGCATATCTCCCTCGCCTAAATCTCAACTACAAAACCGCGACCAGTTCAACTGCTTGTTTCCGTGAGTCTCCTGTCAAGTCTGTCTCTGAAGTGCACTGTTCTACTCTACTGTGGTGCTCAACTCAAATCTGCCTCAACTGCATATCTCCGTCCCCTGCTCGACACTGAGCGTTTCTTTCGAAAGTGTTATGTCCTTTGTCTGTAGTGACATGTTCTCTCTCTGTCTCTGAAGTGAAATGTTCTCTGTCTGTAGTGACATGTTCTCTGTCTGTAGTGACATGTTCTCTCTCTGTAGGGACATGTTCTCTCTCTGTCTCTGAAGTGAAATGTTCTCTCTGTAGTGACATGTTCTCTCTCTGTAGGGACATGTTCTCTCTCTGTCTCTGAAGTGAAATGTTCTCTGTCTGTAGGGACATGTTCTCTCTCTGTCTCTGAAGTGAAATGTTCTCTGTCTGTAGTGACATGTTCTCTCTCTGTAGGGACATGTTCTCTCTCTGTCTCTGAAGTGAAATGTTCTCTGTCTGTAGGGACATGTTCTCTCTCTGTCTCTGTAGTGAAATGTTCTCTGTCTGTAGTGACATGTTCTCTCTCTGTAGGGACATGTTCTCTCTCTGTCTCTGAAGGGAAATGTTCTCTCTCTGTAGTGACATGTTCTCTCTCTGTCTCTGAAGTGAAATGTTCTCTGTCTGTAGTGAAATGTTCTCTTCTCTGTAGTGAAAAGTTCTCTCTCTGTAGTGAAAAACTCTCTCTGTCTCTGAAGTAAAATGTTCTCTGTCTGTAGTGAAATGTTCTCTGTCTGTAGTGAAATGTTCTCTCTCTGTAGTGAAACGCTCTCTCTCTGTCTCTGAAGTGAAATGTTCTCTCTCTGAAGTGAAATGTTCTATCTCTGAAGTGAAATGTTCTCTCTCTGCGGTTCTCAGCACACATCTGCCTCAACTGCATATCTCCGTTGCCTGCCCTCCACTGAACGTCTCTCTCCAAAATGTCTCAAAGGTAATGTACCTCCCGTCTTTCCATCGGCATTTATATTTGATTTGTCTCCCCAGATCGCTTACTGTCCAAAATGGCCGGCAAATAGTCCGTCTCTTTTCTATTATCGCCGATGCTGTTTGCGTGGTTCCCGGATGATGCAGATTTGTCGGCGGCAACAAGTCTACCTTGCCACCACCACCATCGTCCCACTTGTGAACACGTGACTGGTGTTACATCAGATTACGTATGTTTACCTAAACTCCCACCTGCGCACTTTGAGACAAAAACGTACGTGGTTCGTTTTGGTTACTTAAATTCTAGCGGGACTGAGTTCAGCTGCACTGAGTCGTCCCTAGTTAAATCCCAAGAAAGAGAAAGAAAAGTCTAAGTTCTTCCTATCTTCCTCCCAACTCTGTTAAATGTTAAAACATGTCTAAGCTCTTTCTATGATATGTCTCTACAGCTAGGATCTGTTACATAACAATAATGGTAATAACCGTAATAATAATATCAATTTTAATAATACTATTAATAATAATAATAATAACAACAATAATAATAACAGTAACAATAACTAAAATAATAATAAGATCACCTGTCACCAACCTTGGTGAAGAGACCGAGGTTTAGAACACATTTCACCTGGTTAAGAGACCGATACTCAAACCGCTCGACCACCTGCTCCTCCTGTGTTGATAACCAGTATTACTAACATTCCCACGGGAGGACATATATGAGTAAGGAATAAAAGGCGCTTGACCTTACAGTGCCTCGCATTGTATACGCCAGGTTTTTATTTGACCTCGGACATGAAAAAACCAAAACAACCTATTCTTTACTTGGGATTTGAACTCACCCAATCGTGGTACGATGGCTTATATTCAAACCATTCGATCAAATGCTCCCTTTACTTGAGATTTGAACTCACCTCATCGTAGTACAAATGCTTACATCCAAACCGTTCGATCAACTGTTCCCCTGGGATTTGAACTCATCTCCTGGCAGTACGAAGACTTTCATTCGAACCACTCGTCCAACTGCTCTCACTACCTGGGATTTGAACTCACCTCATCGGTGTTCGAACGCTCACTACTCAAACCGTTAGGGCAACTGCTCACCTGGAATTTGAACTCACCTCATCGTAATACTCAGGCTTAAATTCAAGCCGTTCGACCAACTTCTCCCTCTACCTTGGATTAGAACTCACATGATCGTAGTACGAAGGCTTGCATCCAAACCGTTCGGCCAACTGCTAACTCACTGTTGACATCGACCGCTATTCGTGAACCTGTCAGAGGCGTAGACAAAATGGGGAATAATGTCAGTCGGAGAGACAAGAACATAGAGACTACTTGAAAATAGGCTGATTTAACTGGGGTCACATTAGAAGGGTCAGAGCAGGAAAAAACAACAGCCGGTTTGTCTGCCCTCACTGCCTGTTCTCTATCCAAGGCCGAATTTGCATGTCTCGCCCACAGCCTTGGATTTTCCAGAATCCAAAATAAAAACTATCAACGAGTTGCTGGTTCCTCGGGTCAGCTCGACATAAGAGCTTGGAATCTGCCTGTTTGGTATATTTCTGTCTGAGGAGAACAAATGTTTGACATTGGGGTTGTTAGTATATTTCTGTCTGAGGAGAACTAATGTGGGACATTGGAGTTGTTGGTATATTTCTGTCTGAGAAGAACTAATGTTTGACATTGGGGTTGTTAGTATATTTCTGTCTGAGGAGAACTAATGTGAGACATTAGGGTTGTTAGTATATTTCTGTCTGAGGAGAACTAATGTGGGACATTAGAGTGAAGTTTATATATTTCTGTTTGACGAGAACTAATGTGGGACAGAGTGAAGTTTATATATTTCTGTTTGACGAGAACTAATGTGGGACAGAGTGAAGTTTATATATTTCTGTTTGACGAGAACTAATGTGGGACAGAGTGAAGTTTATATATTTCTGTTTGACGAGAACTAATGTGGGACAGAGTGAAGTTTATATATTTCTGTTTGACGAGAACTAATGTGGGACATTGGGGTGAAGCTGTAACGGAATAACAAAACGGCTGAAAAGGAGGAATGTAAATAGGTAAAGAAGAAGGAAAGAGAAGAAAGAAAGAGAAATAACCAGGAGAAAAGGAAAACGAAATAATTGGGGATGGTTGGTTGGTTGGATGGTTGATTGGTTGGATGGTTGGTTATTTGGTTGGTGTGATGGATGGTTGGTTGGTTGGTTGGTTAGTTGGTTGGTTGGTTGGATGGTTGATTGGTTGGTTAGATGGTTGGTTGGTTGGTTTGATGGATGGTTGGTTGATTGGATGGTTGGTTCGTTAGTTAGATGGTTGGTTGGTTGGTTGGTTAGATGGTTGGTTGGTTGGTTGGTTTGATGGATGGTTGGTTGATTGGATGGTTGGTTCGTTAGTTAGATGGTTGGTTGGTTGGATAGTTGGTTGGTTGGTTGGATGGTTGGTTCGTTGGTTGGTTGGTTAGATGGATGGTTGGTTCGTTAGTTAGATGGTTGGTTGCATGGTTGGTTGGTTGGTTAGATCGTTGGTTGGTTGGTTTGATGGATGGTTGGTTCGTTAGTTAGATGGTTGGTTGGTTGGATGGTTGGTTCGTTGGTTAGATGGTTGGTTGGTTGGTTTGATGGATGGTTGGTTCGTTAGTTAGATGGTTGGTTGGTTGGATGGTTGGTTGGTTGGTTAGATGGTTGGTTGGTTGGTTTGATGGATGGTTGGTTCGTTAGTTAGATGGTTGTTTCGTTGGATGGTTGGTTAGTTGGTTTGATGGATAGTTGGTTCGTTAGTTAGATGGTTGGTTGGTTGGTTAGATGGTTCGTTGGTTGGTTTGATGGATGGTTGGCTCGTTAGTTAGATGGTTGGTTTGTTGGATGGATGGTTGGTTGGTTTGATGGATGGTTGGTTGGTTGGTTGGATGGTTGGTTGGTTGGTTGGTTGGTTGGCTGGTTGGTGAGTGATGCCCACAATGGGTTAGTGACCCTTTTGTGCGCCCTGAAAAGGACGGAACTTGTGGCAGAATGTATTAGCTTTCCTGACATCACGAGCGTGCTGATGACGTGGACCGGGGTCTTCCTAGCAGTTGTGCAATGCTTGGCTTCTTATTCATGTCACTAACTACTAGCTTTAGTACGAGGGGACTTCAAATGAAAACATGAAATATGTTTTTGGTCCATTTATTCTGGAATAATGAAACACATCTGAATCATCTCCCGACCCAATCATCATTGCGTTCAACATAGTCCCCCAAGGCCTTTAGAGTACATGGATTTCTGTAGAAGGTTCAACACAATACCCCAATGCCTTTAGAGTACATGGATTCCTGTAGAACGTTCAACACCATACCCCAAGGCCTTTAGAGTACATGGATTCCTGTAGAAGGTTCAACACAATACCCCAAGGCCTTTAGAGTACATGGATTTCTGTAGAAGGTTCCACAATACCCCAAGGCCTTTAGAGTACATGGATTTCTGTAGAAGGTTCAAAACAATACCCCAAGGCCTATAGAATACATGGATTTCTGTAGAAGGTTCAACACAATACCCCAAGGCATTTAGAGTACACGGATTCCTGTAGATGGTTCAACACAATACCCCAAGGCCTTTAGAGTTCATGGATTCCTGTAGATGGTTTAACACAATCCCCCAAGGCCTTTAGAGTACATGGATTTCTGTAGAAGGTTCAACACAATACTCAAAGGCCTTTAGAGTACATGGTTTTCTGTAGAAGGTTCAACACAATACCCCAAGGCCTTTAGAGTACATGGATTCCTGTAGAAGGTTCAACACAATACCCCAAGGCCTCTAGAGTACATGGATTTCTGTAGAAGGTTCAACACAATACCCCAAGGCCTCTAGAGTACATGGATTTCTGTAGAAGGTTCAACACAATACCCCAAGGCCTATTGAGTACATAGATTGCTGTAGAACCTTCAATACAATTCCCCAGCGCCTATAAAGTACATAGATTCTGGTAGAACAACAAAAATATTATTTTGGTCGTGTGTAACCACTTGTCTGTTGGACATCGTCATCGGACCAGAAAGTCTTTCCTTTAAATGCCACTTCTAGTCGTCCAAAGACGTGGAAATCTCTTGGCACTAGATCTGGTGAGTGTGCCAGATGTGGTCGACACTGAAAGTGAAGGTTCTCGGCGGTTGCAGCCGTTGTAGGGGCACTATGGAGTCGAGCATTGTGATGTTGCAAATAAGGCACTTTTACTCAGAAGTCCACATTGTTTGGATTTGATCGCGGGTCAAAGATGATTCCTCAGATGATCTGTACATGGTGCGCTGGGCACAGTTTTTCATTGGGCATGCTCTAAAATAAAGCATCGCTCATCCCAACAGAGTCAGCATAACCTTCAATGCAGATTGCTGCGTGCGAGAATACTTCGGATTCGGTGTGGAGAGAAGGCGTGGTTCCCTGCTGGCTCTCTTCTAATTAGGCTCGTGATAGTGAGCCCAGGTTTCCTCTCTAGTAACAGTTCTTGCTCGGAAACCATCACCATCTGCTTCAAATCGCTGCAAAAGTTCCTGACCGGCATCAACGCGTCGTTTCGATTCTGGAGTAAACTGCCGTGGCGCCAACCTTGTAGACACTTTGTGGTACTGTAGCACATCATGGATGATGTGGTGGGCTGAACTGTGCCTGATGTCCAGATGTGATGAGCTGAACCTTGACTGATGTCCAGATGTGGTAGGTTGAACCTTGACTGATGTCCAGATGTGATGGGCTGAACCTTGATTGGTGTCCAGATGTGATGGGCTGAACCTTGACTGATGTCCAGATGTGGTAGGTTGAATCTTGATTGGTGTCCAGATGTGATGGGCTGAACCTTGACTGATGTCCAGATGTGATAGGTTGAACATTGACTGATGTCCAGATGTGATAGGTTGAACGTTGACGGATGTCCAGATGTGGTAGGTTGAATGTTGACTGATGTCCAGATGTGCAGCAATTGGATTCACAGCCAATTGACAATTTTTCTATACGAGGCGGTCAACTGCTGCAGTCTGCTCTGGGGTCACTACTCGGTTTACCTGACCTGGTCTGCTCTGGGGTCACTACTCGGTTTGCCTGACCTGGTCTGCTCTTGGGTCACTACTCGGTTTGCCTGACCTGGTCAGCTCTAGGGTCACTACTCGGTTTGCCTGACATGGTCTGCTCTGGGGTCACTACTCGGCTTGCCCGACCTGGTCGGCTCTGGGGTCACTACTCGGTTTGCCTGACCTGGTCGGCTCTGGGGTCACTACTCGGTTTGCCTGACCTGGTCGGCTCTGGGGTCACTACTCGGTTTGCCTGACCTGGTCTGATCTGGGGTCACTACTCGGTTTGCCTGACCTGGTCTGCTCTGGGGTCACTACTCGGTTTGCCTGACCTGGTCGGCTCTGGGGTTACTACTCGGTTTGCCTGACCTGGTCGGCTCTGGGGTCACTACTCGGTTTGCCTGACCTGGTCTGATCTGGGGTCACTACTCGGTTTGCCTGACCTGGTCTGCTCTGGGGTCCCTACTCGGTTTGCCTGACCTGGTCTGCTCTGGGGTTACTACTCGGTTTGCCTGACCTGGTCTGATCTGGGGTCACTACTCGGTTTGCCTGACCTGGTCTGCTCTGGGGTCCCTACTCGGTTTGCCTGACCAGGTCAGCTCTGGGATCACTACTCGGTTTGCCTGACCTGGTCGACTCTGGGGTCACTACTCGGTTTGCCTGACCTGGTCGGCTCTGGGGTCACTACTCGGTTTGCCTGACCTGGTCAGCTCTGGGGTCACTACTCGGTTTGCCTGACCCGGTCATGAACAGTCTGCCACAGAATTAACGCCGTTTTAGAACTTCCTACTTCTCTCATACACTTGCTAGAGTGAAAAGAATGCATCCTCGCACTGGACCTTCATTTGCCGTTGCATTTCTATAGGTTCACCACTTCGCTACTAAAAAGAAAAAAAGGATAACAGAAACACTCTTGGCATCCTTATCAACCATATTTATAAGTCACAATACAAGGACATAGTTTTTAAAATTCCTAACCCACTTTTAAGGTTTTCATTTGAACCCCTCTCGTAAATACAGCAGACATCAACACAAATCAGACACGTGGTGGGATGGCAAAGGCCAGGGGGCTGTGGGCTATGGGCTGGGGGTCAGCCTACTCACATATTTGTTAGTTATCTACAATAAAACATGGAGCTAGGAATATAAACAGAAATGCTGAGTCATCATGTCGGAGATGGACGAGTTAAACTGACAAATGTTGGAGGAGGTCATGACACACATCTGTCTCTGGTCTTATTCTTATGTGTGCTAAACCATCAAGTCGAGATGTTTAGGTTTGTTAATGTTTAGGTCTGTTAATGTTTAGGTTAGTTAATGTTTAGGTTTGTTAATGTTTAGGTTAGTTAATGTTTAGGTTTGTTAATGTTTAGGTCTGTTAATGTTTAGGTTTGTTAATGTTTAGGTTAGTTAATGTTTAGGTCTGTTAATGTTTAGGTTTGTTAATGTTTAGGTTAGTTAATGTTTAGGTTTGTTAATGTTTAGGACTATTAATGGTTAGGGATGTTAATGTTTAGGTCTGTTAATGTTTAGGTTTGTTAATGTTTATGTTTGTTAATGTTTAGGTTTGTTAATGTTTAGGTTTGTTATTGTTTAGGCTTGTGAATATTTTCAGCTTGTTAATATTTTCAGTTTGTGAATGTTTAAGTTTGTTGATGTTTAGATTCGTTAATGTTAATCTTTTTGTTCTTGTTCTTGTTCTTCTTGTTCTACTTCGTCTTCTTCTTCTTCTTCTTCTTCTTCCTCGTTCGTTCTTAAACTCCCACTATAAAGCCATAAAATGGGTTTTGCAAATAGTAGGATGTTGTCCAGAGAACGCAATGCGTTGTGTCGTAGTTTACAATTAAACTGCGATATTTGTAGTTTTTGGTCCGACACATCCGACTTGAGCATGACAGTTTTCGGTACCGGATTAGCCTTCACTCTTCGATCTCTTCTCCTTAGCCACTCTGGGTACCGGATTAGCCTTCACTCTTCGATCTCTTCTCCTTAGCCACTCTGGGTACCGGGTTAGCTTTCCCTCTTCGATCTCTTCTCCTTCGCCACTCTGGGTACCGGGCTAGCCTTCACTCTTCGATCTCTTCTCCTTAGCCACTCTGGGTACCGGGCTAGCCTTCACTCTTCGATCTCTTCTCCTTAGCCACTATGGGTACCGGGCTAGCCTTCACTCTTCGATCTCTTCTCCTTAGCCACTCTGGGTACCGGGTTAGCTTTCCCTCTTTGATATCTTCTCCTTAGCCACTCTGGGTACCGGGCTAGCTTTCCATCTTCGATCTCTTCTCCTTAGCCACTCTGGGTACCGGGCTAGCCTTCACTCTTCGATCTCTTCTCCTTATCCACTCTGGGTACCGGGTTAGCTTTCACTCTTCGATCTCTTCTCCTTAGCCACTCTGGGTACCGGGCTAGCCTTCACTCTTCGATCTCTTCTCCTTATCCACTATGGGTACCGGGTTAGCTTTCCCTCTTCGATCTTTTCTCCTTAGCCACTCTGGGTACCGGGTTAGCCTTCACTCTTCGATCTCTTCTCCTTAGCCACTCTGCTCTATTGCGGCCTTTTATCCAAGATCACCACGTTGTGGTGTAGAAGGGTTTTGGTAGCTATAGTTCGCTGGCCCTGATGCTAGCAGTCAGATCTGTGTCGCTGGCCCTGATGCTAGCAGTCAGATCTGTGTCGCTGGCCCTGATGCTAGCAGCTTTCGGTTGCTGGCCGCTATGGCCCATTCCCTGCTCGGCATCTTGGTCCCATAAATCAATGTCAATCATGTTGCCTGATGCCCGACTATGTATGCCTAAATACAAACAGATGACACGGACAGACGCAGATACACACGTATACAGATAGACAGACACACATATACATACAAACACATACATACATCACACAGACAAACATACACAGGCAGACATACACAGATTAACATACACAGGCAGTTAGACACACACAGACACACACACACACAGACAGACACACACAGACAGATACACATATACAAACACACAGGCAGACATACACAAACAGACACACAACGACACACACAGACAGACACAAACAGACAGACACACACAGGCAGACATACACATACAGACACACATGCATACATACACAGACAGACACACACACAGACAGACACACACAGGCAGACACACACACAGACACAAACACGAAGACACACACAGGCAGACACACACAGATAGACATGCACAAACAGACACAGACAGGCAGACACACAAAAACACAGACACACACATACACACACATGAAGACACACAGACAGACACACACAGACATACACACACAAACATAGACAGACAGACACACACAGGCAGTTAGACACACACACACACAGACAGACACAGAAATAGACACACACAGGCAGTTAGACACACACACACAGACACACACACACATACAGACACATACAGACAGACACACACAGACACACACACATACAGGCAGTTAGACATGCATAGACAGACACACACACACATACAGACACAGACAGACACACACAGACAGACACACATACACACATACAGGCAGTTATACACACAGAGAGACACACACACACACACACAAACAGACACATACAGACAGACACACACACACATACATGCAGTTAGACACACACAGACAGACAGACACACACATACACACATAGACGCACACAGACAGACAGACACCCACACATACAGACACACACAGACAGACACACACAGACAGACACACACAGCAGTTAGACACAAACAGACAGAGAGAGACACACACAGACAAACACTCAGAGGCAGACAAACACATCAGAGCGTTACTTGTGATCCTTCTTAGGGTCCTCCTGGCTATAGTGCAATCCGAGGTTCTTTAGTAGGATCATCATTATTAAGATCACAGAATCGATTCCCACCTAGTTGTCAAGTCTGCAAAGACACAGCCTGTTTCCTGGGGTGTGATATGTACGAGATGTGGTCTTATTCCCCCACTCCCTCCCCTCCCCCTTACCTCCACCACCTCCACCACAACTCATATTTAACGTAAGTCATACTCCTCCACATTGTGTGATATCACATGCTATTGACTGAAGGGACAGACCTTGAACTGAATTATATATATTCTAGTACCGTGTCAACAACACCCTTCGATCGTCCGTAGGTGCATTTATACTCGTAATATTTAATTTGTCTCTATATATCCCCAGCCCCAGTGTCTCTGTGTGTATCATCGGTCTCAATTTCTCTGTGTATCCTCGGTCTCAGTGTCTCTGTGTATCCTCAGTGTCTTTGTGTATCCTCGGTCCCAGTGTCATTGTGTATCCTCAGATCCATTGTCTGTGTATCATCAGTCCCAGTGTACTTGTCTATCATCAGTCTCAGCGTCTTTATGTATCCTCAGTCTCAGTGTCTCTCTATATCCACAGTCCCAGTCCACGTGTGTATAATGTCCCAGTGTCTCTGTGTATCCCCAGTCCCAGCGTCTCTCTATATCATCAGTCCCAGCGTCTCTCTAAATCCCCAGTTCCAGCGTATCTCTATCTCCCCAATCCCAGCGTCTCTCTGTATCCCCAGTCCCAGCGTCTCTCTATATCCCCAGTTCCAGCGTATCTCTATCTCCCCAGTTCCAGCGTCTCTATATCTCCCCAATCCCAGCGTCTCTCTTTATAACCAGTCCCAGTCCACGTGAGTATAAGGGTCCCAGTGTCTCTGTGTATCCCCAGTCCCAGCGTCTCTCTATATCCCCAGTCCCAGGTTCACGTAAGTCATACACCCCACATTGTGTGATATCACATGCTATGGACCGAAGGGACAGACCTTGAACCGAATCATGAAGATAATAGATGTTATCAGTGTTTGTGAGATGGGTGATGCTGATTGGGTTGTGGCTCATATTGATTGTGTCAAACGACAGCGGCGTTTAGATTGTTATTAGGTTCAGGTTGGTGTTAGGTTTAGGTTGGTGTTAGGTTTAGGTTGGTGTTAGGTTTAGGTTGGTGTTAGGTTCAGGTTGGTGTTAGGTTTAGGTTGGTGTTAGGTTTAGGTTGGTGTTAGGTTTAGGTTGGTGTTAGGTTTAGGTTGGTATTATGTTTATGTTGGTATTATGTTTATGTTGGTATTATGTTTATGTTGGTATTATGTTTATGTTGGTATTATGTTTATGTTGGTATTATGTTTATGTTGGTGTTATGTTTATGTTGGTATTATGTTTATGTTGGTATTATGTTTATGTTGGTGTTATGTTTATGTTGGTATTATGTTTATGTTGGTATTATGTTTATGTTGGTATTATGTTAATATTTGGTATTATGTTTATGTTGGTATTATGTTTAGGTTGGTATTATGTTTATGTTGGTATTATGTTAATGTTGGTATTATGATTATGTTGGTATTATGTTTATGTTGGTGTTATGTTTATGTTGGTATTATTCCCGCGTTCAGATTCGTTCAATATTAGTTTCCCATCGCAAGTGAAGATGGCGACACCAATAGACGGTTTTATCTTGATGGTGTAACTTGTTATGTAATTGGATTATAGTGAGGAAGAAACTGGGCTGGTCATCAACCTCAATGTCTGGTCCCGAGCTACCTTGTCCCAGTGGTAAGACATAAATCGAGATGACTGGAGATAGCATAGGTTGCAGATTGTTCCTCAGGGTTCACTCCCGACATCTTTCCCGTAAACAGGTATGCGGCAATGCAGCAGGGGTGCTACAATTCAATAGGTTGAGAAAGTAGAATGACCAGCACTAAAACCATATAATCATAACAAATGGGACAGAAGGCCTGCATGTTATAAATAATATTACATATATTGACAAAGTGTTGCGTCAGAGTGAGAGTCAAAGCCAGGCACATTTTGACAGACGCACTATGATAATCCGGCCTGTCTTAGACCCACAGGAGGCAGCTGTACTGTTATGGTAAAACAAGTAACATTCAAAATTTCAAGTAAATAAATGAAGATCTCTAACACGGACGGATAAAATATGATACAATGTCTCACAAGCAGCAAATCTTGAGATTTGAAAGAGGTTGGATACGGAATATGAATGTGAAGCGAGACAGATGTGGCAATGTCGGGAAATTGTAATAAACAATGTGAATTCATGAGAAAACAACAATTTGTACAGATATGATCACATGTCAAAACATGATATAGTTAAATGATATTTCTAGAATTGTAGATGTATGTTGCTAAATGGGTTGATACAAGTCTATTGACCAAGACGAAAACGGGTTCCAAACCATGGCAGACCTTAGGTTTTTTTCTGAGGTTAAATAAAAACATACCCTGTGAGCTGCATGGCGATTTCAGGGGCAGCAGCCCTTACTCCCCAGCCCTATAATCCTGTTTTGGTGAACCTGGCAACCCGAATTTACACTGTAATGATGTGCAATCTTTGTAGCCGTAATACGGTAATGATGGACAATCTAACTAGCTGTGATACGGTAATGATGGGCAATCTAACTAGCAGTAATACGGTAATGATGGGCAATCTAACTAGCCGTAATACGGTAATGATGGGCAATCTAACTAGCCGTAATACCGTAATGATGGGCAATCTAACTAGCCGTAATACGGTAATGGTGGATAATCTAACCAGCAGTAATACGGTAATGGTGGACAATCTAACTAGCAGTAATACGGTAATGGTGGACAATCTAACTAGCAGTAATACGGTAATGGTGGACAATCTAACTAGCAGTAATACGGTAATGGTGGACAATCTAACTAGCAGTAATACGGTAATGGGAGGCGGGCGTGCCTTCCAGATACACCCGCTCACATCGTGCGGCCATCTTGTGTGTCTCTGCGTCTGAGGAGGTGCTACGACCTTGCCATACCGACTTTTAGAAGGATTGTCATATCTACAGAAAGATTTGTGGCACTCCTTCATGGGGGAAACCCAAGTTTTGGTCCACCTGTCTACCTTTCTCTCACAGGCAATAAGCTTCGGGCAGAGGCCTAACCACGTGGGAATATGTCAGACAAATACATCTCGTGCGACTTGTGATTTGTTATATATATAGGAGCAATATCGCTGGAGAAGATCTGCACGCCGTTAGAACTGTACAAAATGAAGAAAGAAAAACTAACAGTAGGTTCATAAATAGAGGATCTCCTTTCTCTTCACCCTCTCCCTCACTCCTCACATACATGTCCATTTCTTCTTCGCTCCCCCCACCCATCACATACATGTCCATTTCTTCTTCGCTCCCCCCACCCATCACATACATGTCCATTTCTTCTTCGCTCCCCCCACCCATCACATACATGTCCATTTCTTCTTCGCTCCCCCCACCCATCACATACATGTCCGTCTCTTCCCATCCTTTCCCCCCTCCCTCACTCCTCACATACATGTCCATTTCTTCTTCGCTCCCCCCACCCATCACATACATGTCCGTCTCTTCCCATCCTTTCCCCCCTCCCTCACTCCTCACATACATGTCCATTTCTTCTTCGCTCCCCCCACCCATCACATACATGTCCGTCTCTTCCCATCCTTTCCCCCCTCCCTCACTCCTCACATACATGTCCATTTCTTCTTCGCTCCCCCCACCCATCACATACATGTCCGTCTCTTCCCATCCTTTCCCCCCTCCCTCACTCCTCACATACATGTCCATTTCTTCTTCGCTCCCCCCACCCATCACATACATGTCCGTCTCTTCCCATCCTTTCCCCCCTCCCTCACTCCTCACATACATGTCCATTTCTTCTTCGCTCCCCCCACCCATCACATACATGTCCGTCTCTTCCCATCCTTTCCCCCCTCCCTCACTCCTCACATACATGTCCATTTCTTCTTCGCTCCCTCCACCCATCACATACATGTCCGTCTCTTCCCATCCTTTCCCCCCTCCCTCACTCCTCACATACATGTCCATTTCTTCTTCGCTCCCCCACCCATCACATACATGTCCGTCTCTTCCCATCCTTTCCCCCCTCCCTCACTCCTCACATACATGTCCATTTCTTCTTCGCTCCCCCCACCCATCACATACATGTCCGTCTCTTCCCATCCTTTCCCCCCTCCCTCACTCCTCACATACATGTCCATCGATTCTTCGCCCCCTCCCCTAACATCTCACGTCCATCTATTCTTCGCCCCCCCTACCCCTCTCACACTCCTCTCATACCGCATGCTCATCTCCTCTTCACCCGCCTCCCTCCACCCTCTTCAATCCTTGCCTCCACAATAATAATCCCCATTTTACCTTGAAGACACAGTCAAGCCCGAACATAGAAGATGCGATGAAGAACTAACGTCAATATTCCAAGAATAACGGTCCAAAGTAAGAACCTCTGTTTACACTTGGAGGTTCCAAGAATGTTGTATTCGCCAATTGTTTCATGGTCCAATGGAAGAAGCTGAGCCGACTCGAGTAAAGATCCAAATTTCGCACCGAGACGACGTTATTAAATCTAACCAGTTTAGGCCGGACTGTAAAGGGTTGAGACACAAATCTAAACAGTTTAGGCGGACTGTAAAGGGTTGAGACACAAATCTAACCAGTTTAGGCCGAACTGTAAAGGGTTAAGACACAAATCTAATCAGTTTAGGCCGGACTGTAAAGGGTTAAGACACAGATCTAACCAGTTTAGACCAGACTGTAAAGGATTAAGACACAAATCTAACCAGTTTAGGCCTGACTGTAAAGGGTTAAGAAACCAGACTGACAGCATTACACGACAGTCTTTGCTCTGGAGTCCCTAGAGCATTATACGCAAAGGTGGACCAAAACACAGATTGAGAAAGTAGATTGCGATGAACATCAATAAAATAGCGTCTCAGTCTATCCCCAGTCCCAACGTCTCAGTCTATCCCCAGTCCCAACGTCTCTGTGTATCCTCAGTCCCAACGTCTCTATGTATCCTCAGTCCCAACGTCTCAGTCTATCCACAGTCCCAACGTCTCAGTCTATCCTCAGTCCCAACGTCTCTGTGTATCCCCAGTCCCAACGTCTCAGTCTATCCTCAGTCCCAACGTCTCAGTCTATCATCAGTCCCAACGTCTCTGTGTATCCCCAGTCCCAACGTCTCTATATATCCCCAGTCCCAACGTCTCAGTCTATCCCCAGTCCCAACGTCTCTGTGTATCCTCAGTTCCAGCGTCTCAGTCTATCCCCAGTTCCAGCGTCTCTATGTATCCTCAGTTCCAACGTCTCAGTCTATCCCCAGTCCCAACGTCTCTGTGTATCCCCAGTTCCAGCGTCTCAGTCTATCCTCAGTTCCAGCGTCTCAGTCTATCCCCAGTCCCAGCGTCTCAGTCTATCCCCAGTCCCAGCGTCTCTGTCTATCCCCAGTCCCAGCGTCTCAGTCTATCCCCAGTCCCAGCGTCTCTGTCTATCCCCAGTCCCAGCGTCTCAGTCTATCCTCAGTCCCAGCGTCTCAGTCTATCCCCAGTCCCAGCGTCTCAGTCTATCCCCAGTCCCAGCGTCTCTGTCTATCCCCAGTCCCATCGTCTCTGTCTATCCCCAGTCCCAGCGTCTCTGTCTATCCCCAGTCCCAGCGTCTCTGTCTATCCCCAGTCCCAGCGTCTCAGTGGCCCCTCATCATGTATGCTTAATTGTGTGTGTGTGTGTGTGTGTGTGTGTATTTGAATGCGGTCACGAGAAGAACCAAGTCCAGTCGAGGTACATAAGTTGTTTTGTCAGATTCCATTGGATTCTATTTTTGGTGGCTGATGTCAATCCAGTCAATAGCCACCGGAAAGAGAAATGGCCAGTTATCCGTATCGAACACCATTTACCACAGAAGTCTCAGAACGATGCCCATCCACAATTCACATCATCCTACGCTAACAAAAACTATGATATGAACTTCAGGGCACCCCATATCGCCTGACCAACTCCCAGAGTGATTCTCTGTCTAAGCTTTCAAACACCCTTTCATAGCTAACGAATTCGATAAAAAAAGAGGTATGTTCCACTTCCCACTTTGTTCAACTATTATTCTCAGTTATCTGGTCTGACAAGGACATATTTTGTTGAAAGCGCGTCTGTTTTTCTGTCCTATGTTTGTTTAATCTCTCTAGTATGATCCTGGCAAATGTTTCACCAGAGACTGTTGTTGTTGTTGTCGTTGTTGTTGTTGTTGCTATTCAACAGCTGCTGAACTTGTCTACTGGTGGCAGCCCACTGCCATTCTTGTATAAATAGAGGACATCTTCAGTTGTTCCACTGTGCCCTCAAGTGTAATGGCGAATGTTAACAGCACTTGTAGGAATCTTAAGCTCGTGTCAGAAACCCTGTGCCCTCAATGAGTAAGTGACTAACCGTCTTATCAAGGTGAAAGTAGGGGGAGAGTAGGGTGAGAGTAGTGTGAGTAGGGTGAGAGTAGGGGGAGAGTAGGGGGAGAGTAGGGAGAGAGTAGGGTGAGAGTAGGGTGAGAGTAGGGGAGAGTAGAGGGGAGAGCAGGGTAAGAGTAGGGTGAGAGTAGGGGGTGAGTAGGGTGAGAGAAGGGAGAGAGTAGGGTGAGAGTAGGGTGAGAGTAGGGGGAGAGTAGGGTGAGAGTAGGATGAGAGTAGAGTGAGAGTAGGGTGAGAGTAGGGTGAGAGTAGGGTGAGAGTAGGGTGAGAGTAGGGTGAGAGTAGTGTGAGAGTAGTGTGAGAGTAGGTTGATAGTAGGGCGAGAGTAGGGTGAGAGTAGGGTGAGAGTAGGGTGAGAGTAGGGGGAGAGTAGGGTGAGAGTAGTGTGAGAGTAGTGTGAGAGTAGGTTGATAGTAGGGCGAGAGTAGTGTGAGAGTAGGGTGAGAGTAGGGTGAGAGTAGGTTGATAGTAGGGCGAGAGTACATACACATGCTAGCACACGCACACATACACACATACACACATACACCCATATACATACACACACACACATCTGCCGACACACACATTCCCGCACACACACATGCCCACACACACATGCCCACACACATACACACATGCCCACACACATGCCCACACACATGCCCACACACACACACACGCCCACACACATACCCACACACATACCCACACACACGCCCACAAACACATGCACATACACACACATTCACAGACATGCCAAAACACACACAAGCCCAAACACACATGCCCACACATACGCCACCCAACACACACACATGTCCACACACACGCCCCCCCCACACACACGCCCACACACACACATGCCCACACACACGCCTCCCACACACACACGCCCACACACACACACGCCCACACACATTCCCACACACATACCCACACCCACACACACATGCCCACACACACGCCCACACACATGCCCCCACCCCCCTTACACACACGCCCACACACATGCCCTAAAACACACAATCCCGCAGAAACGCCCACACACACACCACCGACACACACACACGCCCACACACACACACATGCCCACAGACACACATGCCCACACACACACACCTGCCGACACACACACATGCCCACACACACACTTGCCCACACACACACACACCTGCCGACACACACTCACACATGCCCACACACACACTTGCCCACACGCATACACACACACATGCACACACATGCCCAAACACACACAAGCCCACACACACACAAGCCCACACACGCCCACACACACGTGCCCAAACACACACACGCCCCCATACACACACACGCCCACACACACGTGCCCAAACACACACACACGCCCCCATACACACACACGCCCACACACACGCCCACACACACACACGGATACACACACACGCCTACACACACATGCCTACACACATGCCCACACACACGCCCACACACACACAGGCCCTCACACACGCCCACACACACATGCCTACACACATGCCCACACAGATGCCGACACACACATGCTCACACACACGCCCACACACCCCCCCCCCCCACACACACACATGCCCACATACGCCCCCACACACACATGCCCACACACACATACGCCCCTCCACACACACACATGTCCACACACACGCCCCCCCCACACACACGCCCACACACACACATGCCCACACACACGCCTCCCACACACACACGCCCACACACACACACGCCCACACACATTCCCACACACATACCCACACCCACACACACATGCCCACACACACGCCCACACACATGCCCCCACCCCCCTTACACACACGCCCACACACATGCCCTAAAACACACAATCCCGCAGAAACGCCCACACACACACCACCGACACACACACACGCCCACACACACACACATGCCCACAGACACACATGCCCACACACACACACCTGCCGACACACACACATGCCCACACACACACTTGCCCACACACACACACACCTGCCGACACACACTCACACATGCCCACACACACACTTGCCCACACGCATACACACACACATGCACACACATGCCCAAACACACACAAGCCCACACACACACAAGCCCACACACGCCCACACACACGTGCCCAAACACACACACGCCCCCATACACACACACGCCCACACACACGTGCCCAAACACACACACACGCCCCCATACACACACACGCCCACACACACGCCCACACACACACGGATACACACACACGCCTACACACACATGCCTACACACATGCCCACACACACGCCCACACACACACAGGCCCTCACACACGCCCACACACACATGCCTACACACATGCCCACACAGATGCCGACACACACATGCTCACACACACGCCCACACACCCCCCCCCCCCCCCCCACACACACACATGCCCACATACGCCCCCACACACACATGCCCACACACACGCACGCCCCCACACACACACGCACACACGCCCACACACATGCCCACACACACGCATGCCCCCAAACACACACGCACACACGCCCCCACACATGCCCACACACACGCCCACACACATGCCCACACAACGCCACCACACACGCCCACACTGACGCCTATACACAATCCCACACACATGCCTACACACACGCCCAGACACACTCCCACACATATACCCACACATACGCCCAGACACACACTCCCACACACATGCCCACACACACGCCCACACACATGCCCACACACACGCCCAGACACACACTCCCACACACATGCCCACACACACGCCCACACACACGCCCACACACACGCCCACACACATGCCCACACACACGCCCAGACACACACTCCCACACACATGCCCACACACACGCCCACACACACTTCCACACACATGCCCACACACATGCCCACACACACTTCCACACACATGTCCACACACATGCCCGTGCGCGCACACACACACACACTCCCACACACATGTTCCCACACACGCCAACACACACTCCCACACACATGTCCACACACATGCCCGTGCGCACACACACTCCCACACACAAACGCCCACACACCTGCAGTAACCAGCGAACCCCAAACAATGCAGCCCAAAAGACCACCGGATGTGTCGCGTATTTTTCCTTTATTTAAACTTTCTATTTTATAAAGACCCCTACATGACGTCACATGTTAATGTAGCCTGACGAACGAGGTGGTTATCAACACTTTCATCCACGCATTGAGAAGTCTTACATTGCACTACAACGAGCAGAACGCAGGCCCTACCTCCTCAGCACGCCGCGGAATATACAAAGAATCAGTTTACCTTGTTAACAGAGACAATTCCTGGAGGGCCAAGAAGCTACCCGTAGCTTGGACGACTAACAAATAATCAAGGATCCCTATATTGGTGTTACTGCCCAGAGATGTGTCCCACTCTACAAACAGATGCCCAATTTGATAGAGAGAACACAGTCGCTGTAGCACAATGGGTAGAAGAAGAGAAATCCTTAAGTACAGATCAGTCGTTCAGAGACTTTGTGATTTGATGAAGTCCTAGGGGCTACTCTAGAATGTTATCGATGTGCATATCAATTTGTTGTTCTTTGGCTGTCTTCCTGAGCTGCAATTCTCAGATTCAAGCTCATTCACCCATTTGTTGGAAGGTCTTCTGTACCTTCCCTATCTACCTCTGTGAGTTCCAGCACAGCACCAGTCTGGTTGTGTTGTACGACCAGCCTAATGTGACGATGGACAGTAGATAGTCAGTCCAGAAGTTCCTCGCCTTTGCAATTCTTCGGCTCGTGTTTGTGCCTCCGACGGCTCGTGCTGTGTCTCCGACGGCTCGTGCTGTTCCACCGACGGCTCGTGCTGTGCCGCCGACGGCTCGTGCTGCTTGATCTTTGTCCAAGACCGCTCCTGCTACTTGAACTTTGACCCCGACTGCTCGTCCAGTTTGACCTTTGCCCCCAACTGCTCGTCATGTTTGACCTTTGGCCCCAACTGCTCGTCGTATTTGACCTTTGGCCCCAACTGCTCGTCCTGTTTGACCTTTGCCCCCAACTGCTCGTCCAGTTTGACCTTTGCCCTCGGCGTGTCCTCCTGCTTGAAGTGAACGTATCTGACTGAAATGAGAGTCACGTCAGGTTAATCTGCCGCATCAGATAAAGCTTGTCACTGGAATATGTTTGGTAGAGGTCGTTTGTCACCGGCATCTGTCGCGAGACATATGTTCACTGACAGTGTCACGCAGTTTATGTCTGCTTGGTCTTGTAGGTTGGGGAGTCCACGCGATATAGCTGGAGCCATTTGCTGGAGAGGAAGGGGCTGAACCATTGCAAACTAGTAGGCTTGATGTATAAGTTAATATAGGGTTGTGAATGGAGAAGGTATACAAGAGAAGAACAATATTGTGTTACAGGCTTCAGGCAAGGAGATGTATTGATAATATACAAAGATAAGTAGATAGATATGATAGATATATATGTGGATAGATATACATATACACGGTTTTATATATATATAGAGAGAGAGAGAGGGAAAAACAGACACGACAGACAGAAAAAACATATATTTATATATTCAAAGATAGACAGATATACATAATTGACAAACACATTTTAAGATAGAAAGGCAGACAAATAGATAAATAGAAAGATATATAGACAGACACACACAGACAGGCAGATAGACAGACAGACAGACAGATATATAGATAGATAGGTAGATAGATAGATAGATAGATAGATATAGATATACATAGAAAGTAGATAGATAGATAAATAGATAGATAGATATATAGATTGACAGATAGATAGATAGATAGATAGATAGATAGTGAGAATAGGTTTTTAACTTCAGATTGTGTAGCATGGAACATGGAGCCAGATTACCTGGAACATGGAGCCAGATTACCTGGAACATGGATCCTCAGCTTAAACCAACAACTATCTAGACTATCGATCACTCAGAAGAAGCCAGAGCCATTGAGACACCAAGGTACTAATCTCAAACCAGCCTGTCGACATCTGTCAAATTGAACGACGTGAGGGGAGGTCACCGAATGATCGAACACGAAGACATAGAATTAGCTTCTGGGATTTTCGCGCAATGTCTACAAATCTAAAATAGTTCCAGAAGTGAGAATCTATAGAGCTTCACCTTCGCCGTTGGGAATATGTGTGACACAGATGCATGATTGAATGGGTTGTCATACATCTTCATGATTCTGGCAGTCTGTCAGCTCATACCCATCTACCCATACACATACACACCCACCCATACACACCCACCCATACACACCCACCCATACACACCCACCCATACACACCCACCCATACACATCAACCCATACACATCCACCGATACCCATACACATTCACCCATACCCATACACATCCACCCATACACACCCACCCATGCCCATACACACCCACCCATACACACCCATCCATACCCATACCCATACCCACACACATACACACCCACCCATACCCATACACATCCACCCATACACACCCACCCATACACACCCACCGATACACACCAACCCATACACACCCACCCATACACATCCACCCATACCCATACACACCCACCCATACACACCCACCCATACACACCCACCCATACCCATACCCATACCCATACACATCCACAAATACACACCCACCCATACACATCCACCCATACCCATACCTATACACATCCACCCATACCCATACACATCCACCCATACCCATACACGTCCACCCATACACACCCGCCAATACCCACACCCATACCCATACAAATCCACCCATGCCCATACACATCCACCCATACCCATACACATCCAGCACTAAACACCCACCCATACACACCCACACATAATCCCATCCATACACACCCACCCATACACATCCACCCTTATACATCCACCCATACCCATACACACTCACCCATACACACCCATCCATACACACCCACCCATACACACCCACCCGTACCCATACCTATACCCATACCCATACACATCCACCCATACACACCCACCCATACACACCCACACATACGAATCCACCCATATCCATACTCATATACATCCACCCATACCCATACACATCCACCCATACACATACCCATACACATCCACCCATACCCATACACAACGAACCATACCCATAAACATCAACCCATACCCATACATATCCACCCATACTCATACACATCCACCCATACACACTGACCCATAACCATACCCATACCCATACACAACCACCCATACCCATACACATCCACCCATACCCATACACACCCACCCATACACACCCAACCCTACCTATACCCATACACATCCACCCATACCCATACACATCCATCCATGCACACCCACCAATACCCATACACACCCACCCATACACATTCACCTATACCCATACACATCCACCCATACACATACCCATACACATCCACCCATACCCATTAACATCAACCCATACACATACACATCTAACCATACCCATACACATTCACCCATACCCATATACATCCATCCATACACATACACATCCACCCATACCCATACACATCCACCCATACCCAAACATATCTACCCATACACATACACATCCACCCATACCCATACACATCCACACATACACATCCACCCATACTCATACACATCCACCCATACACATACCCATACACATCCACCCATACCCATACCCATACACATCCACCCATACACATCCACCCATACACATACCCATATACATCCACCCATACCCATACCCATACACATCCACCAATACACATGCACCCATAAAAATCCACCCATACCCATACACATCCACCCATACCCATACCAATGCAAATAACCCAATACACATGCACCCATAAAAATCCACCCATACCCATACACATCCACCCATACCCATACCCATACACATCCACCCATACACATCCACCCATACACATCCACCCATACCCATACACATCTACCCATACACATCCACCCATACCCATACACATCTACCCATACACATCCACCCATACCCATACACATCTACCCATACACATCCACCCATACCCATACACATCCACCCATACACACCCATCGCTACCCATGCACATCCACACATACACACCCACCCATACCCATACACACCCACCCATACACACCCACCCATACCCATACACACCCACCCATACACATCCACCCATACAAATACACACCCACCCATACACATCCACCCATACCCATACACACCCACCCATACACATCCACCCATACACACCCACCCATACCCATATACCCACCCCATCGACCACCTATTCCTCCTTGCACCAACTGTTTGTCCCTATTCTCCCCCCCCCCCCATTGCTTCTTGCACCAACTGTTTGTCCCTATTCTCCCCCACCATTGCTCCTTGAGCCAACTGTTTGTCCCTATTCTCCCCCCCCATTGCTCCTTGCACCAACTGTTTGTCCCCATTCTCCCCCCCCCCCCATTGCTCCTTGCAACAACTGTATGTTCCTATTCTCCCCCCCCCCATTGCTCCTTGCACAAACTGTTTGTCCCTATTCTCCCCCCCCATTGCTCTTTGCAACAATTGTATGTTCCTATTCTCCCTCCCCCCCCATTGCTCCATGCACCAACTGTTTGTCCCTATTCTCCCCCCCCCCCATTGCTCCTTGCACCAACTTTTTGTCCCTATTCTCCCCCCCCCCCATTGCTCCTTGCACCGACTGTTTGTCCCTATTCTCCCCCCCATTGCTCCTTGCACCAACTGTTTGTCCCTATTCTCCCCCCCCCATTGCTCCTTGCACCAACTGTTTGTCCCTATTCTCCCCCCCCCATTGCTCCTTGCACCAACTGTTTGTCCCTATTCTCCCCCCCCCCCCATTGCTCCTTGCACCAACTGTTTTTCCCTATTCCCCCCCCCTTGCTCCTTGCACCAACTGTTTGTCCCTATTCTCCCCCCCCATTGCTCCTTGCACCAACTGTTTGTCCCTATTCTCCCCCCCCATTGCTCCTTGCACCAACTGTTTGTCCCTATTCTCCCCCCCCCCATTTGCTCCTTGCACCAACTGTTTGTCCCTATTCTCCCCCCCCCATTGCTCCTTGCACCAACTGTTTGTCCCTATTCTCCCCCCCCATTGCTCCTTGCACCAACTGTTTGTCCCTATTCTCCCCCCCCCATTGCTCCTTGCACCAATTGTTTGTCCCTATTCTCCCCCCCCCCATTGCTTCTTGCACCAACTGTTTGTCCCTATTCTCCCCCCCCCATTGCTTCTTGCACCAACTGTTTGTCCCTATTCTCCCCCCCCATTGCTCCTTGCACCAACTGTTTGTCCCTATTCCCCCCCCCCATTGCTCCTTGCACCAACTGTTTGTCCCTATTCTCCCCCCCAATTGCTCCTTGCACCAACTGTTTGTCCCTATTCTCCCCCCCATAGCTCCTTGCACCAACTGTTTGTCCCTATTCTCCCCCCCCCCCATTGCTCCTTGCACCAACTGTTTGTTCCTATTCTCCCCCCCCTACCCCCCATTGCTCCTTGCACCAACTGTTTGTCCCTATTCTCCCCCCCCCATTGCTCCTTGCACCAACTGTTTGTCCCTATTCTCCCCCCCCCATTGCTCCTTGCACCAACTGTTTGTCCCTATTCTCCCCCCCCCCCATTGCTCCTTGCACCAACTGTTGTCCCTATTCTCCCCCCCCATTGCTCCTTGCACCAACTGTTTGTCCCTATTCTCCCCCCCCCATTTCTCCTTGCACCAAATGTTTGTCCCTATCCCCCCCCCCTGTTCTCCTTGAACCAACTGTTTGTCCCTATTCTCCCCCCCCTATAGCTCCTTGCACCAACTGTTTGTCCCTATTCCCCCCCCCCTGTTGCTCCTTGCACCAACTGTTTGTCCCTATTCTCCCCCCTCCCTGTTGCTCCTTGCACCAACTGTTTGTCCCTATTCTCCCCCCCCTATTGCTCCTTTGCACCAACTGTTTGTCCCTATTCTCCCCCCCTATTGCTCCTTGCACCAACTGTTTGTCCCTATTCCCCCACCCTATTGCTCCTTGCACCAACTGTTTGTCCCTATTCTCCCCCCCCCCCCTGTTGCTCCTTGCACCAACTGTTTGTCCCTATTCTCCCCCCCCTGTTCTCCTTGCACTAACTGTTTGTCCCTATTCTCCCCCCTGTTGCTCCTTGCACCAACTGTTTGTCCCTATTCTCCCCCCCCTGTTCTCCTTGCACCAACTGTTTGTCCCTATTCTCCCCCCCCTGTTGCTCCTTGCACCAACTGTTTGTCCCTATTCTCCCCCCCCCCATTGCTTCTTGTACCAACTGTTTGTCTCTTCCCCCCCCCCTATTGCTCCTTGTACCAACTGTTTGTCCCTATTCTCCCCCCCCCCATTGCTCCTTGCACCAACTGTTTGTCCCTATTCTCCCCCCCCCCATTGCTCCTTGCACCAACTGTTTGTCCCTATTCTCCCCCCCCCCCCCATTGCTCCTTGCACCAACTGTTTGTCCCTATTCCCCCCCCCTATTGCTCCTTGCACCAACTGTTTGTCCCTATTCTCCCCCCCCCATTGCTCCTTGCACCAACTGCTTGTCCCTATTCTCCCCCCCCTGTTTCTCCTTGCACCAACTGTTTGTCCCTATTCTCCCCCCCCTCCCTGTTCTCCTTGCACCAACTATTTGTCCCTATCCCCCCCCCGGTTCTCCTTGAACCAACTGTTTGTCCCTATCCCCCCCCCCATTTGCTCCTTGCACCAACTGTTTGTCCCTATTCTCCCCCCCCCCTATTGCTCCTTGCACCAACTGTTTGTCCCTATTCCCCCCCCCCTATTGCTCCTTGCACCAACTGTTTGTCCCTATTCTCCCCCCCCTGTTGCTCCTTGCACCAACTGTTTGTCCCTATTCTCCCCCCCCCCCCTGTTCTCCTTGCACTAACTGTTTGTCCCTATTCTCCCCCCCCTGTTGCTCCTTGCACCAACTGTTTGTCCCTATTCCCCCCCCCCCCCTATTGCTCCTTGTACCAACTGTTTTATCTCTTCCCCCCCCCCCTATTTCTTCTTGTACCAACTGTTTGTCTCTTTCCCCCCCCCCCTATTGCTACTTGTACCAAGTGTTTGTCCCTATCCCCCCCCCCCCCTTATTGCTCCTTGTACCAACTGTTTTATCTCTTCCCCCCCCCCTATTTCTCCTTGTCCCAACTGTTTCTCTCTATTCTCTCCCAACCCCCCCCCCCCTCCCACCCCTAATGCTGCTTGTTCCAACTGTTTGTCTCTTCCCCCCCCCCTGTTCTCCTTGCACCAACTGTTTGTCCCTATTCTTCCCCCTCCCTGCTGCTCCTTGCACCAACTGTTTGTCCCTATTCTCCCCCCCCCCTATTGCCCCTTGCACCAACTGTTTGTCCCTATTCTCCCCCCCCTGTTGCTCCTTGCACCAACTGTTTGTCCCTATTCTCCCCCCCCCTGTTCTCCTTGCACTAACTGTTTGTCCCTATTCTCCCCCCCCCCTGTTGCTCCTTGTACCAACTGTTTGTCTCTTCCCCCCCCCCTATTGCTCCTTGTACCAACTGTTTGTCTCTTCCCCCCCCCCTATTGCTCCTTGTACCAACTGTTTGTCTCTTTCCCCCCCCCCTATTTCTTCTTGTACCAACTGTTTGTCTCTTCCCCCCCCCCTATTGCTGCTTGTTCCAATTGTTTGTCTCTTCCCCCCCCCCCCCTATTGCTGCTTGTTCCAACTGTTTGTCTCTTCCCCCCCCCCCCTATTGCTGCTTGTACCAACTGTTTGTCTCTATTCCCCCCCCCCCCTATTTCTTCTTGTACCAACTATTTGTCCCTATTCTCTCCCCACCCCCTCCCCTAATGCTGCTTGTACCAACTGTTTGTCTCTTACCGCCCCCCCCCCCCATATTGCTCCTTGTCCCAACTGTTTGTTTCGATTCTCTCCCAACCCCCCCCCCCCCCCTATTGCTGCTTGTACCAACTGTTTGTCTCTTCCCCCCCCCCCCTATTGCTGCTTGTTCCAATTGTTTGTCTCTTCCCCCCCCCCCTATTGCTGCTTGTTCCAACTGTTTGTCTCTTCCCCCCCCCCCCTATTGCTCCTTGTACCAACTGTTTGTCTCTATTCTCTCCCCACCCCTATTGCTACTTGTACCAACTGTTTGTCTCTATTCTCTCCCCACCCCTATTGCTCCTTGTACCAACTGTTTGTCTCTATTCTCTCCCCACCCCTATTGCTACTTGTACCAACTGTTTGTCTCTATTCTCTCCCCACCCCTATTGCTACTTGTACCAACTGTTTGTCTCTATTCTCCCCCCCACCATTGCTCCTTGCACCAACTGTTTGTCCCTATTCTCCCCCCCCCCATTGCTCCTTGCACCAACTGTTTGTCCCTATTCTCCCCCCCCCATTGCTCCTTGCACCAACTGTTTGACCCTATTCCCCCCCCCCTATTGCTCCTTGCACCAACTGTTTGTCCCTATTCTCCCCCCCCATTGCTCCTTGCACCGACTGTTTGTCCCTATTCTTCCCCCCCCCCTGTTTCTCCTTGCACCAACTGTTTGTCCCTATTCTCCCCCCCCCCTCCCTGTTCTCCTTGCACCAACTATTTGTCCCTATCCCCCCCCCCCCCGGTTCTCCTTGAACCAACTGTTTGTCCCTATCCCCCCCCCCTATTGCTCCTTGCACCAACTGTTTGTCCCTATTCTCCCCCCCCCTATTGCTCCTTGCACCAACTGTTTGTCCCTATTCCCCCCCCCTATTGCTCCTTGCACCAACTGTTTGTCCCTATTCTCCCCCCCCTGTTGCTCCTTGCACCAACTGTTTGTCCCTATTCTCCCCCCCCTGTTCTCCTTGCACTAACTGTTTGTCCCTATTCTTCCCCCCCCCTGTTGCTCCTTGCACCAACTGTTTGTCCCCATTCTCCCCCCCCCCCTGTTCTCCTTGCACCAACTGTTTGTCCCTATTCTCCCCCCCCCTGTTGCTCCTTGCACCAACTGTTTGTCCCTATTCTCCCCCCCCCCTGTTCTCCTTGCACTAACTGTTTGTCCCTATTCTCCCCCCCCTGTTGCTCCTTGCACATACTGTTTGTCCCTATTCTCCCCCCCCCTGTTCTCCTTGCACCAACTGTTTGTCCCTATTCCCCCCCCCTATTGCTCCTTGTACCAACTGTTTGTCTCTTCCCCCCCCCCCCTATTTCTTCTTGTACCAACTGTTTGTCTCTTTCCCCCCCCCCTATTGCTACTTGTACCAATTTTTTGTCTCTATTCTCTCCCAACCCCCCCCCCCTCCCACCCCTAATGCTGCTTGTTCCAACTGTTTGTCTCTTCCCCCCCCCCTGTTCTCCTTGAACCAACTGTTTGTCCCTATTCTCCCCCCTCCCTGTTGCTCCTTGCACGAACTGTTTGTCCCTATTCTCCCCCCCCCCCTATTGCTCCTTGCACCAACTGTTTGTCCCTATTCTCCCCCCCCTATTGCTCCTTGCACCAACTGTTTGTCCCTCTTCCCCCCCTCCTGTTGCTCCTTGCACCAACTGTTTGTCCCTATTCTCCCCCCCTGTTGCTCCTTGCACCAACTGTTTGTCCCTATTCTCCCCCCCCCTGTTCTCCTTGCACTAACTGTTTGTCCCTATTCTCCCCCCCCCGTGTTGCTCCTTGCACCAACTGTTTGTCCCTATTCTCCCCCCCCCTATTGCTCCTTGTACCAACTGTTTGTCTCTTCCCCCCCCCCCTATTGCTTCTTGTACCAACTGTTTGTCTCTTTCCCCCCACCCCCTATTTCTTCTTGTACCAACTGTTTGTTTCTATTCTCTCCCAACCCCCCCCCACCCCTAATGCTGCTTGTACAAACTGTTTGTCTCTTTCCCCACCCCCCCCCTATTGCTCCTTGCACCAACTGTTTGTCCCTATTCTCCCCCCTCCCTGTTGCTCCTTGCACCAACTGTTTGTCCCTATTCTCCCCCCCCCCCCTATTGCTCCTTGCACCAACTGTTTGTCCCTATTCTCCCCCCCCCTATTGCTCCTTGCACCAACTGTTTGTTCCTATTCTCCCCCCCCCTTTTGCTCCTTGCACCAACTGTTTGTCCCTATTCTCCCCCCCCCCCCTGTTCTCCTTGCACTAACTGTTTGTCCCTATTCTCCCCCCCGTGTTGCTCCTTGCACCAACTGTTTGTCTCTTCCCCCCCCCCCCCTATTGCTCCTTGTACCAACTGTTTGTCTCTTCCCCCCCACCCTATTGCTCCTTGTACCAACTGTTTGTCTCTTTCCCCCCCCCCCCCCCTATTGCTCCTTGTCCCAACTGTTTGTTTCTATTCTCTCCCAACCCCCTCCCCCCACCCCTAATGCTGCTTGTACCAACTGTTTATCTCTTCCCCCCCCCCCTATTGCTGCTCGTACCAACTGTTTGTCTCTTCCCCCCCCCCCCCCCCCTATTGCTGCTTGTACCAACTGTTTGTCTCTTTCCCCCCCCCCCCTATTGCTGCTTGTTCCAACTGTTTGTCTCTTCCCCCCCCCCCTATTGCTCCTTGTACCAACTGTTTGTCTCTATTCTCTCCCCACCCCTATTGCTACTTGTACCAACTGTTTGTCTCTATTCTCTCCCCACCCCTATTGCTCCTTGTACCAACTGTTTGTCTCTATTCTCTCCCCACCCCTATTGCTACTTGTACCAACTGTTTGTCTCTATTCTCTCCCCACCCCTATTGCTACTTGTACCAACTGTTTGTCTCTATTCTCCCCCCCCCCATTGCTCCTTGCACCAACTGTTTGTCCCTATTCTCCCCCCCCCCATTGCTCCTTGCACCAACTGTTTGTCCCTATTCTCCCCCCCCCATTGCTCCTTGCACCAACTGTTTGTCCCTATTCCCCCCCCCTATTGCTCCTTGCACCAACTGTTTGTCCCTATTCTCCCCCCCCCCATTGCTCCTTGCACCGACTGTTTGTCCCTATTCTTCCCCCCCCCCTGTTTCTCCTTGCACCAACTGTTTGTCCCTATTCTCCCCCCCCCCTCCCTGTTCTCCTTGCACCAACTATTTGTCCCTATCCCCCCCCCCCCCGGTTCTCCTTGAACCAACTGTTTGTCCCTATCCCCCCCCCCCCTATTGCTCCTTGCACCAACTGTTTGTCCCTATTCTCCCCCCCCCCTATTGCTCCTTGCACCAACTGTTTGTCCCTATTCCCCCCCCTATTGCTCCTTGCACCAACTGTTTGTCCCTATTCTCCCCCCCCTGTTGCTCCTTGCACCAACTGTTTGTCCCTATTCTCCCCCCCCGGTTCTTCTTGCACTAACTGTTTGTCCCTATTCTTCCCCCCCCTGTTGCTCCTTGCACCAACTGTTTGTCCCTATTCTCCCCCCCCCTGTTCTCCTTGCACCAACTGTTTGTCCCTATTCTCCCCCCCCCTGTTGCTCCTTGCACCAACTGTTTGTCCCTATTCTCCCCCCTCCCTGTTGCTCCTTGCACCAACTGTTTGTCCCTATTCTCCCCCCCCCCTATTGCTCCTTGCACCAACTGTTTGTCCCTATTCTCCCCCCCCCTATTGCTCCTTGCACCAACTGTTTGTTCCTATTCTCCCCCCCCCCCTTTTGCTCCTTGCACCAACTGTTTGTCCCTATTCTCACCCCCCCTGTTCTCCTTGCACTAACTGTTTGTCCCTATTCTCCCCCCCGTGTTGCTCCTTGCACCAACTGTTTGTTTCTATTCTCTCCCCACCCCCTCCCCTATTGCTGCTTGTACCAACTGTTTGTCTCTTCCCCCCCACCCTATTGCTCCTTGTACCAACTGTTTGTCTCTTCCCCCCCCCTATTGCTCCTTGTACCAACTGTTTGTCTCTTCCCCCCCACCCTAATGCTCCTTGTACCAACTGTTTGTCTCTTTCCCCCCCCCCCCCTATTGCTCCTTGTCCCAACTGTTTGTTTCTATTCTCTCCCAACCCCCTCCCCCCACCCCTAATGCTGCTTGTACCAACTGTTTATCTCTTCCCCCCCCCCCCCCCTATTGCTGCTTGTACCAACTGTTTGTCTCTTCCCCCCCCCCCTATTGCTGCTTGTACCAACTGTTTGTCTCTTTCCCCCCCCCCTATTGCTGCTTGTTCCAACTGTTTGTCTCTTCCCCCCCCCCTATTGCTCCTTGTACCAACTGTTTGTCTCTATTCTCTCCCCACCCCTATTGCTACTTGTACCAACTGTTTGTCTCTATTCTCTCCCCACCCCTATTGCTCCTTGTACCAACTGTTTGTCTCTATTCTCTCCCCACCCCTATTGCTACTTGTACCAACTGTTTGTCTCTATTCTCTCCCCACCCCTATTGCTACTTGTACCAACTGTTTGTCTCTATTGTCCTAGACCCATTTCAGGTAGTGGGCTAATCATGAAAAAGAAAATGTGCTACCAGTTTACCGTTCCCCTCCATGGTCAAACACTGTGTTCCTATTTGTGACACCCTCTGGCTGTATCCTCTCGGTGCCTCCTGTCTGTTAAACACGGTCAATCAGTCACACCTCTAGGTTCTCCAGGTAAATGGTCGTGATGTTGCTCGCCAGGGCTCCTGTAGCTTAGACCCATCAGGGCTCCTGTAGGTTAGACCCATCATGGCTCCTGTAGGTTAGACCATCAGGGCTCCATGTAGTTGAGACCCATCAAGGCTCCTGTAGGTTAGACCCATCATGGTTCCTGTAGCTTAGATCCCTCAGGGCTCCTGTAGAGACCTATCAGGGCTCCTGTAACTTAGACCCATCAGGGCTCCTGTAGTTGACCCATCAGGGCTCCTGTAGGTTAGACCATCATGGCTCCTGTAGCTTAGACCCATCATGTCGTTAGCGGACAACGTGATCTGGAAAAAGCAGCGAATAAGCGGAGTCTTGAGGGAGTCTACAGACGAGTCTTGAGGGAGTCTACAGACGAGTCTTGAGGGAGTCTACAGACGAGTCTTGAGGGAGTCTACAGACGAGCCTTGAGGGAGTCTACAGACGAGTCTTGAGGGAGTCTACAGACGAGTCTTGAGGGAGTCTACAGACGTGTCTTGAGGGAGTCTACGGACGGCCTTGAGGGAGTCTACAGACGAGTCTTGAGGGAGTCTACAGACGAGTCTTGAGGGAGTCTACAGACGAGTCTTGAGTCTACAGACGAGTCTTGAGGGAGTCTACAGACGAGTCTTGAGGGAGTCTACAGACGAGTCTTGAGGGAGTCTACAGACGAGTCTTGCGAAAAAAGTTGAGAGGAGCGGCTATGCTCGGGCATCGATATATTAGCAGAGAGAAAGAAGTGATGAACCTTTAACCAGACCACGTTAGTTCAAGTACAGGTGTCCAGCAGCCTAACAAGACCAGGTCATTAGTGATGTGCATAGTGATGTAGAATATTCTGTTTCGAATAGCAAAAGTGTTAGCAATAGCTATAGAAGTGTGCCACGAGGGAACCACGTGACGTAGCCATTGTCATAACAGCTTTTTCAAGTGTCATGCAGGTTCTCTCAAGAAATCTAGTCATTAGATAGAGATATCTTTGACTATCACAGCGATCCAGCTCTTCAGCGATCACTGCGAGCAATCGTCGACGAGTAGAACAGGACCACGGACGAATCACCTGGGTTTAAGAACAAACACGAATCATCCATCCACTAACGGTTTGTCAATCAAGTTGTAATTCGATCAATCAAGTTGTAGTTCGATCAATCAACTTATATGCGTGTTTTAACAAGCGTGTGAGAAAACTAAACTTGTCTGAAATGTATAGTTAGTACTAATAAAGAATATGTTCTATTGTTTTTATTTGAATAGTGTTACTTGGATTTGTTTGAGTGTGAATATAGTTAGTGCAGACCCCTTTCACCATCTGCTACGGTGTGTCAGCAAGTTAGTGCAGACCCCTTTCACCATCTGCTACGGTGTGTCAGCAAGTTAGTGCAGACCCCTTTCACCATCTGCTACGGTGTGTCAGCAAGTTAGTGCAGACCCCTTTCACCATCTGCTACGGTGTGTCAGCAAGTTAGTGCAGCTACACTGAGACCTATCGTTGTGTCCTCTATGGTGATTGTTCCAGGTAGTAGGCATGTCCTTCCTGGAGCCACTTGGTCTCCACATCTTCGCTTGAACTAGAAATACGGGACTTCAAATGACAACCTAATATACTTTATGTGTAAATTTATTATAAAAAACGCTAAAAAACAGCTGCATCATTTGTCGACGTAGTCACCATTGTGTTCGATTGAGGGACCCCAGCACCAATAGGGTGCATGGATTCCTGTAGATAACAAATTCTCTTGGTCACGTGTGCAACCACTCACGCACCACCTGTATACCAATGCCCCCTTTAGTCGTCCAGAGATGTGGTAATCACCTGGGGCTAGGTCTGGTCAATACGGCGGCTGTGGTAGACACCGAAAGTGGAGGTCCTAGATGGTTGCAGCCATTTCACGGACAGTATAGGGTCGAGCATTGCCGTACTGCAACATGAGACCTTTACTCAGCCCACGTCGTTTGGGTTTGAATGGGAGTCAGAGATGGTTCCTGAGGAGGTCTGTGTACGTGGGACTGGCTGCTCAGAGATGGTTCCTGAGGAGGTCTGTGTATGTGGGACTGGCTGCTCAGAGATGGTTCCTGAGGAGGTCTGTGTATGTGGGACTGGCTGCTCAGAGATGGTTCCTGAGGAGGTCTGTGTACGTGGGACTGGGGACAGTGTTTCCTCTTGGCATGTAGTACTCTAAAATAGCCCCTCGTTCATTTCTAAAGAGAGTCGACATAATCTTCCCTGCAGATTGATGTTTGCAAAACTTCTTCGGTTTCTGGAGGAGGATCATGCCATTGCTTGCTCGGTATCTCCGTTTCAGGTTTCGTCTCCAGTAACAATTCTTACTAGGACACCATCACCGCCTCCTTCAAAGCTCCGCATAAGTTAGGGACAGGTCTCAACACATCGTTGCTTTAATTCTAGAGTAAGCTGCTCTGGTACCCAACTTGCATCCACCTTGCAGTACTGTAGCACATCATGGATAGTGTGGTGGGCTGAACATTGACTGATGTCCAGACGTGCTGAACCTTGACTGATGTCCAGATGTGCTGAACCAAGCCTGATGTCCAGATGTGCTGAACCTAGCCTGATACCCAGATGTGCTGAACCTCGCCTGATTTCCAGATGTGCTGAACCTCGCCTGATGTCCAGATGTGCTGAACCTTGACTAATGTCCAGCAGCTTCATTCTGTCAATCCGCGATTTTCCTTTACGAGTCGGTCAACGTCTGTCGACCAAGGGGTCACTACTCGATTTGCCTGATACGGTCATCCCTGGGGTCATTACTCGGTTTGCCTGACCTGGTCGACTCTGGGATCACTACTCGGTTTGCCTGACCTGGTCGACTCTGGGATCACTACTCGGTTTGCCTGACACGGTCATCCCTTGAGTTCATTACTCGGTTTGCCTGACCCGGTCGACTCTGGGGTCACTACTCGGTTTGCCTTACCCAGTCGTGAACAGTCTGTCACAGAACTCACGCCATTTTAGAACTTCTTACTCCGCTCACACACTTGCTAGAGTGAAAGGCGTGAGTCCCCGTACTGGACCTCCATTCGCCGATCACCCCCGTACTGGACCTCCATTTGCCGATCACCCCCGTACTGGTACTCTATTCGCCGATCACCCCCGTACTGGACCCCCATTTGCCAATCACCCCCGTTCTGGACCACCATTCGCCGATCACCCCCGTACTGGACCTCCATTCGCCGATCACCCCCATACTGGGCCACCATTCGCCAATCACCCCCGTACTGGACCACCATTCGCCGATGAAGGTCTATAGTTTTCCCGCCTTCGCCGCTAGAAGAACGGATAACAGTACCCTGCTCCTCTTTTGTGCACGTCAATTTTAAAATTTTAATTTGATGTGTTTGCCTCACTAGTTTCTACTGGCGGAGGCGCGCCTATTCCACCCTAGACCGTAGTCAACCGGGCGATATTAAGACGCATAAACCAGTGCTTGGATGTATGTGTGAGTCTGTATGTACCTATGCTAGGTACAGAAGCCAGCCCAACCAAAGTTGGACAGAATCAAATGAAACAAGAGTGTGATTGTTGGACAGAGTCAAGTGAAACAATAGTGTGATTGTTGGACATTCAAGTGAAACAATAGTGTGATTGTTGGACATTCAAGTGAAACAATAGTGTGATTGTTGGACATTCAAGTGAAACAATAGTGTGATTGTTGGACAGAGTCAAGTGAAACAATAGTGTGATTGTTGGACATTCAAGTGAAACAATAGTGTGATTGTTGGACATTCAAGTGAAACAATAGTGTGATTGTTGGACATTCAAGTGAAACAATAGTGTGATTGTTGGACAGAGTCAAGTGAAACAATAGTGTGATTGTTGGACAGTCAAGTGAAACAATAGTGTGATTGTTGGACAGTTAAGTGAAACAATAGTGTGATTGTTGGACAGTCAAGTGAAACAATAGTGTGATTGTTGGACAGTTAAGTGAAACAATAGTGTGATTGTTGGACAGTCAAGTGAAACAATAGTGTGATTGTTCGACATTCAAGTGAAACAATAGTGTGATTGTTGGACAGAGTCAAGTGAAACAATAGTGTGATTGTTCGACATTCAAGTGAAACAATAGTGTGATTGTTGGACAGTCAAGTGAAACAATAGTGTGATTGTTGGACAGAGTCAAGTGAAACAATAGTGTGATTGTTGGACAGAGTCAAGTGAAACAA